>JARQOC010000005.1:567541120-568034202 GCA_033576535.1 Allobates femoralis | reverse complement strand
TACAATTTTAAGCACCATGCCAGCGTTTTGGTTTTATTTCAGCACTGGAGTGGAGCTTAAATTGTAAGTCCCTGTATTATACTCGCCCTCTGGCAGGACCTGAAGCCCGCCATGTTAATTTTGAATCTTTTAGGATGTTTCCCAGGCAGCTCTCTTAGTACCAGGCACTGAGTTTAGCTTTTAGGAAATATTAGAATTGTACAAAATTTTTTCTTAGTCATAGACTAAAAAGTTTGGGAGGTTGTGGAACATGTCGTCATACCCCGATAATGCTTTATACACTGATATGTAGAGATGATATCGTTCTGCCTGGTGAGATATACAACATATACAATATGGTTATATCCCATCATAGGAACGACGGAGAACGTCCGGGGCAGCTGGAGCGGCTCTGACCGGCAGGCGGACGTGGTCTATTACATCAGTGAGGAGCGCAGTTTGGCGCTGCAGCTTTGCGGCTGGAGAAAGAAAGGATCAGACACCGATATCGGTCCGTTCCTGACCTCATTGGAACAGGAAGGAGAATGGGAGAGAGCGGCGGCCATCGCGTTGTTTAACCTGGATATCCGTCGTGCCATCCAGATCCTGAATAAGGGGGCGTCCACCAGGAAAGGTTTGAGCTTTAATCTTATCAGCTCCCTTGTATAATTCTTCCTTTATCTCATTGTTTTTTGGCGTGAGACATGTCACCCATGTCTGATGGTCGGCAGAATATTGTCAGCACAAGGCCACCCACTTTATCCAGGCAGAGCCGACATGAGGCAAAGTGATAAGCGCTCTTTATTCTAGGGGTCATTATGGGACACGGGTCAGACCCTCCATCACTTGATGCTTGTAAGACGATTCAAAATTGATTATTTACCTTCTAGGTTCACACGGGAATCTAAGCAGGACCCAAAACTGAATTTAAGACAGAAAATGGAGGGGAACAAACTTGTAAAATAATTAAAAAAATGAGCTTATAGCAAGGTATAGTGTAATAATGTCCGTAAAGAAAGTGCGAGAATGCAAAAGGAGTGTGCGTTCCCACTGAACACTACAGTAATGGTAGGAAGCACAAAAGACCCCAATGTCCATAATCTGATTCCTACTAAACTTTCCGCCAGTACCATGTTCCAGTTGTCAGTCAGGACCCTTCATTAGCTCTCCTGTTGAAGTGAATGGGAGCGGAGCAGCATAATGGTAGTGAGCAGGAGGGCGTTCAGTCCCTCATATGTCTGTTCAGGCCTCGGTAGAGGATGTTCATACACAGCCACCATTCTTTTGGTCATCCTATCTGCACCGGCCTCCTCCCTCCTTCGTCACCTCCCTGCACAAAGTGACACTCCGGCTGTAGTGATAACTTAATTGATCTGAATCTCAATGTTGTAGTGATGGCGCTGTCCGGATATACAGACGAAAAGAATTCTCTCTGGAGAGAGATGTGCAGCTCCCTCCGGAATCAGCTGACTAACCCTTACCTCGCCGTCATGTTCGCCTTCCTCACTAGCGACCCCGGGTCCTACCACACCGTTCTGGTGAGTCGGCTCATGATGACCGCAGCTTTGGTGTGTATGTATCCCTGTGGGGTGATTTTATGCCCTTCCTCATTCTCTACCTGGGAGTTTGAGGCTCTGTGCAGTATCTTAGTTGTTCCCAGCACTGCACTTTTCTGGACTAAGAGTTCAGATGTTGCTCCTGGATCTGTTGTAACCATTTGTCTGACTTGGGGGTCACTGCTCTGATTGCTCCTATCACCACTGGCATCACTGTTGTCGTCACCTTCCACATCTTCTCCAGTTCTTCTTTGAGGCCCTGGGATTTCTCCAGCGTCTCATATTCCTTCTATCTGATGTTGCTGTCATTTGGCACTGCCATTGCTGTCTTCTGATCCTTGCCTACTAAGGATGAATTAAATTAGGCAAAATATATAATCGTCTCACCCATCCTGAGGTTGCAAAGCTTCCTAATTCCACAGTCCAAAAGTAAGTGATTGAGTCCAGTATTTCCATAAAATGTCAAAGTTTTATTTCATCTGATCGATAATTTATCAATGAACGTAACATAACCATCAGAATTACTGTCCCAGCGACAAATAGCTAATGAATAAGAATCCCAGCACTCATGTAGATGATGCGTTTGTGATCCTTTTTCTGCAAAAACAGAGAATGTTGTTGTTGCAAAAACTGCACCGAAAATGGATCAATAAAAAAGGTGGCACAAATGCTCTGTGTGAATGGGGCCTTATTGTCCCAGCAACAAATAGAACAGGCTGATGGGTCTGGAAGGGTTGAGTCAGGTTTCTTTTACAATGCATCAACCTGTGTTCTATTTGTCGCTGGGCGTAGATGACCAGCACTCAGAGCGTTTGCGGTTTTATGGTGCTATCGGGAAAGGATCAAATGATCCGCAGTAGCTAATGAATAAGAATCCCAGCACTCATGTAGTTTTTCTTTTGCTCAAGGTGATTTTATTTACAGTTTATGCAGATGTGTCAGGTGACCTGCAGGACAAAAAGACGTTTCGGCCACCACTATGGCCTTGTTCACAAAGTCACTATAATAAGAGGAAATATACAAAAAATGAATACAGTGCAGGTGAAATATATACAATATTTACATAGACATTCAGTCAATGGACTTATTGATGGGTTTTCAAGTTTATGAACCTTTCTGATTTATATATACAATAGGGTAGTTTTAGGGGGTGTGATAAAAATACAAGAGGTGGTACTAGGGTAGAGGGTATATTAAATCAGGGTTTTTTTGGAAAAAAAGAATGCTATACCATTTACCTGCTAGTGTTTCAACATAGGATTGTCACCACGAGGGGGGGGGTGTAGTTTCCTTTATGAGGTATACCATATAGACTGGAGAAGGTAATCTAAAACATAACATGTGTGATTATATAGCATATATTCTTATTAGTACACATATATTTTATATTTTATGTAGTGTTAAAATCCAGATACCTCCAAGCTTATTTTGCATAGGAATACATCCGTTATAATGGTGGTTGGTTCAGGGCACTGTAGTTTAGTGCAAAACCAGTAAAGCGATGTGGCTTGCCCCAAGGTTCTGTCTATGAATTGATAATATATGTAGAAAGTTATTGATGTATACATGTTTCTACTAGGACTGATATGTATATTTTAGTACCTTATAGTCAAAGTCCCCAAGATGAAATCCTATAGTGGTCTGCTCTCTGTTGTTAGTACAGCCCAGTAGGGCTATATAGTCTAGGGAGTAAGTGTGGAACAATATATTATAAGTACCATTGGTGGTCATGTACTTATCTCTTTAGAGGTCCGTCCCCAAGTAAGTCTTGCTTACTTCTGGTGTTGTGGTGTCAGTGCCAGCACATCCAGTGCCTAGGCAGGAGATGGTGGTGTGCAGCCCGCCGCCGCCGCAATTTGTACGAGCGGCGGGTCACCTGACCGGAAGTGACGCTTCCGACACGTCACAGGATGTGACGTTTGCGTTCCACCGCGTCACCGGAAGTGACGTTTTTTGGCCACGCATGCGCGATGGAGAAACAGGCACCGATCAGTGCCGCTTGTATATACGGTTACCGTAGTTACTGGTAACCAATGGTATAGAGGGATTGCGCGCATGCGCAATGGTTACTGGTGTCTGGTGGCCGTGTTAGTAACTGTTAGTGCGCTCAGTCAGTGTACACCATATTGGTGATGTTAGTATGGGGGGAAGACTATGGGGGGCTTAAGGAGTCTTTTAAGTACCAGTAGTTCACATATATTATGATGCAATAGTAACAGCTTTGGACAAAACATGTTAGTTAGCCTCATCATTCTGTTCTGTTTTGACACAGATACGCATAGATGGAGTAATTGTACATGGTGTGCAGCCCGCCGCCGCAATTTGTACGAGCGGCGGGTCACCTGACCGGAAGTGACGCTTCCGACACGTCACACGATGTGACGTTTGCGTTCCACCGCGTCACCGGAAGTGACGTTTTTGGACGCGCATGCGCGATGGAGAAACAGGCACCGATCAGTGCTGCTTCTTTATATGGTTACCGTAGTTACTGGTAACCAATGGTATAGAGGGATTGCGCGCATGCGCAATGGTTACTGGTGTCTGGTGGCCGTGTTAGTAACTGTTTGTGCGCCCAGTCAGTGTACACCATATTGGTGATGTTAGTATGGGGGGAAGACTATGGGGGGCTTAAGGAGTCTTTTAAGTACCAGTAGTTCACATATATTATGATGCAATAGTTACAGCTTTGGACAAAACATGTTAGTTAGCCTCATCATTCTGTTCTGTTTTGACACAGATACGCATAGATTGAGTAATTGTACATAGATCATGAAGATTAACAACCATGTTATTTTATAGTCTACTTGATATGTTACGATCATGAGCATAAGGAACGTAGCAGCGATGACTATAGAAACAATGGCATACATGTTATTAATACATTCTGTGATATTAAAGAGAATACATTTGTACAAGTATGATCTCTCAAAACCAGGCTTATTCAGGGGTCCAAACGCTTATATGGGTTTGTTCAGCAACCATAATATAGAGAAATGAAACTTAAAAAAGAACAAAGGGAAAAAAAAGGGGGGTTGACAAAGGACTATATTTCTTACCCTTTAGTGGGTCTCCAGAGGAACAGAGTAGGAATGATTAGGTAGGAATCTGGAAAAAAGGTTTAATGAGTTAGCCGTTCAATTTCCCTATTCATACCCCTCGGGGTTAGGGTGCCCAAAGTATAGATCCAGTAACACTCCCTCTGTTTCAATAGTTTGATATGGTTCCCACCACGGCGAGGTCTGGGTACGTGTTCTATCACCTGGAATCTTAGTTGTGCCACATTGTGTTTGGCTTCCGTAAAATGATGGGGAAGTGGCAGAAAAACTTTGCCTGTTCGTATGGTTGATTTGTGACTCGAGATCCTATCCCTAATAGTCTGGGTTGTTTCCCCTACATATAAAAGTCTGCAGGGGCATTTGACGAGATAGATCACGTACTTCGATTCACAGGTGTAGAACCCTCGTATTTTGTATGTTTTTCCAGTGCGAGGATGGACTATTTCACTCCCTTTAATGACATTCGAACAACACGCACATCCCAAGCAAGGATATGTCCCCAGTCTTGGTTCGTGTGTCAGAGTTCTAGTGAGTGGTGTTTTGTTGGTGCCGATGTCAGCCCTAACCACTTGGTCTCTTATGTTTTTTGGTCGCCTACTACACATGAGTGGAGGATTTTGGAACGTCTGTATGTTTGGGTAGGCACGGGCTAGTAACGGCCAGTTTTGTCTCACCAGTTTGTGTATTTTGGGCATAATTGGGTGGTACGTGTGTACAAAAGGGATTCTGTCGATCTTAGGTAAATGGTCCTGTCCATCATCTGTGTTGCTTATGGCACTGTTCATTTCAGTAGTTAGTAGACTGTGTGGGTATTGTCTCTGGGAAAACTTATCAGACATTTCCCGAAGTCTTGTAGCTCTGGTAGTGGAGTCCGTCACTATTCTGGTTACCCGTTTAAACTGTGACCTAGGTAGGCTGTTTTTTGTAGATCTTGGATGGCAACTACCATAGAGGAGAAGACCATTACAATCTGTAGGTTTTGAGTAAATGTCAGTGATAATCTGCCCATCCAAGTTCTTTTGAACCATGGTATCAAGGAATGGGATCTCATTGATATCATAGTTTAACCCCTTAAGGACCGAGTCACTTTGCAGCTTAATGACCGGACCATTTTTTGTAATTCTGACCACTCTCCCTTCATGAGGTAATATCTCTGGAACGCTTCAACGGATCCTAGCGATTCTGAGATTGTTTTTTCGTGACATATTGGGCTTCATGTTAGTATTAAATTTAGGTCGATAATTTTTGCGTTTATTTGTGAAAAAATAAAAAATTTGGCAAAAATTTTGAAAATTTAGCAATTTTAAAATTTTTAATTTTTATTCTGCTAAACCAGAGAGTTATGTGCCACAAAATAGTTAATAAATAACATTTCCCACATGTCTACTTCACATCAGCACAATTTTGGAAGAAAAAAAAAAAAATTTGGTAGGACGTTATAAGGGTTCAAAGTTCATCAGCAATTATTCATTTTTCCAGCAAAATTTACAAAACCAATTTTTTAGTGACCACATCACATTTGAAGTCTCTTTGAGGGGTGTACATGACAGAAAACACCCAAAAGTGACACCATTCCAAAAACTGCACCCCTCAAGCTACTCAAAACTATATTGAAGAAGAATATTAACCCTTCAGGTGCTTCACAGGAACTAAAATAAAGTTGAAGGAAAAAATGGACATTTTAATTGTTGTAACAAAAATGTTCTTTTAGCCTCAATTTTTTCATTTTCACATGGGCAACAGGATAAAATGCATCCTAAAATTTGTTGGACAATTTCTCCTGAGTACACCGATACCTCATATGTGGTCATAAACCACTGTTTGGGCGTACGGCAGGGCTCAGAAGGGAGGAAGCGCAATTTGAATTTTAGAGCCAATTTTCCGTTCAAAAAGTGAAATGGCGCTCCTTCACTTCTGACCCCTGCCGTGCGCCCAAACAGTGGTTTATGACCACATATAAGGTATCGGTGTACTCAGGAGAAATTGCCCAACAAATTTTGGGATGTATTTTATCCCTTTGCCCATGTGAAACTGAAAAAATGTAGGCAAAAAGAATTTTTTTGTGAAAAAAAAGTGTTTTTTTTAATTTTTATGAATGAATTTGTGAAGCATCTGAGGGTTCAAAGTGCTCACTATGCATCTAGATACCTTCCTTAGGGGGTCTAGTTTCCAAAATGGGGTCATTTGTGGGGGAGCTCCAATGTGGAGACACACCGGGACCCTCCATACGCGACATGGTGTCCGCTAACAATTTGAATGGAAAATGAGCTCAAATTGTTAGCGGACACCATGTCGCGTTTGGAGGGTCCCTGTGTATCTCCACATTGGAGCTCCCCACAAGTGACCCCATTTTGGAAACTAGACCCCCAAAGGAACGTATCTAGATGCATAGTGAGCACTTTGAACCCCCATATGCTTCAGAAATTCATCCGTAAAAATGAAAAAAGCACTTTTTTTTTCCACTAAAAAATTATTTTTTCATTATTACGGATCAATTTGTGAAGCATCTGGGGGTTCAAAGTGCTCACTATGTACCTAGATATGTTCCTTTGGGGGTCTAGTTTCCAAAATAGGGTCACTTGTGGGGGAGCTCCAATGTGGAGACACACAGGGACCCTCCAAACGCGACATGGTGTCCGCTAACCATTTGAGCTCATTTTCCATTCAAATTGTTAGCGGACACCATGTCGCGTTTGGAGGGTCCCTGTGGGTGTCCACATTGGAGCTCCCCCACAAGTGACCCCATTTTGGAAACTAGACCCCCAAAGGAACATATCTAGATGCATAGTGAGCACTTTGAACCCCCAGATACTTCACAAATTGATCCATAATAATGAAAAAAGAAAATTTGTGTGGAAAAAAAAGTGCTTTTCTGATCATCATAATGGGAGACCCAGACAATGGGGTTTAGGGCACTGCCCTCCGGAGGCCACACTAGGTACTACAAGAACTGTAGACACCGCCCCCTCCGCTTATAAACCCCTACCGCAGGGAACATCCTCAGTTTTAAACTTAGTGTGCTCGGAGGTACCACACGCTTTGCTTGCACTCATCGCATTCTCACAGCTTACGTGATGGCGTATGAAGACAAGGTAAAGAAGGTCCCAGTCAGGGACCTCCGGCAGTCTCCCTGTTTACCTTCGGGGAACATGCAGGTCGAGGTACCGGAGGGCCTAGTGCCTGGGCACACTGTGTCTCCCGGTACGCTGCCGTGCTCCTTCCCATCCCTCCTGGGGGCTCTGAGAAGTGGGAGATAGGAGCCTTGCACAGCTCCGCTCCGTCCGAGGCCTCCCTAAATGGTGCTTACAGACCGGACTGGAGTCAGCTCTGTCCGAGGCCTCCCTAAATGGTGCTTACAGACCGGACTAGAGCCAGCCCAGTCCGAGGCCTCCCTAAATGGTGCTTACAGACCGGACTGGTGCTGAACCCCCGTCCGAGGCCTCCCATGATATGGTGCTTACAGACCGGACCGGCACTGAGATACTCCGGTGTCTCCGGTGTGCCTGGGGGTAGTGTCTGACACTGATGTGTTTATGACACTCAGACCGCGCGTTGCCTTAGGGTCCGCGGTTCTGGCGGTGTACCCTGTGCTGGGGTCACCCTGGCTGACCGCCCTGTGTGTCACAGGGGCTGCGGCTGTGGGCTTCAGACTTTGTCTGTGAGCCCGGGTATTTATGTTTAATACCTCCCGCGCTGCGGGCTCCGGCGCTTACATTATTGTAATGGCGGCCGGGAGAGATGTGGAGCGGCCCATGTGACCTGGATGGGCGTGTGTGTGTGCTTCCCGCGTGTTTCGGCCCCGCCCTCTGCTTCTACAGCGGCGGCCATCTTTTCCCCTCACTTTCTTGCTGGGATCGTTGGAGACTGCTCTGCTGCACTCCAGGGGAGACCAGGTTTTCTTTCCTCGCGGAGGCCACACACACACCGCTCCCTTCACCACCGCTGTGCAGCGGTCGGTAAGCCACCGGTTTCCGGTGAAGTTTCTCCTGTGTTGATATTCCTCTACCGTGGGTATGTCCTCAGGGAAGAAAGGCGCTGCTAAGGCAGCCAGTACCACACCTGTCTGTGCTACATGCAACGGGACACTGGTGGAGGGGTCCTGCAATAATTGCGGACGCCCAGACGCCCGGACTGTCACTGCTGAGTCAGCAGCTCCGGTGCTTTACCCTGAGGTTCAAGTGATCCCAGGGCCATGGGAAAAACAAAGCGAGATTAATGCCTCTCTGTTGTCCCAATTGTCCTCCATGTCGCAATCCCTGGAGGCACTAACAAGGAGACTGGATGCTCCAGCTACTCCTTCAAGCTACCCCCGGGTGTCTCCATCTTCCACCGTGAGACCCCTTAAGCGGGCTCGCCGTGATGATTCACCCGAGCTCCAGATCCTCTCTGAGGAGGAGCGTCACTCTGACGGTGACGAGGATGATGGGGGTTCAACTCTCGGGTCGGTGTCTGAACCAGCTGAAGGGGTGGAGGATCTGGTGTCTTCCATCAACGAGACTTTACGTCTCGGGTTACCCCCTCAGGAGACAGCCGTTCACCCGAAGGAGGTCTACCAGTGGTTACGACCTGAGGCTAGGCCGTGTGGTTCCTTTTTGGACCACACTAATTTTGAAAGGGTGGTTAGAGCCCCCAGGGTACACCCTGGACGGCGTTATGTCCGCAAATCCAAGGACAACCGCTTTCCCTTTCCTCAGGAGGTGCTTCAGGAGTGGTCGCAGTCCCCGAAAGTGGACGCTTCCATGACCAGGATTGCTGCACGCTCCCTATTCTCTGCCTCTGATAGCTCCTCACTGAAGGATGCGACAGACAGACAGGTCGAACAACTCGCCAAGTCGTCTTATGAGGCTGTGGGGTCTTCATTTGCCCCGAGTTTTGCTGCGGTCTGGACTCTGCAGGCGATCACATCCTGTCTGGATGGGATTGCTGGCCTGGCAGGTTTTAACTCTGAAGTCCTGGCACTTACAGAGAGGGCAAAGGCCTATGCAGATTATGCTAGGACGGCGTCCCTGGAGACTGCCACTCGCTCAGCTGTGGCTTCGGCCAATGCGATAGCAATCCGCAGATTGTTGTGGCTGCGTCTATGGGACTCAGATGCCACGTCAAAGAAGATTCTGCAGAATCTTCCTTTCTCTGGTGACAGGCTGTTTGGTGCCGAGCTGGACAAGTTGATCAAAGACTCTACGGAGTCCAAGATCCCACAGAACAGACCTAAGCCTAGGTATACTGTGAAAAGGAACCCTAAACAGTGGTCCTTTCGTACCAGCTCACAGCCGTCAGCGTCTTCCGCTCGTGCGGACCGTGGGGCCAAGCCCTCTCAGCAATGGCGCCCCAAGAGTCGCCAGAAGAAGTCGGCAGGTACAACAGCTGCCGCTCCCAAGCCCACCTCAGCATGACTCGCTCTCTCTTCCTGCCTCCCCACAGGTTGGAGGTCGCCTGTCTCAATTTCAAGACAAATGGCGACTCCACATCCAAGATCAGTGGGTTCGAGACGTAGTCTCCAGAGGATACAGGATAGAGCTGTCGTCACAACCCACACACCGATTCCATCGGTCTGTCCCATCTCCAGAAAAGGCTCAGGCTTTTTATCTGGTCTTGGAGGGACTCCGCAGAGACGGAGTGGTGGTCCCAGTGCCCACTGGGGAGAGGTTCAGGGGTTTCTACTCCAACCTCTTTATCGTCCCGAAGAAGGACGGCTCCTTCCGCCCGGTTCTGGATCTCAAGCTGTTCAACCGCCATGTGTTGGTTCGGAAGTTCCGCATGGAATCCCTGCGCTCCGTGATCGCGGCTGTGTCGCAGGGCGACTTCCTAGCGTCCATAGACATTCGCGACGCTTACCTTCACATACCCATTGCACCGTCTCATCAACGATGGTTGAGGTTCGCGGTGGGGGAGGAGCACTTCCAATTCGTGGCGCTACCCTTCGGGTTGGCCTCGGCTCCCCGGGTGTTCACGAAAGTGATGGCATCAATGATGGCCTTACTGCATGCGCAGGGACACGCCGTCATTCCTTATTTGGACGACCTACTGGTCAGAGCGCCATCGGAACACCTGTGTCAGCGAAGCCTGCAGGCGACCATGCAGTCTCTGGAGCAGTTCGGGTGGCTTCTCAACATCCAGAAGTCCACCCTGGTTCCAACCCAGTCACTGACGTACCTGGGCATGGAATTCCACACGGACTCTGCTCTAGTGTCCCTACCACGAGCCAAACAACTGGCCATCCAGTCAGGAGTACGCAATCTCCTCGAATCACCTCATTCATCCCTACGGGTATTGATGAAGATGGTGGGACGCATGGTGGCAGCAATAGAGGCGGTGCCCTTCGCACAGTTTCGCCTCCGTCCTCTGCAACTGGAAATCCTCCAGAGGTGGGACAAGAGGACGTCCTCTCTGAATCAGCTGGTGGTCCTCTCCCAGCCGACCAGGGATGCTCTGCAGTGGTGGCTTCAGCCGAGTCACTTATCAAAGGGACGATCCTTCCTGAAGCCATCGTGGTTAGTGGTGACCACCGACGCCAGCCTGAAGGGCTGGGGCGCGGTGTTCTTACACCACAGAGCTCAATGTCTCTGGACACGTGCAGAGACGACGTTGCAGATCAACGTGCTGGAGCTCAGGGCGGTCTATCTGGCACTCCTGGCCTTTCGGGTGTTCCTATCCGGACAACCAATTCGGGTTCAGTCCGACAATGCGACGACTGTCGCCTATATAAATCACCAAGGAGGAACCAGGAGTGCACAGGCTCTAGCGGAAGTCCACCGCATTCTATCATGGGTGGAAGTCAACAACTGCTTGATTTCCGCAGTCTACATCCCAGGTGTCGAGAATTGGGAGGCAGATTACCTGAGCCGACAGGGGATGGACGCCGGAGAATGGTCTCTCCATCCGGACGTCTTCCGGACATCTGCATCAGATGGGGGACCCCGGATGTGGATCTGATGGCCTCCCGGCTGAATCATCAGGTGCCACAATACATGGCGAGATCGTGGGACCCTCAGTCTCTGGGGGCAGATGCTCTAGTCCTGAGTTGGTCAGTTTTTTCGCCTGCCATATGTTTTCCCGCCCCTGGCGCTGATGCCCAAGGTCCTGTGGAAAATCAAGACGGAATGTCACACAGCCATTCTAGTGGCTCCGGATTGGCCGAGGAGATCCTGGTATCCGGATCTGTGGCAACTGTCCGGCGGACGCCGGTGGGCTCTTCCAGACCGCGCAGATCTTCTCGCGCAGGGCCCCTTCTTCCGCCCCAATTCCAGGGCCCTCAGATTGACTGCATGGCTCTTGAGGCCTGGCTCTTAACATCCAGGGGTTTCTCTCCTGCGGTTGTTTCCACCATGAACAGAGCTAGACGGCCTACGTCACGGAAGATTTACCACAGAACGTGGAAAGTCTTTTTCGCCTGGTGCTCCTCTGGGGGACATGTACCTTGGCCCTTGTCGATCCCGACCCTATTGGCTTTTTTGCAGTCAGGTTTGGAGTTGGGCCTTTCCCTCAGTTCTCTGAAGGGTCAGGTATCAGCGCTGTCTGTATTGTTCGACAGGCGCTTGGCGCTCCTCCCAAAGGTTCGTCAATTTCTCCAAGGGGTGTCTCGAGTGGTTCCGCCGTATAGGCGGCCTCTGGACCCTTGGGATCTCAACATGGTCTTGGCGGCTTTGCAGAAACCACCTTTTGAGCCATTGAGAGAAGTCTCTCTTTCTTACTTGTCACAGAAAGTGGCTTTTCTGGTGGCTATTACGTCCCTGAGACGGGTCTCTGAACTGGCGGCACTATCGTGCAAGTCACCCTTTCTGGTGGTTCACCAAGACAAAGTGGTGTTACGCCCGCGGGCGGAATTCCTGCCAAAAGTGGTTTCCACTTTTCATTTGAACCAGGAGATTGTGCTCCCATCATTTTGTCCCGCTCCTGTTCATCAGATTGAACGCGACCTCCATACTCTGGACCTCGTACGAGCTGTACGCATTTATGTGTCCAGAACTGCCTCCTTCCGGAGTTCGGACTCCTTGTTCGTACTTACGGCAGGTCGCTGTAAGGGGTCAGCGGCGTCAAAATCTACCTTGGCCAGATGGATCAAGGCACCCATTCAAGAGGCTTACCGGTCTTCTGGTTTGCCTCTCCCGGTAGGCTTGAAGGCACACTCGACAAGAGCTGTCGGTGCCTCCTGGGCCTTGCGACATCGCGCCTCTGCTCTGCAGGTGTGTCAGGCGGCCACTTGGTCTAGCCTGCACACCTTCTCTAAGCATTATATGGTGCATGCCCATGCCTCTGCGGATGCAAGTTTGGGCAGGCGGGTCCTCCAGGCGGCGGTTGCCCACCTTTGACGGGGACCGCGTATGCAAACGTCTTTTGAGGAACTTTTTCCCGCCCTGGGGTATTGCTTTAGGACATCCCCATTGTCTGGGTCTCCCATTATGATGATCAGAAAAAAGAGAATTTTGTTTACGTACCGTAAATTCTTTTTTCTTGAATCATCAATGGGAGACCCAGCACCCACCCAGTGTTCCGTTGTATGTTACGGTTGATCTGTCCCCTGTTGGGGCAGTTTATCCGGGTTGTCGACCCGTCTGTTCACGGTGTCTTCCCGAGGTTTCGGGTGTGGTTTTTCTGTTGTCTCCTCGCAGCTTATGGACCAAACTGAGGATGTTCCCTGCGGTAGGGGTTTATAAGCGGAGGGGGCGGTGTCTACAGTTCTTGTAGTACCTAGTGTGGCCTCCGGAGGGCAGTGCCCTAAACCCCATTGTCTGGGTCTCGCATTGATGATTCAAGAAAAAAGAATTTACGGTACGTAAACAAAATTCTCTTTTTTTCATTTTTACGGATGAATTTGTGAAGCATCTGGGGGTTCAAAGTGCTCACTATGCATCTAGATACGTTCCTTAGGGGGTCTAGTTTCCAAAATGGGGTCATTTGTGGGGAGCTCCAATGTGGAGACACACCGGGACCCTCCAAACGCGACATGGTGTCCGCTAACAATTTGAATGGAAAATTAGCTCAATTTGTTAGCGGACACCATGTCGCGTTTGGAGGGTCCCCGTGTGTCTCCACATTGGAGCTCCCCCACAAGTGACCCCATTTTGGAAACTAGACCCCCAAAGGAACGTATCTTTATGCATAGTGAGCACTTTGAACCCCTAGGTGCTTCAGAAATTCATCCGTAAAAATGAAAAAGCACTTTTTTTCCACAAATAATTTCTTTTTTCATAATTACGGATCAATTTGTGAAGCATCTGGGGTTCAAAGTGCTCACTATGCATCTAGATATAGTCCTTTGGGGGTCTAGTTTCCAAAATGGGGTCACTTGTGGGGAGTTCCAATGTGGAGACACACAGGGGCTCTCCATACGCAACATGGTGTCCACTAACAATTGGAATTGTTAGCGGACACCTTGTAGGATATGAAGAGCCCCTATGTGCCTAAACATTGGAGCTCCCCCACAATTGACCCCATTTTGGAAACTAGACCACCCAAGGAACGTATCTAGATGCATAGTGAGCACTTTGAACCCCCAGGTGCTTCACAAATTGATCCGTAAAAATGAAAAAAGAAACTTTTTGTGGAAAAAAACGTGCTTTTTCATTTTTATGGATGAATTTGTGAAGCATCTGGGAGTTCAAAGTGATCACTATGCATCTAGATACGTTCCTTTGGGGTCTAGTTTCCAAAATGGGGTCACTTGTGGGGGAGCTCCAATGTTCAGGCACACAGGGGCTCTCCAAACGCGACATGGTGTCCGCTAACAATTGGAGCTAATTTTCTATTGAAATTGTTAGCGGACACCATGTCGCATATGGAGAACCCGTGTGCCACCAGCACAAGGGCAACTGGTAGAGTTGGGGTACAGCACCAGAAAATGCCGCCTCTAATGAATGCGCTATTTTCTTGGGTGGCTGTGGGTTGAAATTTGCAGCGTGGGGGACCCACAACATTTGAGTCTCTCCACGCTGAGGATTCCAGTCAGCCAGCTACCAAGTTGTACATGGCTGGCTACAAATACAACGAAGGCTTTATTTTATTTCTAGAACTAATTCTAGAAAAAAAAAAATGATGTGGGGCTCCGCCATATTTTTGGTCTAGCCAGGTACAACTTGGCAGCTACAGACTGCCAGCAACCCCCAGCTGCATCGTTGTACCTGGCTGCAACCAAAAATACAGCGAAGCCCATTTTTTTTTATTTCTAGAACTAATTCTAGAAAAAAAAATTACGTAGGGCTCCGCCATATTTTTGGTCCAGCCAGGTACAACTTGGCAGCTACAGACTGCCAGCAACCCCCAGCTGCCTCGTTGTACCTGGCTGCAGCCAAAAATACAGCGAAGCCCATTTTTTTTTATTTCTAGAACTAATTCTAGAAAAAAAAATGACGTAGGGCTCCACCATATTTTTGGCCCGGCCAGGTACAACTAGGCAGCTGGGGCTGGAATCCTCAGCATGGAAAGGCCCAAGCGGTCTGGGCCCCCCATGCTGCGAATTGCAGCCCGCAGCCGCCCCAGAAAATGGCGCATTCATTGAAGCGCCATTTTCTGGCGCTGTACCCATGCTCTTCCAGTTGCCCTGGTGCCGGTGGCAAACTGGGTAATAAAGGGGTTAATGCCAGCTTTTTATTGGCAGCTGGCACTAAGCCCGAGATTCATAATATTGGGCCAATGTTAGACCCGCCATTAGGAATCTCTGGTAAGTAGTCAATAAATACACACAGAGAAAAATATTTTTATTTTGAAAAAAAACACAAACAAAATTTAGACTCCATCTTTATTATAAAAAGATCCGACGTAGTCCACAACGAAGGTCCCACGAAGCTCGATCATCTCCGACGTAGTCCATAACGAAGGTCCCATGATCGCCATGCAGGAGTATCGGACTGCAAAGTAGCGATCTGACAGCCCGGGTGCAGTGATCCACTATGTGGATCACTGCACCCGGGCTGTCAGATCGCTATCTGCAGCTTAATCTGCATGCAGACGGATCGGACTGCAGAGCAGCGATCTGGCAGCTCAGGTGCAGCGCTGGGGCTGCGAGATTGCTTTCTGCAGCTTGATCCCTATGCAGGAGGATCGGACTGCAGAGCAGCGATCTGGTAGCCCGGGTGCAGCGCCGGAGCTGCGTGATCGCTTTCTGCAGATCGATCCTCATGCAGGAGGATCGGACTGCAGAGCAGCAATCTGGCAGCCAGGGTGCTGTGCCGGGCTGCAAGATTGCTTTCTGCAGCCCGATCCCCATGCAAGGGGAATCCCCTGCATGGAGAGCAAGCTGCAGAAAGCGATCTGACAGCTTGGGCGCAGTGGTCTGAAAGCCCGAATCACTGTGCAGTGGATCACTGCACAGTTTGGACCACTGCGCACAAACTGTCAGATTGCTTTCTGCAGCTCAATCACCATGCAAGGGGATTCCCCTGCATGAAGAGCAAGCTGCAGAAAACAATCTGACAGCTTGGTTTCAGTGATCCACTGGATCACTGCGCCCGAGCTGTCAGATTGCTTTCTGCAGCTCAATCCCCATGCAAGGGGAATCCCCTGCATGGAGAGCAAGCTGCAGAAAACAATCTGACAGCTTGGTTTCAGTGATCCAGTGGATCACTGCACAGTTTGAATCACTGCGCCCGAGTTGTCAAGATTGCTTTCTGCAGCTCAATCGGATTCCCCTGCATGGAGAGCAAGCTGCAGAAAACAATCTGACAGCTTGGTTTCAGTGATCCACTGGATCACTGCACCCGAGCTGCCAGATTGCTTTTTGCAGCTCAATCCCCATGCAGGGGAATCCCCCTGCATGTGGATCAAGATGTAGAAAGCAATCTGACAAATTGGGCACAGTGATCTACTGGATCACTGCACCTGGGCTGTCAGATCTCTTTCTGCAGTTTGATCCCCATGCAGGGGGATGGGGGATCAGGGATCCCCCTGCAGGGGGATCAGGGATCCCCATGCAGGGGGATGGGGGATCAGGGATCCCCCTGCATGGGGATGGGAGATCAGGGATCCCCCTGCAGGGGGATGGGGGATCAGGGATCCCCCTGCAGGGGTATCAGGGATCCCCATGCAGGGGGATGGGGTATCAGGGATCCCCATGCAGGGGGATGGGGGATCAGGGATCCCCCTGCAGGGGGATGGGGGATCAGGGATCCCCCTGCAGGGGGATGGGGGATCAGGGATCCCCATGCAGGGGGATGGGGGATCAGGGATCCCCCTGCATGGGGATGGGAGATCAGGGATCCCCCTGCAGGGGGATGGGGGATCAGGGATCCCCTGCAGGGGTATCAGGGATCCCCATGCAGGAGGATGGGGATCAGGGATCCCCATGCAGGGGGATGGGGGATCTGGGATCCCCCTGCAGGGGGATGGGGGATCTGGGATCCCCCTGCAGGGGGATGGGGGATCTGGGATCCCCCTGCAGGGGGATGGGGGATCTGGGATCCCCCTGCAGGGGGATGGGGGATCAGGGATCCCCATGCAGGGGGATGGGGGATCAGGGATCCCCCTGCATGGGGATGGGAGATCAGGGATCCCCCTGCAGGGGGATGGGGGATCAGGGATCCCCCTGCAGGGGTATCAGGGATCCCCATGCAGGAGGATGGGGATCAGGGATCCCCATGCAGGGGGATGGGGGATCTGGGATCCCCCTGCAGGGGGATGGGGGATCAGGGATCCCCATGCAGGGGGATGGGGGATCTGGGATCCCCCTGCAGGGGGATGGGGGATCTGGGATCCCCCTGCAGGGGGATGGGGGATCTGGGATCCCCCTGCAGGGGGATGGGGGATCAGGGATCCCCATGCAGGGGGATGAGGGATCAGGGATCCCCTGCATGGGGATGGGAGATCAGGGATCCCCTGCATGGGGATGGGAGATCAGGGATCCCCATGCAGGGGGATGGGGGATCTGGGATCCCCCTGCAGGGGGATGGGGGATCTGGGATCCCCATGCAGGGGGATGGGGGATCTGGGATCCCCATGCAGGGGGATGGGGGATCTGGGATCCCCCTGCAGGGGGATGGGGGATCTGGGATCCCCCTGCAGGGGGATGGGGATCAGGGATCCCCCTGCAGGGGGATGGGGGATCAGGGATCCCCCTGCAGGCAGCGGCGGCAGGAGGAGGTCGGCGGCGGCAGGAGGAGGCAGTGGCGGCAGGAGGAGGTCGGCGGTTGGAGGAGGCAGCAGCGGCGGCTGGAGGAGGCAGCAGCGGCGGCAGGAGGAGGTCGGCGGCGGCAGGAGGAGGCAGTGGCGGCAGGAGGAGGTCGGCGGCGGCAGGAGGAGGCGGCGGCGGCTGGAGGAGGCAGCAGCGGCGGCAGGAGGCAGCAGCGGCGGCAGGAGGAGGTGAGCGGAGGAAGCGGCGGGAAGAGGTGTTCACCGGGTTGGTGATCACCTCCTCCCGCCGGTCACCAGCGGTGGCGGGGGGCACAGAATCAGCAGGGGACAGGGGGGACAGCGGAGGACCCGGGACAAGGCGGGAGCAAGAGGGATGACCGGGGGGAGGGGAACGGGGGCGGACATAGCAGGGGGGATTAGCGTGGGGGGACACAGTGACAGCAGGGGACAGGGGGATGAGTGGGGGGCCGGACACAGCGGGGAGAAGAGGGATGAGTGGGGGGGCCGGACACAGCGGGGGAGAAGAGGGATGAGTGCGGGGGGCCGGACACAGCGGGGGACAGGGGGAATGAGCGGGAGGGTGCCAGACACAGTGGGGGGGTCATGGGGAATGAGTGGGGGGGGGTGATGCAGGAGAGCGGGCACATCAGTGGGCACAAGCAGGGGACGATTGTAGGAGCCGGGCACAGCTGACAGCCCGGCTCCTGCAAAGATCATGCATTTCCCTGCGTGATCTTGATGTGATCGGTCGGTCAGATTGACTGACCGATCACATCGCTCTGAGTGTGGGGACCTCTAACAGGGTTCCCCACACCTCTTCCCCTAACCCTTGGCTGTCACTGACAGCTTTTAGAATTGAACTGTCACTGTTCGTTTAGAAGCAGTGACAGTTCAAAGCCATGACGAGTATACTCGTCATGATGCGGGAACTGACATCTTTTCATGACGAGTATACTCGTCATTAGTCGTAAAGGGGTTATGGTGAATTTTAACTCTGGACGAATTGAGTTGATGTGTTCAACAAATGACAATAGGCTGGCTTCAGGGCCTGTCCATATACAGAATACGTCATCTATATATCTGAACCATTGGGTGGCATATTGTTTGTATAGGTTGTTAGGGTAGATGTAGACCTCCTCGAATTGATTCATGTATAAATTTGCGTATGCAGGCGCTACGTTTGAACCCATTGTGGTCCCGCATGTTTGTATATAGAACTGGTCCCCGAAGAGAAAATAGTTCTCTCTGAGGACTAAGTTCAGAAGTTCTATGCAAAAATCCATCATTTGGTCCCTATGTTGTGTTGTGTCAGTGTAGTTCTAACGGCTTCAATCCCTTCTTCATGTGTGATGGAGGTATATAGACTATTCACATCCAGAGTACATAACAGACAATCCTTGGGAACATGTCCCATTGACTTGAGTTTGCTCAGGAAATCACCTGTGTCCAAGATGAATGATTTAGTCTGTTTTGTATAAGGAGTAAGGATCTTTTCTAAGAAAATGGAGAGTGGATTTAAAATGGAGTCAGTCCCTGCCACTATAGGACGACCAGGTGGATTGTGTAGATTTTTGTGTATTTTCGGTAGTGTATATAGTACTGGAGTCACGGGGTTGTGGTTAATGAGGTAGGTCCTTGTTTTTGAATCAATGGTATTATTTTGGTAATATTTGTTTACTACCCTATGTATCTTTGCCCTTATGTTATAGATGGGGTCATTCTGAACTCTCTTGTATGTTTTGTCGTCCGACAGTTGTCTATTTATTTCTGAAACATATTGATCCTTGTTCATGACACCAAAGGCTCCCCCTTTGTCCGCAGGTTTAATGACTATGTTTTTGTTTTCCTTTAGTGCATCAATCGCCTGTCGCTCGTGTGCTGATATGTTAGTGCGGACTGGGAGAAGGCCAATCTGTCGGTCATGTACAACATCCCTTATGTCCTGTTCGAGCAGTCTGATGTAGGTTTCGACTGGGTGGTCAGTTTTTGGAGGATTAAAGTTGCTAACATTCCTTAAACCAAGACTAGTAATGGAAATATGTGATGTGGTTGTATTACTTGTACTGTTGCCAATCTGATTGTTTAAATTAGGTGTTTGTTGATCAAAGTGTGTCTTTAATCTCAATAACCTATAAAAACGTTGTAAGTCAGTTTCAAGCTGGAAAGAATCCCATCTAGGTGTGGGACAGAAGGAAAGACCCTTATTAAGTGCAGAGAGTTCAACTGGAGATAGAGAGTAATCAGAGATGTTTACCACTAGGTTTGGACCCCTACCTGTGACCTGAGGATCATCTGTCGATTTTTTTTCTCCACCGCCTGGACCGCCTTGTGGTCTTCCGGTTTGGCCTAAAAAAGCCGGTTGAGGGTGTGGGGCAGGTGAGTCTCCACCTTCGCTCCCGGATCCTGCTGGTGTACCGCCTGATGGTGTGGAGCCGCCTGATGGTGAATGTCCTCCGGCTGGTCGCTTTGGTCTTGGCCATGGTCTTCTTGGTATTGGTTCGTCCCACCTATATACCTTACTAAATTAAAATAACATGGTTGTTAATCTTCATGATCTATGTACAATTACTCCATCTATGCGTATCTGTGTCAAAACAGAACAGAATGATGAGGCTAACTAACATGTTTTGTCCAAAGCTGTAACTATTGCATCATAATATATGTGAACTACTGGTACTTAAAAGACTCCTTAAGCCCCCCATAGTCTTCCCCCATACTAACATCACCAATATGGTGTACACTGACTGGGCGCACAAACTGTTACTAACACGGCCACCAGACACCAGTAACCATTGCGCATTTGCGCAATCCCTCTATACCATTGGTTACCAGTAACTACGGTAACCGTATAAAGAAGTGGCACTGATCGGTGCCTGTTTCTCCATCGCGCATGCGCGGCCAAAAACGTCACTTCCGGTGACGCGGTGGAACGCAAACGTCACATCTTGTGACGTGTCGGAAGCGTCACTTCCGGTCAGGTGACCCGCCGCTCGTACAAATTGCAGCGGCGGCGGGCTGCACACCACCATCTCCTGCCTAGGCACTGGATGTGCTGGCACTGACACCACAACACCAGAAGTAAGCAAGACTTACTTGGGGACGGGCCTCTAAAGAGATAAGTACATGACCACCAATGGTACTTATAATATATTGTTCCACACTTACTCCCTAGACTATATAGCCCTACTGGGCTGTACTAACAACAGAGAGCAGACCACTATAGGATTTCATCTTGGGGACTTTGACTATAAGGTACTAAAATATACATATCAGTCCTAGTAGAAACCTGTATACATCAATAACTTTCTACATATATTATCAATTCATAGACAGAACCTTGGGGCAAGCCACATCGCTTTACTGGTTTTGCACTAAACTACAGTGCCCTGAACCAACCACCATTATAACGGATGTATTCCTATGCAAAATAAGCTTGGAGGTATCTGGATTTTAACACTACATAAAATATAAAATATATGTGTACTAATAAGAATATATGCTATATAATCACACATGTTATGTTTTAGATTACCTTCTCCAGTCTATATGGTATACCTCATAAAGGAAACTACACCCCCCCCCTCGTGGTGACAATCCTATGTTGAAACACTAGCAGGTAAATGGTATAGCATTCTTTTTTTCCCAAAAAACCCTGATTTAATATACCCTCTACCCTAGTACCACCTCTTGTATTTTTATCACACCCCCTAAAACTACCCTATTGTATATATAAAGCAGAAAGGTTCATAAACTTGAAAACCCATCAATAAGTCCATTGACTGAATGTCTATGTAAATATTGTATATATTTCACCTGCACTGTATTCATTTTTTGTATATTTCCTCTTATTATAGTGACTTTGTGAACAAGGCCATAGTGGTGGCCGAAACGTCTTTTTGTCCTGCATGTCACCTGACACATCTGCATAAACTGTAAATAAAATCACCTTGAGCAAAAGAAAAACTACATGAGTGCTGGGATTCTTATTCATTAGCTACTGCGGATCATTTGATCCTTTCCCGATAGCACCATAAAACCGCAAACGCTCTGAGTGCTGGTCATCTACGCCCAGCGACAAATAGAACACAGGGTGATGCATTGTAAAAGAAACCTGACTCAACCCTTCCAGACCCATCAGCCTGTTCTATTTGTTGCTGGGACAGTAAGGCCCCATTCACACAGAGCGTTTGTGCTCCGTTTTTTATTGATCCATTTTTGGTGCAGTTTTTGCAACAAAAACATTCTTTGTTTTTGCAGAAAAAGGATCACAAACGCATCATCTGTTTGTGCTACTTTTTTGCTCCTTTTTGGGGGGACACAGAGACACACACACTTTCTTACCCTCTCCTCGATCTCACGGTGATCCCTGGTAATGTCTTCCTCTGGGCATCGGCAGGACCTGTGGGTTGTCTGTACGGTACTTACAGGACCTGTGCCCCATGTGACTGAGTCACATGGGCAGGTCCTGGGAGCACCAGACTACTCACAAACAAGACCTGCCGATGCCTGGGAGAAAGAAATCACCAGGGATCACCATGGGATCGTGGGGAGGGTAAGTAATTGGACGTTAGTGGTGCAGAAAGTGCAGCAGAAAAACAGCAATAATTGACGCTCATTATTTTCTGGATCCGCTTTCTGCGCCACTAACACAACAGTCAAAAACGCTGATAACTGCACAACAGATTGGAAATCCCATTCACTTTGCTGCAGACGCAGCGACTGATCCATTGTTGGTGCAGTTTGAAAAAAAAAAAAACGCAGCACCACAAAGAGATCAAAAACGTCCAGTGTGAACACAGCCTAATCTGATGGTTATGTCACGTTCCTTCATATGATTTAATCTGATTAAATAAAAGTTTTACATTTTATGGAAGTGCCGGGTTCATCAGTTACTTTTGGATAAATTAAATTAGGAAACATTCATTTACAACTTAACTAGGCCACATAATACAATAGTGTCACATGTCAACCACTACACAGGGCCTTCAAGAAATCGAAGAATCAGACGTAATCTGAACGAGGTTCCTCAAAGTTAGAGGTTCACAAACTTTCCGACCTTGAGAGCCACTTTGGGCTCCTGCGCCCTCTCTGTAGCGACACCCAGAGCCCCCATTACTGGTATAATGACAGCCAAAGCTTTATACCAGGCAGTATACCAAGATCCAGGGGTTCCTACCTCACCCCCATTCACATCTGCTCTTCTGTGTGGAGATATTCACAAAACTCACCATCTGGAGACCTGATCTTCAGAGCTGATTGCTAGACCTGGTGCTAATGCACCAAGCTGGAAGTCGACCATGAGCCGCACATCATGGTCCCTCGAGCCACATGTGGCCCCTGAGCTACAGGTTGGGAAGCCCTGCTCAAGGTTGTAATTAGTCTTGCCAATTTCTCCCTAATAAGAAAGATCAACTCAAGGAGGATAGAGGGAAAAAGATTCAAGGGCCTCTGTCAGCAGGTTTTTCCTGTGTAAGCTTAGGAGAACATCCTGTAAGGTGTGAGGCACCGACCGGGTCGGTATGCTGCGACCGGTATGTGCCTCCCTGGGTGCGTCCTCCCGGTCTGCAGGACGTACTCCATCCCGGGTGTTACATGTGATTCCTCTTCCCTGAGCTGAATGTGTTAAGAGGAAGCAGGGATCCTGGTGTGGTCCCTTGAGTCTGGAGTGAGATTCTCTCCAGTGCAGAGCCTGATTGAGGAGCTCTGAAGGAAAGTTGAAGTGGTCCCGGGAAGGGATTATCTCCGGTGGGGCTGATAGAGCCTGTCAGCGGTCGGGAGATACACCAAGCGGGGTGAAGTGTGCCGGCTGCGCTCCGGATCTGTGTTTTGGTGACTGTAACCGGACGGAGATCAATAAACCGTGAGTTGAGAACTGTCCGTGCCTGGTTCCCTGCCTCCCCGACACCGCTACACCTCACAAAGGGTTAAAAAAGAAGTCGCCCGTGCTCTTATCAGGCTCTGTGCTATTGGTTACCTCAACTAAAGGCTTTAAATGGTGATTACCATTACAGGACTACATTGTCATGCGCAGGGCAGGCTGACACGCCCTCTGGGGTGATTGTGCATTGCCAGTAGGGTGTCAATCTCTATAGAGCCTGGAGTGTGTGTCTGTGGGAGTGGGGGGGGGGGGGCAGCACTCCCAGCTCTGCTGTGTTCCTGAAGCTAAATTCTTAGAACGGCTGCAGCTAGTGATCTGTGTGATACATTGTTGGATTCAGGGTCTCTTTACCTACATTGGGATGCTAACAGATGAGGGAGCAAAAACCTGCTGACAGATTTCCTTTTACCTCGGGGAACAATCCAGGTGACCTACCCTCCTCGATGAGAAAACACAGACAAATAGCGTCATCAGAGAAAGAGGTTTCCACATTGTCTTGAGCAATGAATCTCCATCCAGTAGAACCAGGGCTTCATATCGATTGTAAAGAGAAGCCACATGTCCTCCATATACATCCAGAGGGACAGACTAGGCGGATTATTTGTCTTCCAAAGTGAAGGAGTGCTGGCTCCGGCAGCCATCACCAATAACCTTGAGGGAATGTTTATAGGAGAGAGTAGAAGGTCTGGCAAAGCTGAAGAAACAACCATTCAGGAGCATTTCTGGTGTAAGGCGGTGACCAACCGGATTCTGCTTTTCACAGCCGTCCCAACATATAGAGAGAATGACCCTAATGACATCGAGATCTCCAACACATTGGATCAATGGATTGGAACATTCTGATAAATGTAGTCGGGATCTTGTATCGTGTGGACAAGAGTTTATCATTGGATTCCTGCACCTTATTGGAGATGTGAGCACCAGGGGCGGAAACTTATCCCTCTTATCCGAAATAAGGGAAATGCCCAAATCAGAATCCCACTGGGACAAGAATCCGGGATTATAGATCTGATGGATCTATAGGCGAAGAATAGATCACAGAGAGCATTTGGTATCTATCTCTGACGTCACATTCTCTGAGCACATTATCATCTCCGGCAATTTACCGGACTATAAGACGCTCCTTACCATAAGCCGCACCCCAGGTTTACAAAGCTGAAAATAGGAAAATCATTCTTACTGTTAATTAAAACTTTCCTGGTGGTGTAAAGTGGAGGAGTCATTGTCACAAAATTTAATGTATCAGGGTAGAATAGGGAGGTAATCTATTGTTAGTGTCTCTGCCACATGCAAACTACATGCACATATAGACATACTCACAGCCCTGCTATATGCACATGCAGACATGCACATACAACCCTGCCAGATGCATATGTAGACATGCAGCTCTGCTACATGTACATAGACATACACAGCCCTACTACATGCACATATCAACATACACACAACCCTGCTATATGCACATGTAGATACACACACAGCCCTGCTACATGCACATGTAGACACACACATAGCCCTGCTACATGCACATGTAGACACACACACAGCCCTGCTACATGCACATGTAGACACACACACAGCCCTGCTACTGGGAACTCTTGTTTATTAGTCCTTAGCAGGATTAAAACAAAGGTGAAGCAAAGAGCTGGGAAAGATAATGAAAAATGATAGAATTACTTCTAATCAGACAGAATTGCTTCCCTCTTTTCATACATTTAGGATTCGTGCATGGAGGACTCAGATTTGATCTTAGTGTGAGTCTGTGTGAGACGAGGGGCAATTATTGTCTTCTATATCCGCTAACACTTGTTCTCATTTCTGTATTCTGTCAGTTTGATTGTGCCATGGCGGTGCGGGATCGGGGGGCCTTCGCCTGCTTGTTCCTAAATGATGCTCAGGTGAGACCGCACTGTACAAGGTCAGGACGAACGCTGACAATAGATGAAGCCGTCCTTCCATCCATACCACCAGCCGGGCATCCTCTAAGTATCCCAGACTGGTACTGACTGGGATCTGCAATAATAACATTTTCCCACCTATCAAATAAATGGTACTAGGGGGCTGATTTTGCTGTAGAAAGGTTTCATTGATATTGAAGCTGAGTATTTTTATTTATTTTTTTTCTTGTGTGGCTTTTTATATGTTGTAGTTAATTTAACACATCGACAAGCTGACGCCGGACATGAAGGACGTCGGGAACCTTGAAGGGATCGTCCTGACCGGACTGACGGAGGACGGGGTGGACCTGATTGAAAGTTACGTTGATAGAACGGGCGACGTGCAGAGTGCGAGTTACTGCATGCTGCAGGTAGGTGTAACTACACACGTCTCCGGTGGTGTCTTAATATTGGGAACAGTGGACCGACATTGGGGACTGGCATCAGGCCACGTGAATTTCAGGACTAGGGATACACGGTGACACAAATGTTGTGCTTATGATGGCAATATGCAGCATCGGCATCACCGCATGTTGTCACACTGCGACTGGAGGTGAAGGGACCACTCAACAATTAGATTTGGTGAATTCAGGGGGGAAATTTTATGGCCGAGATCACAGTGTCCCATTACCACGAATTGCAAGATGCAACTTGTTTGTCATCTGGCTTTTGTTTTTTAATGCAGCATGCGACCTGTGACAAAAAAAGCAAAAAGGTTTGTATTATATACTTCTTTTTGTTGCTAGTTGTGTGAGACACAATATAGCTCCATACAGAACCTGTAGGCTTTGTTCACACATTGCCTTTTTGCAGTTTTTTTTACTGCACCAAAACCTGCTCTCCTCTGAGTAAAAAAAAAAGCTGCTTCCAAAAACCAAGTTTTTTTTAGCAGTCTTTTTGATGTGATTTGTACATGTTTAATAAATTTAGAATCACAAAAAACAGTCAAACAAACGTGTAAAATACTCTGCTGTAAAGAAAAACAGTTAAAAGCAAGTGCTGCTAAAAAAAAAGTAGTAAAAACAGGGTATTTAGTTGATATGTTTTTTGCAAAAAATGTACGCTAAACCACTCTACCTCTTCACGGTAACCCTTGTCAGAGAAGTCCCTATCTGATATGTTTAAAAAAACCTGACCATGTGTATTGGTACCTATATGAGCAGGATCCAGACAGGTCCAAGGTCTGACATGGACTGAATACAGAAGACGGCTTTTTATGTGCAGGGCTCATGGGGGAAGGGCGGGAGGTTCCCCTATCTTGCAAAGGCAAGAAACATAATAGACAAAAAACTAATGAGCCATGCACACAGTGAACGTGTCTGTAGGACAGCGTTCACACCACCAAAAGCATGAATCACAAAAAACAGTCAAACAAATGTGTAAAATACTCTGCTGTAAAGGAAAACAGTAAAGAGCAAGTGCTGCTAAAAAAGTAGTAAAAAAAAATGTATGCTAAGCCGCTCTACCTCTTCACGGTAACCCTTCTCAGAGCAGTCCCTATCTGATGTATTAAAAGAACCTGACCATGTGTGTCTGGATCCTGCTCATATAAGTACAAATACACATGGTCAGGTTTTTTGAATGCATCAGATAGGGACTGCTCTGACAAGGGTTACCGTGAAGAGGTAGAGCGGCTTAGCGTACTTTTTGTGCAAAAAAAGTATCAACTAAATACCCTGTTTTTACTACTTTTTTAGCAGCACTTGCCTTTTACTGTTTTTCTTTACAGCAGAGTATTTTACACGTTTGTTTGACTGTTTTTTGTGATTTAGTATTTTGGTGGTGTGAACGCTGTCCTACAGACACGTTCACTGTGTGCATGGCTCATTAGTTTTTCGATGTTTAATAAAGTTAGTTTCACTGCAAAAACATTAGAAACACAGTTGCATTTTTGCACTTTCTCGCTGCTTCCAAAGGAGAAAAAAAGCTGCAAAAATGCTGCGATATTGACATTTTGCTGCTTTAAATAAAACGCAGCAATTTTCCATTTCAGTCTGGAAAGAAACCAATTGTGCAGGAGATTTCAGAGATCTCAACTTCTGGTGCTGTAAAAAGCGGCTGTAATTTGCAGAAAACTCATGAAAAATATGCAACATGTGAACATAGGCTTAGATGCACCCAGATTCGTTATAGAGCCCTAACCTTAGTTTGTACCGTGCCGTAAAGATCACATTTATCACCCGCGGCCTAATACATCTACAGCACAACCAATCACAAAGAATCCAAACAGGTGAGATCTCCGCACACAGGACTTTCCCCCATAGACGCAGATGTGGATCTTGTGGAATCTTTTACACATGTGCAATCTGATTCCGCAGTTTAAAGTGAACCTGTCGCCCCTTTTCTGCTTTTTATACTAAAAGTGCCACCTTCAGCAGGGCCTGTGCTGCATTGTATGAAGGTGGCTATAATCCCCTATCCCCCCTGTACACCTAAATAATTACTTTATAAACTTTCCCGCCCTGTATGTAAAGTTATACTTACAGGTCAGATGGGTCTTCATTGTGTCCGGTCATCACCGCCTCTCCGGTCTTCCTCCGCCTCTTCATTCTTCTGGGCGCTTTCTCTTCTCTCGTCTTAGTCTCGTTTTCGGCACCTGCGCAGATTCTCCTCTGTTCGCGCAGGCAGAGAGTCTGACTGCGTTACATTTGCACCAGATCCGGCCCTGTTTTGTTTTCTGCTTCATGCAGGCAGCAGGGTTGGGAATTTAGCGCCTGTGCTTTAGCAGTAATGCACTGCGCAGTAATGCTTTTTGCTCTGCCTGCATTAGAGCAGAGCAGGTGCCAGATTCCCACCCAGGTGTCTGCATAAAGTAGAACACAAGACAGGGCGGGATCTGGCACCTATGGTGCACGCAGACGTACCGCAGTCAGACGCTCTGCCCACAGTATGGCAGAGCTCAGGGCACCTGCGCAATCATAGAGGAATCTGCACAGGTGCCGAAAACGAGAGACGAGAAGGCGCCCAGAAGAATGAAGAGCGGGAGGAAAAGCAGAAAGGCGGTGATGACCGGATGCAATGAAGACCTACATGACCCATAAGTATAACATTATATACAGGGCGGGAAAGTTTATAAAGTAATTAGGTGTACAGGGGGGTAGGGGGATTATAGCCACCTTCATACAATGCAGCATAGGCGCTGCTGATAGTGGCGTTATTAGTGTAAAAAACAGAAAAGAAGAGACAGGTTCACTTTACAAATATTTATACATTTTTTGTTTTTAATGTCTGTAACCTAAATGGAATTATTCAGATGGATCTAGGTAGTATCAAGTGGCCGCGATCCCTGCCAGTCACACGTGTCACCTCTGCCTGGTGCAGCGCTCTGATTTATAGAGGTTGTCCTATGTGGGGAATTTATGGTGAATGGATAGGAGACACCAGAAATGTTCAATAAATGCTGGGACCCCAGGAATGAAGATGTCGCCATACATGTGCCTCTTTATTCCTCCCTATGACAATGTTTTTGGAGCGCCCGTAGAATTGAACTGACCTTCTTCTTCTATGTATTGGTCATTTATGCCATGGTTTGCATCTGTGAGCGCAATGCTGACCCTGATCCAGCAGAGAATGTGTATAACCAGGTGGCAGTCTGCCATGTTAGATGAGATATTACTTTTTTGTTTGCAGACCATACCTATTGCTTTTCCCGTGGTCCCCAGAGGTCCCCGTCACATGTGATGAAGGATGAGCGAGTCCAGTACTGGATAGAGAACTATAGAAACTTGCTGGACGCCTGGAGGTTTTGGCATAATAGAGCGGAGTTTGATATCCACCGGAGTAAGCTGGATCCCAGCTCCAAGCCTCTGGCGCAGGTCGGTTCCTTGTCCTGTTGGCTGCATTTTATGGATGAGCTAAAATAATAGTGATGGGTTTTTGGTAACTTTAGGGACGCCATGGAAAATTGTGTTTTTTTTTTTTGTTTATTTTTTTTTTTTTATTGAGGAAAATTGTATTTATTTATTTATTTTTTTTTGCAGGTGTTTGTGAGCTATCATTTTGTGGGAAATCCATCTCTTACAGCCGCTCCTCCGCGCTGCTCCAGGGCCAAGGATTCAGTCAGTACGGAGTCAGCGGGTCACCGACCAAGTCAACGTTCACCAGCTGCCCCGGCTGCCGAAAGCCCCTGCTGCGCTGCGCGCTCTGCCTCATTAACATGGGAAATCCCGTCTCCAGTAGTCCAGGTGACCACCGCAAAATCACAGATTAGCCACGGGGTTTTCAGATTTTTATCTAGATGAAGCTACAAGGGGGTTTTCTCATCTTCTGTCTGCAGAATTTATCCCTATAAAGTCCATAATGTCACTGTGATGCTGATTACACTGATACCTGCGGTGAAGGACTATGATCTGTGGTTGTACAATAATCTTCATCTAAAGTTTTCATCTGATGTCTTCTGAGCATCGGGGCAGGCCCTGGTTGGTGAGGGTAGGGTCTTCCTCTTCTTTTTTTACCCCTCTCCACCTGCCTCCTCTGTATTTTTGTGTTTTTTTCAATTCTGTGCCCTGCTGCCATCATTGTGGTGGATGACGTGCGCCGTGCGATTCCGTTGGTCAACGATAAAATGGCATCGAAGGCGGTGCATGCGCAGCTCCAGATTTCAGGTCAATGACCTCAAAGGCCATTTTATCAGATGGGCGACGGCACCCCTTGGGGCACCGCTTTCCCACAACCACCAACAAGCGGAAATGTAGCGTGTCGCCTCCACATCTCGCCCCCTGCGATATTGGATCATAGGGCTGCGCCTACTCTTCAGTGATTTTTTTTTTTATCTCATGAGCGACGGTTCCCTTGGGCACCAATTTCCCACATCAACAACGGACGGGCACGCGGAGTGTCGACTCCCCATACCCCCTTTTGTACCTGGCGCAGACCCCAATACTCCCAGTGCTATGGATGGAATTCTGGCTCTACTCAGGCCCCCACTAAGGTCCTGAGTTGAGATACATAAGCCAGCTCCCTCAGCAGCTCACACCCGATGCCTGCATCTCCTGCCACCTCCAGCACTGGGCTCCCCAGCCTCCCACCAGGCAGCCTGGGTTGAGACTTCATACAGGTGAGACTCTATTACAGTTTCCCCTTGTAGGGGCTCAATACTTGGTATCCGGCCCAGGGCTCTGGCGGAGGGCTCCTCTCCCTGTGATATGACCCCCTATCTCCTTCCCCTGTTCAGTGCTACGACTGACCGCTTAGCCGGTAGCAGCATCAAGATGTAGGGAAAAAGGTGTGTAACAGTCCGCGCTGCCAGGTCCAACTTCACTCCAAAGAATACACGTGTAGGTGATATTCAAAAAGGTTTCCTTTATTTCCTCCGACGCGTTTCGGTGCCTTCCTGGCACCTTCCTCAGGGATACCCCCACCCCACAATACAGGTCTTATATATAGCCCCCTATATGACAATAATTGGTAGGTGTTACCATCACAGATGACGTCAAAAACGTCACAAAGAGGGAGGACTCCCTGGTTTTGGCGCAATTTTCATCAAAAACTTACATTTTCTATGTAATTATGAACATAGTATACCACAGACAATTAAAAAAATCCGATTAAAAGAACCATGTAAAAAACTCAAAGAAATTCTGTGCGGAAACGTCTATAAAATCACTTTAAAAATCTGGACATCAATGGCTGAACAAAATAATAAAATCACTCTATTCCTTCTCAGGGGGATAGAACCTGCAGAACCCAGATGTTCACATGTAGATGTGGCAGTGTTAGTGTCGTGCCACTGTATCCCCTTGTGTCTCAGTTATACTTAGATGTTACTGGTTCATTGTGGTGTATATTTTGTATTATTTAACTATGTTCTGTTCTGTTTGTTTTCTAGGTAGAAGAAAAAGGAAAAAAACGAAAAAAAGACTTTATCATCAAATACTAAAAAACTAAGATGCAGATAAAATATTGAATTTATTAAATTTAGCTAAAAAACCTTTTTAAGAAAAATATTAAATATATTAAAACTGATATAAAACCGTTTTTATGCAACCCAGAGAGACTTTTTATTAGTTTGAATGTAATAAATAAATAAATGAGAACATTTTAGGATTAATCTGTGTTGTCTCTCCTTTTTTTGGGATTTGTGTGTGTGGATCATCAGAGTAAAAACCGGTGTTACCATATGAGACTTCTGAGTACTATCCCTCCGAGTAGACACGAAAACATTAATATTATAACAAGAATAGATGTATCTTCATTCAAATTAAACTTTCAAGTTATTATAAGTGGAGAGTCCCAGGTTTCTTTTATATAAATTGATATAGACAATCGAGATCCTGCTACTCCTATTGTATGGTGACCGTCTTTGTTCACGTCATTGTGTTTCCGCCCAAAGCCAAAACATCGTGCTGCAGGCACCAGAGGGTCTCTGTGCATACATGGTTAACTCTGGGGCCTGTTTGTGGACGGGGGACCCGGCCCAGAGTGAGCGGACGAAGATACGATGCAATGGAAGTCAGAACATTGAGCAGTGGACAAGAAGCAGTGGGATAGCTGAATATTAGTATTTTATTTATTTTTTCACATCTTGTGCTTATTATGCTTTTTGTGTCTTTCCAAAGAATATTCAATCCAAAGAGAATAACCTCTCTGCTAATTGAAGTTCCCAGGAGAATCCTAGAAAAGATGTGGCGCCCCACCGGGACTATCTAAGCTGCTGGTCATCATCCCCAGAGGTTATGCCGCATGCCGCAGGTGGCGTCACGAATACCCCTTTCTCTTTTTTCCCTGTCATCGTCCCCCCGTTTATTTATAGTGACACCACCAGGGTCATGGGAGCGGATCTCGGTCCTTGTCTGTCCCCGTGAAAAGAACCGAGAAGTGAAGAAGAGAGAACAACTAGTAACTGCCCGGTTCCCGAGTCTTCCCCGACCCTGGAGGGAGCGTGTCAAAGAGATGAATTCATGTTTTGTAAGATCCGCTCATCTCTACCAATAAGTGTTGTAGTGAACTTTATCACGGTATGCTGTCTGACTAACAAGATGGACACGACGCAAAAGAGGTCAAACAGAGTCCAATGTTTTATAGTTAAATTCTGTTTGGCTCATAAAAGTCAGTAGATAAATTGGGGAAATGTCTGAAAAGGTTTTTTGCTACACAAAGAAGACCATGGTGTAAACACAGCCTAAGGGTACCGTCACACGGTGCCACCTCGCTGGAGATGTTGGCGGCAACTGGCGGGAGAGCGCACGCATTTGGCGCCCCGCCACCGTCGCCGCCCCCCCATTTACACGGCGATGCACCGGCGAGCTGACAGGTAGCATCACCGCCGGGGTGTCTCAAAACCCCAGTGGCGATGCAGTACAATGGGAGCCTATGGCTCCCATCGCCTGTCAGGTCGCCGGCGGCCGTTTACATGGGGCGATGTGTACACATAGCCCCAGATCGGCCGCCTGGTTTCAGAGCAGTGCTGAGAAACCAGGCGACCAGTAAAAGGCGTCTCCATCGCCTAATTACATTAGGCGATGCAGGGGCGATATCGGTGCCGATAGGCCACGCCCTGTATTGCCTAACAAATCGGCGGTACCGTCGCCTCGTGTGACGGTACCCTAAGATTTCTTTCCCGCCTGTGAGGTCTGTTGAAAACACAATCTACTAACCTCCACCATCCGCTGTTCTGCTGCTAAGTCAGGTCTGGCATACAGTTGGTTAATGTCAAATTTCACTTGTTCTACCGTAGCTAAACAGAGCAAAGTTGTTATTAAAGCATTAAAGCTTGCAATATATTATAGAGGAGTCCAAGCTAGTTTACAAGTTATACATCTTGGCATTAGCAGAAATAGTAAATATCTCACTGACACTGGCACAATCCTGCACAACATCTCGAATTGCAATTTTTAGTCTTAGTTTGGCGCACAGCGCTTGGTGTGAGCGGCTGTAAGGCGCACTGCGTGACATCAGCGGCATATTCCCACCCTGCTGTATGAATAAAGCATAAACAGGGCGGGCTCTGCCGCTGACAGCACGCAGTGCGCCTTACAGCCGCTCACACCAAGCGCTGTGCGTCAGGGTGATTGACACACAGCAGGAGAAGAGGAGGTGGTGGCAAACACAGAGGGGGTGGAACACACAAGGAGGAGGCAGGGAGGGCTGTGCCAGCGGCGAGGACCTCTTAATCAGATCCAATCCAGGGGACCTCTTAACTGTAAGGTTTCCAAAGTCTTTTTTAAAGGTTACAGGGGGGCTAGAGACATGAGGGATCCCTTCCCTGAATGCAGCAGACATGCTGTATTCAGTTTGCCAAGCACTGGGGGGGAAATGACAGGTCCTTTTTAAGATGAATGGCACAGCACAGTGACGTCATCGCTGTGCTGTTCCGGTCACATGATCACAAGCCGGCATTCAGGAGGACGCCGCACACAGGACTCTGTGCCACAAGCAGGAAGCGATGGAGAGGAACGAGGGATGAGTGAGTTACATCGTGTTTTATTTTTGTGTGTGCTCTAGAATGGGGGACATATCCAGGATGGGGGTTAATGCATCAGGATGGGGGGGGGGTGGTGCTATATTCCAGTATGGGGGCTACTTCCAAGATAAGGGGCTATATACCAAAATGGGGGACATATCCAGGATGTTAGGGTAATGTACCAGGATGGGGGGGTTGCTTTATCCACGTATACAGGGGACTATATCCAGGATAAGGGGCTCTATACCAGAATGGGGGCCATATCCAGGATGGCGGGTAATGTACCAGGATGGGGGGGTATATATCAATATGGGGGCTATATACCATAATGGGCGTCATATCCAGGATAACTTTGTTATTACAGCTACAAATATCAGAAAATGATGGGTTTTTCTCAGTGACACACCACCTGAGTTATGCTCGGTTTTTCGGCAAATGTTGACACCCCAAGCTCGGAAGGTCGACCATCACCCGTCTAGATGATCTCCTTTGGGAAGAAAATTATTGGAAGTACAGCAAGACAAACGTATCTTTCCTTTACACTTGGTAGCCCATATTACCCTACCAGAGGATAATTCTCCAATCTATGGGCTGCGTTTTTGTGGCAGTTTTTCTAAAGCACATCCAATGATTAGAAAGTCATTTAAAATAACGTTGTACTGTTGTGTTAGGCTGGGTTCACATTTGCGGACCCCTCCGCACCGTTCTGCGGAGGGGATCCGCAATGTGACCACAGCGGCCGCGAGCTATCTTTATAATGGGAGCGCACAGTGCTGCGCTTGACCGCGCATGACCGTGCGCACCCATTCACTCCCATATGTGATCTGTGTGCAGGCGTATGCCTGCGCACAGATCATGCAAATAGAGTCTGTGGAGCCTCGGTTAGGAGTCTCAAACACAGGACTAGCCAGATATCCCTCCAGGGAAGGACCCAGCCACCCAGCCCACCTCTTCTTATATACCAAAAGCACAGGTTATATCACAGTATAAAACTAATAGGACTAAAGTAAACTTGTTTTAACCCACAGGCTGACCAGATATCAGGGTCAGTAATGGTATAAAGCTGACAAGAGTGACCTTACTATATCAGCACGAAGTAACCTCTATTATCCATATACTGAATAAGGTAACAACCTAGTGGACACACCTAAAACCACCCTCTCCTTTCTCTAATATACCACTCTCGAGTGTTAATATAAGGACTGAATATCTCTAAACTATAATCATTGTCTGTTTCTCCTATTTAAAGGGGAACACTAATGTGGCAGACCTCTAAAGAAACTACACTATACCTACCATACGATGGATATATAAGGGCCTAACCAGCAAAGGTACTACCATTATCATAAGGTACCGTAGTTCCCCAGGGTGGCCACCACAGTAGGGGGTATAACCAATTTCTGTCCTTCCTCAGCCTTTTGGATGACACACAGACTGTAACTGGACAAGACTGTGACAAGGCACACCATACCAGGTGTAGACCACAACCTTATAACGTGGTATTGTGAAGAGGATACCATTTGAACCACTAAGGACTGCCTCATATGTTCTCCTAGCAACTGGAACCATCCTGGAATCTGTTTCAATGGACTCATAACCTAGGGTCAAATATAAATAGATTTGATCCTTATACTACTGTAGAAGCATATTGTATAACGCCCCTGATGAGCCTCTCAAACTATTGTGAGAGGCGAAACGTGTCGGGCTATATTTTGTTTGCTAAGCAGGTTATATCACTAATCTGTAGACCTTGACTTGACCGATCACCACTGATGTGGACCTGGAACTGAGGGTTGGGCTTTGGACCTGTAACAGGGTGACGACTACAGTACACACGACCGTCTACCAATTGTTGTTATTGGTTGTGGACCACCAATGATGCACAGTGTATCCGATGGTCCCTCCCTTTAGCATCAATCTATCTTGGGTTTGACTTCACAGACCATCAACCGAACCCCACCAAACCCTCCGCTCTAGCACCATTAGTGGGCTGTGTTGTGTGTTTGTTGTCTAGGTGGGTGGGAAGTCTGCACATTTGCACAAATTCACTTATTTTACACGATGTTTTTATAAAAACCCTTAAAATAAAACCAGTTAATGAGGACAAAAAGGTTATCCCTTATTATTCTATAGGGTAAAGGGTGCAGTAACTTCCCCAGAAGCGTTTTTTTTTCAGCAGGGGGCCCACGTTTCAGGCCCTGTATTAGGCCGCATGTTGAAAAGGCTGTGCAGGTAATTTCAGGCTAGAGAAGATGGTTTAAAACTGCTGCTTTCTGGTCATTTGGGCACTGGGAACCCACCAGAACAAGGTGTTTAATGGCACGGATTGACTCCTCTATATATGGACCTCCCTCATGTGTGTCTAATCCCTTCGGTGGTCAACTTGGAATCCCAAGTTTTTATATTTCAACAGTGGATTGGTGCTTTTGTCGAGCCCCAGGCTTTGGGGTACTCGGGTATCAGGCTCCAAGGGGTTAACGCTCCTGTGTCACGGGGAGTGGTGGCCGCGCCTGATCCCGTGTCCTGGGGGAATTCTTTACAAGTTGTCGTGACGCCACCTGTAGTTTCTGGTGAGGAGTCACTAGCGCCGCCACAGTCTGCTGGAGGTAGATGGTAATGAGGCTAGTTTGGCAAAGTCCTCTACAGGTAGGGCTGGACCTTCGGGGCAGCGTTCCTGCAACGGGAACAAGTTCATGCAAAAAGGAAACACAGGCAGAGACAAAGTCACTTTTCTCCTGGGTACTTTACTGTTGGTTGTAGCAGTAGCGGTTACAGTTAACAGTTCAGCACTTTAGATGTTACAAGAACAGATAGCTTAGCGGGTGACTGCAAGTGGATCCCAGGTGGTATGGTGTACCTTCGTTAACTAACCCGTGTCCGTTCTTCCCCGCTTTGGATCGATCTATACCCAGTAGCTCCTTGTAGGTAGTACCGGGAGTCCTCTCCCTCGTTGGTGAGGAAGCAGGCAGACCCCTCCGATGGCAGGGTGCTGCGGCTGATAAACAAGCCACAGCAGCCTTTTGCCGACTACAAGCTAGACTTGGCCGGTTCCTAGGGCCTGGCGTTCCCATGGGTGGACTGGAGTATCCCCTGGAGTATGGGCGCTCCACTCTGAGGATCTCCCTTTCTCTCTAGGGCCCGTTCTTCTCTTGTCGGCCGCCCACTTTCAGGACCTCCTCAAGGTCCCTTCTTCTTTCCTCCGGTGCAGCTTGTAACCGACCCGATGTGACCTTCCGCCTCGTTCCACTTAGCTGATCTTTCCTAGAACTTCTCCTCTTCCTCCATTTTCGGACAGAGACCAAACGGGCAAAGACCTTCTTGATCCCCCTAAAGGTGATTATAACCCCTCCCGGGTAACCTCCCACCCTAAACTAATGTGGGAGTGCTGGGAATGGGTCCCACCCACCATCCTAGAGTCCACCTGCAGCTGGAGCATCTACACCTCTTTTACGGGTGTAATACTCCTCTGTGACGCCTGCTTTGGTGAGGCGCCACACTTTTTATCTAAGTCCTATGATATTAGTTTTCTACTCACCTCCGCTGTCTTAATTTGTTTCCAGTGTCGCTCCAGTCAGTGTCTGGTGATTTTTTACCTGCTGGCAGCTCCAGTGTTTCATGGAGCGCGCTGGAGGTCACAGCTCAATAACAGTCTATGGAGGCCTCATTCTGGCTCACATAGACTTGCACTGAGCACTTGTGACATGACGTCTGACTTCCAGACAGTCGGACGTTAGTCACAAGATGGGTAAAAATGCTGAAAGGCGAATATCAGACCGGAAAGATTGGACTTAATAATAATAATAATAATAATAATCTTTATTTATATAGCGCCAACATATTCCGCAGCGCTTCACCAATTCAGATGTTAATATTCAAACAATCATAAGTAAGAGTTATCAGAAAATACAATAATTAAAGCAAAATAATGACACCCTGCTCATAAAAACTTACAGTCTAACAATGAGGTGGGCAGGTGTTTATTTACAATGATGGTATAGTCAACTTGAGGAGATGGGGAACAGATAGGAGCAGAATAAGTGGCCACCAACCATTATTTGTGATGCATTTGAGACTGGTGGAGCAGATAGGTTATGTCTTGATGACTTTGACGAGGGATCATGATAAGCCCGCCCTAAAAAGATGTGTTTTTAGGGATCGCCTGAAACTATGTAAGTTGTGTATAGACCTGATTTCTTGGGGTAGAGCATTCCAGAGAATTGGTGCAGCTCGGGAGAAGTCTTGGAGCCGGGAGTGGGAGGTTCGGATTAATGCAGAAGTGAGTCTACAGTTACTTTCAGAGCAAAGAGAACGGGTGGGGGGATAGCCAGAGATTAGGGAGGAGATGTAGGGAGGTGCTGCACTGTGAAGATCTTTGTGGGTGGAGAACAAGCAGTTTGAATTGGATCCAATAGTGTATGAGCTGCTAGTGCAATGACTGGCATAGAGCGGATCCTATAGTATATGGGCAGCCAGTGCAGTGACTGGCACAGAGCGGATCCTATAGTGTATGGGCAGCCAGTGCAGTGACTGGCACAGAGCAGATCCTATAGTGTATAGGCAGCCAGTGTAATGACTGGCACACAGCGGATCCTATAGTGTATAGGCAGCCAGTGCAATGACTGGCACAGAGCGGATCCTATAGTGTATAGGCAGCCAGTGCAATGACTGGCACAGAGCGGATCCTATAGTGTATAGGCAGCCAGGGCAATGACTGGCACAGAGCAGATCCTATAGTGTATGGGCATCCAGTGCAATAACTGGCACAGAGCGGATCCTATAGTGTATGGGCAGCCAGTGCAATAAATGGCACAGAGCGGATCCTATAGTGTATAGGCTGCCAGTGCAATGACTGGCACAGAGTGGATCCTATAGTGTATGGGCAGCCAGTGCAATGACTGGCACAGAGCGGATCCTATAGTGTATGGGCAGCCAATGCAATGACTGGCATAGAGCGGATCCTATAGTGTATAGGCAGCCAATGCAATGACTGGCATAGAGCGGATCCTATAGTGTATAGGCAGCCAATGCAATGACTGGCACAGAGCAGATCTTATAGTGTATGGGCAGCCAGTGCAATGACTGGCACAGAGCGGATCCTATAGTGTATGGGCAGCCAGTGCAATGACTGGCACAGAGCGGATCCTATAGTGTATAGGCAGCCAATGCAATGACTGGCATAGAGCGGATCCTATAGTGTATAGGCAGCCAATGCAATGACTGGCACAGAGCAGATCCTATAGTGTATGGACAGCCAATGCAATGACTGGCACAGAGCGGCTCCTATAGTGCACGGGCAGCCAGTGCAATGACTGGCACAGAGCAGAAGCATCTGAGTGATGGTTAGCTCGATAGGTGATCCTGGCTGCTGCATTAAGGATGAACTAAAGAGGGGAGAATCTACTGAGGGAAAGGCCAATTAATAGGGAATTACAGTACTCAAGGCGGGAATGGATCAGGGCCACAGTGAGGGTTTTTGTTGTTTCCATGGTGAGAAAGGGGCGAATTCTAGAGATGTTCTTCAGGTGCAAGTGGCAAGAGCGGCCGAGAGATTGTATATATGGAGGGTGAAAGAAAGATCAGAGTCACATAACACCCAGACAGTGAGCCTGCTGACTAGGCGTTATCATGGTGCCGCACACAGAGAGAGATGTCAAATGTAGGGAGGTTAGTGGAGGGCGGGAGCAGAAGAAGTTCAGTTTCGGAAAGGTTGAGTTTCAGATAGAGAGCGGACATGATAGTGGAGACTGCGGTTACAGTCATTGGTGTTCTTTAATACCGCAGGGGTCAGGTCAGGGGATGGAGTGTATAGTTGTGTGTCATCAGCATAGAGATGGTACCTGAAGCCAAATCTGCTGATGGTCTGTCCAATCGGGGCTGTGTAGAGAGAGAAGAGAAGGGCACCACTCCAGAGGTAAAAACAAAACAAAACAAATGAAGTGGTGCTTTAAATATTGGGATGCCCCTTCACAAATGTCTATGATGACCTTATGGGGTATAAAATGAAAAATAGCTCAAATAAATAACACACTCAATCCAAATCGCCCTTGTAAAAAAATGAAAAAAAAAGTCTGATATATAAAAACAATTCTTATAGAAGAAGAGAAATTGTTACATATATTTTAGTCGTGATAAAAAGAAAAATGCAGAAGTCACACTGATTTTACAAATAGCAGAATATGACAGTGATGGTTAATCCACTTTTTTATAATAAAACGGTGAATAACATGGAAATATTTGTCATCTCAAATCATAAAACAACACATAATACAGGGAACAGATTATCTCTGTATATAATTGCTCTGTCTCGTCCGTCATCAACGTCCGCCGTCAGGGTGTCCTCCTATCCTCTGATTGGTCAAAGGACAGAAGAAGTTCCGATTGCCATATTTGGACACCCAAGTGATGGGTATCTGAATATGGTGACGGAAGTGACAAATGATCCCGACGCTGCATACGCTGACCCCCCTCCCCCCGAACGCCTTCGTCTTACCCCTGTGCCTCTCATTGCATACAGGACCTGTGGTGATGTCATAGTCAAGTGATCAGGGGCACGTGACTGATCACATGACTGTGACATCATTACTGGTCCTGCAGTGCGAGGTACACACAGGGTCAGGGAGGTGAGAAGGCTACAAAGGGAGGCGGGAGGGACACACAGGGAGACACAGGGAGGTGTGGGGGGGCACACAGGGAGACACAGAGAGGTGGGGGGGGTCACACAGGGAGACACAGGGAGGTGGGGGGGTCACACAGGGAGGCGGGGAGACACAGGGAGGTGGGGGGGGTCACACAGGGAGACACAGAGAGGTGTGTAGAGGTGGGGGGGTCACACAGGGAGGCGGGGGAGCAACAACACATTCTATGGTGCAATTTTTTCTGTTACGATTGTGAAAATAAAAAATTGAGCTGAAAGAACATTTTTGTGGAGTAAATGTGTTGTTTTTATATTCACGGACAAACTCTGAAGCATTTGGGGGTTCGAGGTGCTCACCACATATAAGTTGCTTGAAGGGTCTAGTTTCCAAAATGGGGTCACTTGTGGGGGGTTTCCACTGTTTAGACACATCAGAGGTTCTCCAAACACAACATGACACTAACAATTCCAGCCAATCTTGAGTTTGAAAAGTCCAATGCTGCTCCTTCCTTTCCGAGCCCTGCCATGCGCCCGAACAGTGGTTTTTCATCAACTATTTTATATCGCTGTACTCAGGAGAAATCGCTCAACAAATTGTATGGTGCATTTTCTCTTTTTACTCTTGTGAACATATACGCATGGATTGTATCAACGAATAAAGGAAGAAAAACGCAACCTTGGTGAGTGCGACATCTTTTTTCTTTGGAATATACTTGTATATGTATATTACAATCCATTTCTATGTTCCTTGTACACTAGAAGAAAAAGTCAGATTTTTTTTGTTCTTATGAAACTACTAAAAATAATAAAAAGAAATTACAAGAATATAATTCATTACTCACCTCTGCGCTCAAACCCAAAAATCTTCATTTCAGAGTGCAGCTTGTAGCACTAATTAGACTCTAGAGCCACAACCTCTGTAGTTGTAGATAGATTTTTGTGTACTTACATCAGGACTCTAAATATTATATGAACTTTTGGGCGTTCTTGCCCTCTTCTAAAATGGCGTCCTTTGTTTCATGTGCCCTTTGTTTTCCTGTCTTTATAAACCCCACTCCTGCTTCAAGTCAGTTCTAGAGTATTCTGCCTGGTTTCCTGTTCCTAGTGGCTTCTCAAATTCTCTGGCTACTCCTGCAAGTCTTGTGTGAATCTTCTAATTGCTGCTCTTCAGAGGTTCAGCTACCTACACCTGTTGCCAGAGTTCCTTCTGCTTTGGTTACTCGTGCTACTACCTCTGCTGCGACTCTCGCCTCACCTGCCTTTGCTGACAGGTAAGCTGGTTGCTTTATTAAGTGCTCTGTCGCTTCGTATGTTCAAATAGATGCAGAGCATGAGACTATTGTGGACCTCTGGGCTCTGGTAATTTGCTCTGCATCTGGTTGTGGACTTTCTAAGGCTTCCTTTCCAGGCCTTCCTGGATGATTTAATGTCTTATATAGATTTGCTTAAACTTTTCTGTGGTTGGACTTGCCATAGACTTTCCTTTTACAGCATCTCAAAGTGTAAACTGCACTTTATAGACTGCTCCACTGATTGTATTGTCCTCTGAGGTTTTTGAACAGACTTTTCATTTATTATAGTTTTCAAGAAAGGCATCCAGGCCCTTCTTATATTTTAGTAGTGACTCAAGTCTGAGCGAATTGTCTGGGGGATCAGTGATCAGTCTGGGGGATCAGTGATCAGTTTGGGGAAATTGTCTGTGGACCAGTGATCAGTCTGGGGGATCAGTGATCAGTCTGGGGAATTGTCTGTGGATCAGTGATCAGCGATCAGTCTGGGGAATTGTCTGTGCATCAGTGATCAGTCTGGGGGAATTATCTGGGGATCAGTGATCAGTCTGGGGGATCAGTGATCAGTCTGGGGGATCAGTTATCAGTTTGGGGGATCAGTGATTAGTCTGAGGGAATTGTCTGTGGATCAGTGATCAGTCTGGGGGAATTGTCTGGGGGATCAGTGATCAGTCTGGGGGAATTGTCTGGGGATCAGTGATCAGTCTGGGGGAATTGTCTGGGGGATCAGTGATCAGTCTGGGGGAATTGTCTTTGGATCAGTGATCAGTCTGGGGATCAGTGATCAGTCTGGGGGAATTGTCTGGGGGATCAGTGATCAGTCTGGGGGATCAGTGATCAGTCTGGGGGAATTGTATGTGGATCAGTGATCAGTCTGGGGATCAGTGATCAGTCTGGGGGATCAGTGATCAGTCTGGGGGAATTTTCTGTGGATCAGTGATCAGTCTGGGGATCAGTAATCAGTGGAAGAGACTAGTCAAACAGGATCTGCTGAAGCAGCCATGATTGTATCTAAGCAGCCATTTTAAGCAGACTGGAGCAAACTAAGTTTGCAGCCAAATAAATCAAATTAGCTCTTGTTCTTCCCCCAGGATGGAGACATAATTAATAAGAGAAAGTCCAGAAAGGCTAAATGAAATAGGAAAAGTGGATAATGTCATTTGATAGGTGGTGATACATAGTAATGAATAGCAGGAATATTGAACTGATAAAGAAACTAAGTTTCCAATAAAGCTGTCAGTGTTTGAAACGTTATGTGAGCAGAGATTACAGATGTCATCAATGACAACATAAGACTATGAGTTTTACCGCAATGCTCGTAAATAATGACATGATGTAATCATTATATTCTTTGTACCGACCAATAGAAAAAAGCAGAGCGGTACTCACCGTGGTTGCAGTAGATCCTTTTTAATTTTGCCGTCATAGATACAAGACGGTTGTTGTGGGGAGTGGAGATCAGCTTCCGTCGTCCGCCGATCCCCACTCCCTCTCCCCGCAACAACCGTCTTGTACCGATGATGGCAAAATAAAAAAGGATCTACTGCAACCACGGTGAGTGCCGCTCTGCTTTTTTCTAATGGTCGGTATAAAGATTTATATGCTACTAGAGTGTGCAACACTGTGATCCAGAGGACTTAGAAAAAACATGGCAGATTGGAACTGCTACAGCCACTCCTGTCTCCCGTAAGTGCCCAATTAACTCTTTATCACATGGGGATCAGTGATCAGTCTGGGGGAATTGTCTGGGGGATCAGTGATCAGTGTGGGGGATCAGTGATCAGTCTGTGGGAATTGTCTGTGGATCATTGATCAGTGTGGGGGATCAGTGATCAGTCTGTCGGAATTGTCTGTGGATCATTGATCAGTCTGGGGGAATTGTCTGGGGGATCAGTGATCAGTCTGGGGGATCAGTGATCAGTGTGGGGGATCAGTGTGGGGGACCAGTGATCAGTTTGGGGATCAGTGATCAGTTTGGGGGAATTGTCTGGGGGATCAGTGATCAGTGTGGGGGATCAGTGATCAGTCTGGGGGAATTGTCTGGGGGATCAGTGATCAGTGTGGGGGATCAGTGATCAGTCTGGGGGAATTGTCTGGGGGATCAGTGATCAGTTTGGGGATCAGTGATCAGTCTGGGGGAATTGTCTGGGGGATCAGTGATCAGTGTGGGGGATCAGTGATCAGTCTGGGGGAATTGTCTGGGGGATCAGTGATCAGTGTGGGGGATCAGTGATCAGTCTGGGGGAATTGTCTGGGGGATCAGTGATCAGTGTGGGGGATCAGTGTGGGGGACCAGTGATCAGTTTGGGGATCAGTGATCAGTTTGGGGGAATTGTCTATGGATCAGTGATCAGTCTGGGTGAATTGTCTGGGGGATTAGTGATGAGTCTGGGGGATCAGTGATGAGTCTGGGGGATCAGTGAACAGGTTGGGGGATCAGTGATCAGTGTGGGGGTTCAGTCATCAGTCTGGAGGATCAGTGATCAGTCTGGAGGATTAGTGATCAGTTTGGGGATCGTCTGGAGGATCAGTGATCAGTCTGGGGGATCAGTGATCAGTCTGGGGGATCAGTGATCTAGTGATGTGTTGTTTGCGAACGAGCCGACACATTGAGCCGGCTCTTTCATGTGACTGATAAGAGAGCCGAGCCAGAGAGCCCAGTTTTTTTATCTCTGCTGGCAGCTTAAAGGGATCCTGTCACCTCCAGGACGCCTCCTAAGCTACAAAATCATGTCCCTGCAGCATCCCATCAATAATCTCACACTTCTTTTGTCTCCTAAAAGCATCCTGTGAAAGTGCATAAAAACGTTTTAATACCTATGGCCGCTTTACACGTCCCAACATCGTTTCGATATTGGATACAACAGCACGGGAGCGCGCACTTTTTGGGCAGAATTCCAAGATTGCATAGGAGCTGTCACACAGGGAGATATCGGCAGGCTACACAACTGCGATGTCTACGCCCCCTCATACAAGCGACCCAGGGAACGACCATTTAACATGGGAGAGAATAGGGGGAGTTGTATTCCAAATCGTTGTTGGGCTGTCACACAGCACGATCCTGCCACATCGTCCATCCAATATCGGCTCGTTGGAGAGCCTGCTCATTTCTCCCCCGATATCGTTTTGGCATCGTTCTTGCATCGTATTGGACATTTACACCATACAACGCATGAACGATATCAGGGCCAACGCACGTACCACGTGACTTTTTATCGAAATTGGACGACGATATCGGGACGTGTAAAGCGGCCCTTACTCATTAGTGATTATAATTAGCAGGGGCCATATTCTTTAGCCCTTAGGGCGGGTTTGTTTGGTGCCCTGATGGATGTGATCTTTTATTCATTTTCTAGGCAGGCCCTCCCTGCTCTCCACGACGCTGGCTGGGCATTAATGACGTGACTCGTGTCATTTCCGGGATCGGGTGACGTCAGTACACGCACGCTGCTCTGTCCTGCCTCAAGCACCGCATGCGCAATGCCTCAACTAATTATAATGCCTAATGAGTGACCTATAAAATCGTTTTTATGCACTTTCACAGGATGCTTTTAGGAGACAACAAAGAGTGTGATAATGGTGATAGGATGCTGCAGGGGTGTGGTTTTGTAGCTTAGGAGGCGATTTGGAGGTGATAGGATCCCTTTAATGATGAAGCCTGACTGTGACTGTTCTGGGAGGAGCAGTCAGGACTCAGGAGTTAAGTGGAAAGGCCACTTTACACACACAGATATCTGTGACCAACTTCTGAACAGATCTCTGGTTGCAGTGAAATCACGGACACATTGTTTCATTTGTACACAGCCACAAAATAGAACAATGTGTCCATGATTTCACTGCAACCAGAGATCTGTTCAGAAGTTGGTCACAGATATCTGTGTGTGTGTAATGTGGCCTGAAGTGTAAACAAATGCCTGGCTGTGATGCACCTTCTCCCAAGTAAAGCTATACACACACACACATATTGTTTCTTCCATAGGGCAGTGAGAGTTGCTCAGTAATGAAGGTGCTCCATATTGTATGTGTGAGGAACTGCAGCCAGGCAGATAGGAGATAGTTTGTGCACCAAACACCTTCAGCACACACACCCACGAGACACAGCACCCAACCTGGAGCCCGGGACTCTAGGCGGGCAAAGGGGTGACAGGGTTTAGAGGGAAGTGGGTGGGACTGTAGGTCAGGTGACGAACCAGTACAAAAAGAGAACAGTAGGCGGAGTGAGTTAGTAGGCCAGTAGGTGCCGAGAAGCCAAGAGCAGCAGAGAGACACCTTCCTGAGGGACAGGGCTACCCGGAGGCGCAGAATCTACAGAGACATCGTTCCAAGGAGAGAAAGCCCGCTCCATAGCCTGCAGCCCAAGGGAAAGGGAGGACAGAGACTGGACCGATGCCACCGGGTCCAAGGAGTATGGCAGCATTGACGAACTACAGGCAGGATAGGTTCCCTGGGCGTACTGAGGTAGTCACACGGGTCAGAGAGAGCCCGGTGATCCCTTGCAAGACAGGGACACCCAAGGCTAGGCTGGGACCAGAGTGCCGGCTCTGGGTGGCCGTAGCTACACGCCGGGACACTAACACACCGACGGGAAGGTGCAGATTCCAGGTCTGGTCACCCAAACACACGGGCTGGAGGATCCGCAGCGCATAGGACCCGGCTTTCTGCCCACACACACAGGGGGAAGTCAGACAAGGGACCGAGCTGCCCCCATACAGTCCACAGGGAGAACTGAAAGGGAAGGGTCTCTGAGAGATAACCTGGCTGCAGAGTGTCCAGAGTTAATTGTGTGAACTGTACCGTGAACTGTTAAATTGCACTGAGAACTTGTAAGTAAACCCGGTGAACCCTGCTTCAGTCTCTGTGTGTGATTCCCTGCAGACAGAGCTCTTTATTGCCTCTTTACACCCTGTCAGGAGCAGCCCCGACCCGCGGCGGGCTCATTCACCTTGCTGCAGCGTCTTCCATCCATCTTCCTGACAGAAGTGCACTGCAGCGGCGGTCCCATCACTGACCACAACCCGTGGGTGGCGTCACGACAACATCCACTGACCACAACCCGTGGGTGGCGTCACAACATCCCCTGTAAATACCCCTTTTAATTGTGGGCTTGGGGGACGGTCCGGACCTAGTACCGCCGTGATCATCCCCAGTGCTCCCCCCGGTGAGAGGGCCCTGTGCAGAAGAGCTGACAATCTGAGGAGCCTGTACTGCTTCACTAGATACATAGAGGTGTACAATGAGGCTCTTACTGTACAGGGGAGGCTCTGTATTCATCACAGGGTGGAGCAGAGGATTATTATTGTATAATAAGCCGCACTGCCGTCACTACAGGGATCATGTTTGCGTTCCTGACGCGTTTTTCTTCCGCATTTGCCTCTACAACCAACCCTGACATCATTCCAGCCTCCACCAACCCTGATAGGCCCCCTGTAAGCCCCGCCTCCTCCTCCCCTCTCGTCCTCTCACGTTACGTGCTCGGCACACACGTGACCTGACGTCACCGGTCTCTCTCCATTGTGGCCCTGTCGGTTCTCCTCCTGGCAGTGAGGACGCTGCTGTCCAGGTGAGTGTCCGCTCGGGGCCCGGATTACCGCGCAGCAGCTCGCTGGTTCTCCGGTGTGTGGAGCCGCAGTGGCCGGGTGTGAGGGCCTCAGACCGGGGGGTGATGGTGGGGACGTGGCCGGAGACAGTGTGAGGAGGAGGGGTCTGCGGCCTCACAGCCGGCCGGGGGAGGGGGGTGATAACCCTGGTGCACCCTCCCCTGCAGTGTGTCACCCTGGAGGCGGCTGTCTGTGCTATTATCTGCCCCCCCAGTAGTGATAGTGGTGCGCCCCGGTGACGTCACACTGCTCCCTCTGCCGGTGATGGGGGGAGCTGCACTCAGTGTGACTGCACACATTACAGCGCCCCTATCTCCAGGTATGGGGGTGTAAGCCCCGCCCTCCACCTCTATCATGATGTCATTGGGGTTCCTGTGGCCCCTTTATATCCTCAGATGACCCCCTGCACCTCACAGACAGTTTCACCCTGCCCCATATGCCAACGTCTTTCATGGGTCATATAAGGGGTCTGCAGATTGCGGCCAGCACCGCCCCTCCTGACTGTGTGCAAGTGGATGACAGCGACGGCATCCACACAGTTCACAAGCCTCGCGCCTGCGTCGTGGAATTACTGGCTGTTCAATAGGGCACAGAGAGGCTCCACTGCGCAGGCACGAGACATTGGGCACTGTGCGGCTGATGAGACTAAGGTCTCGCGCCTGCGCAGAGGAGCCTCACTGTGCCCTATTGAACAGACCGCTATTCCACTGCACAAGGCACTGCAGCTAATGAGAGATCGAAGTCTCTTGCCTCACTGTGCCCTATGGAAGAGCCAGTGATTCCACTGCGCAGGCGCAAGACATCGGGCACTGTGCGGCTGATGAGACCGAGGTCTCGCGCCTGCGCGGTGGCGCCTCACTGTGCCTTATTGAAGAGCCAGTAATTCCACTGCACAGGCACGAGACATTGGGCACTGTGCGGCTGATGAGACTGAGGTCTCGCTCCTGCGCGGTGGCACCTCACTATGCCTTATTGAAGAGCCAGTGATTCCACTGCGCAGGCTTGAGACATTGGGCCGTGTGTGGCTGATGAGACCAAGTTCTCGAGCGCAGTGGAGCCTCGCTGTGCCCTATTGAACAGACAGGTATTCCACTGCACAATGCACTGCGGCTAATGAGACCGAAGTTTCGCGCCTCACTGTGCCCTATGGAAGAGCCGGTGATTCCAGTGCGCAGGCGTGAGACATCGGGGACTGTGCGGCTGATGAGTCCGAGGTCTCGCGTCTGCGCAGAGGAGCCTCACTGTGCCCTATCGAACAGACAGCTATTCCACTGCACAAGCGCAAGACACTGGGCACTGCGGCTAATGAGAGACCACCTATGACATGATGTAATTGAGCTTCCTGTAACTCCTTTATGTCCCCAAACGTCTCCCTCCACCTCTGAAATAGTTTTAATCTGTCCACCTCCATGTGCTCTTTTTGGGTCATATGGGTGTCTGCAGACTGCAGTCAGCGCTGCCCCGTTCCATGGAAACACCGCCCCCCAAGTGTACGCAAGTTGATGTCGCTACAATTCCCAAGTCTCGCACCTGCACAGTGGCACCACACTGTGCCCTAATGAACAGCCAGTCATTCCACTGCGCAGGCGCTGGTCTCTCCTCAGTCGCACAGTGCCCGACGTTTCGTGCCTGTGCAGTGGAATCACTGGCTGTTCATTAGGGCACAGAGAGGCTCCACTGCGCAGGTGCGGGTCTTAGAAATTGTAGCGACATCAACTTGCGTACACTTGGGGGGCGGTGTTTCCATGGAGCGGGGCGGCGCTGATCGCAATCTGCAGACCCCCCATATGACCCAAAAAGAGATTAGCATATGGCAGTGGGCAGATTAAAACTATTTCAGATCCCCCACACGTTTGGTCGGATTGGGTTATTTAGCCACATAATGACAAATGAGGTCCAATAGGGCAAAAACCAATATATGATTTCAGCTGGGTTCCAAAAAATGCTAGTGTAAAACCAGCCGAATGGTGTAATAATGACCCCGGAAATGGTCAGTCAGAAGGGAGGGGCCCTATTAAGGGTCTTTGACATACTTGCAGGATGAACGGTCAGAAGGCGGCTGGACCGGTAAGTGTGTTTGGTGCTGATGGTCGGGGTTTGGGGGCCAGTAGGTGCTGTTTGGTGTTTTTTTCCACAAACCAAACAAGTGAGTGCTAATTTTAATTTCTTATAATAGAAGTGAGGGTCTGGGGGGGGAAGACCCCCGGGTGGGGGGTGGGTGGGTGTAAGCGTGCATACTTAAAGCTTACTTGTGGGGTGTGACCAGTTTAGGTGGCGGGCACCCAATCATGTGGATCATGCAACCGTGTGGACTTACAAATTAACATTTAAACTGCAAGTTTCCCAGGTCTTCTAGCCTTGACACCCAATTTGTTTGCTGTTTTTAAGTGGTAAAAGTATGTACCGGTAGTTGTTTTTTTTTAATTTTTTATGATAAGGTTTATATAACATATAAACACACATACACAATGTTCCAAATTATTATGCAAATGTTCTTTTTCTGTGATTTTCCTAAATGGTCGGTGCAATGACAGTCAGTGTAATAAGTCATCACCCGTTAGAGGATACATCGAATTTTATTGAAGAAATCTCCCAATGATAACAGTATAATCTTCAAAATTAATAAACCTCTAAAAGCCCTGTTCCACATTATTAGGCACAGGAGAGTTTCTAAACATTTGATATGTTTGAAAGAACTGAAGATGCTGATTTGTTGAATTTTCAGCATTAGGAGGTCACATTCACTGAAATAAAAAGCTATTTAACTCCAAAACATCCTAACAGGCCAAGTTACATGGTAACATAGGAACTCTACTTTGATGTCACCTTCACAATTCTTGCATCCATTGACATTGTGAGTTTCTGGAGAGTTTCTGCTTGTATTTCTTTGCATGATGTCAGAATCGCCTCCCAGAGCTGCTGTTTTGATGTGATCTGCCCCCCACCCTCATAGATCTTTTGCTTGATTATACTGCAAAGGTTCTCTATAGGGTTGAGGTCAGGGGAAGATGGTGGCCACACCATGAGTTTATCTCCTTTTATGCCCATAGCAGCCAGTGGCACAGAGGTATTCTTTGCAGCATGAGATGGTGCATTGTCATGCATGAGGATGATTTTGCTCCTGTTTCAGCTTTTTGTACCATGGAAGAAAGTTCTCAGTTGGAAACTCAATATACTTTGCAGAGGTCATTTTCACACCTTCAGGAACCTTACGTCGCAGCCTTGTTGGGACATGGTGGCATCCACCAACCATCCACTACTCTATTCATCTGGACCATCCAGGGCTGCTCGGCACTCATCAGTAAACAAGACTGGTTGACAATTAGTCTTCATGTATATCTGGACCCACTGCAACTGGTTCTGCTTGTGAGCACTGTTTAGGGGTGGCCGAATAGTAGGTTTATGCCCACAGCAAGCCTTTGAAGGATCCTACACCTTGAGGTTCGAGGGACTCCAGAGGCACCAGCAGCTTCACATATCTGTTTGCTGGCATGTAAGGGTGGCTTCACACCACGATTTTCTCCCTCTCTGGCTGTGTATGGTATTTTGCAGGAGACACCGGACACAGCCTGACAGCTCTGGAGAAATAGAACCGGAGGGTTAATATGCCCTCTAGTCCTGTTGGTAGCCGGATGCTGCAGAGTGCAGCTGAGGTAGCTGTCCCCTGCTGAAATGGTGCTGAACCACTTCACAGGGGACAGCTCCCTGGTGCTGAAGTTTAGTGTAGCTCACGCTGAACTTCAGCCGCCTGTGTCTGGTTCCTGGATCCTCCCGAATCTGGGCAATCCGGCGCCATAGACTCCCATGTTGGGGAACGCCGGATTACCCCGGATCTGGGAGGATCCGATTTGGGCACAATTTGCAAGCAACGTTTTTGTGTCCGGGAGGAAAATCCGAATACAGATGGAAACTGGATGGCAGATAGCTGCCATCCAGTGCCATCCGGCCCCATAGGGCTGTATAATGTCTTAATCTGGTCCGGGGCTGTCGGGTTCATCCTGGACAGCCCCGGACCTGATTGTATCGTGGTGTGAAGCCAGCCTAAGGCCTTTTTAGCAGATGCTCTCTTAAGGCCCCGTTACACGGTACGAGACCGTGAACGATATCGCTGAAACGTCATGGGTTTGGAGTCGTTGAAGTGGTATCGTTAGTACGTTGTTTCGTGTAACACTGAAATATGACTACGATAAACCTTTGGATTGTTGATCGCAGATTTGAGAACATGTTCTCAAATCAAAAGATCCTCGATCAGCCAATCTGCTGCATCGTTGTGTGTGTGACACCGCGATAACTATGTCGTTACCGACTTTGCCTATTCACAGCAACGAGCAGGCATCGTTTGCTGGGTTGTGCGAACGATAGCTGCTCGCCACATCCTTGGTGCGTCGTCCACGATATCTATATGTGTGACATCTCACCAACGATGTCCTAACGACCACGCTCCCATGAGAACGCTGGCGACCTCGTTACAATATTGCAGCGTGTAACGGTACCTTTATTCTGCATTGAACTACTGTACCTAATGTCTTATGGTGGGTTTACACACACCAATTTATCTGTTCAATATCTGAACAGATCTCTGGTTGCAGTGAAATCATGGACACATAGTTCCATTTTGTGGCTGTGTACAAATGATACAATGTATCCATGATTTCACTGCAACCAGAGATCTGTTCAGATATTGAACAGATAAATTGGTGTGTGTAAACCCACCATTATATATTTTAGGAGTTGGTCCATTTTCTACCAAATCTGCCGAAATGGGTACCGACTCCACAGCCCTGGTGCGAGGCATCCACGTCCAATCGCTGCAAGGACCTGAATCAGCTGACCGGCGGCAAAGTGATCAGCTGATGTGTCACCTGACAGCATCTGCTGAGCGGTTTAAACTCTCAGCTGATGATGTCACATGACACATCAGCTGATCGCTACCGTCCAATCAGATCATTCAGGTCTTTGCAGCGATCGGACGTCGTCCCCTCGGGTCCTGGGACAGCCGGCAGGGAGGTGAGCATTTTATTTTTCTATTTTTAATACCTTTTTGTGTACTTTTATTTCGCTTTTGCGGTACGATTGTAGGCGCCCTTCTTCCAGCCCAGGACCCACAGCATTGCCCCAATGATGATGCTGATAGCTTTCTGTAGCAATGGCCCTGCCATCCGGTGGCTCTACCTAAGGCTGGGCAATTAATCAAATTAATTCGATTAATTTGCCCCCTGCTGTGGCCACGATTCTGATTTTATTCAAAATCGTGTAATTCGATTTAAAATGGCGCCCCCCCCCCATGGGTATACAGGGCGGCGGCGGGGATAAGTATAATGACATAGTGCGCCTCCACACTTCCGCCTGGTAGATGCCGCAGACAATGTGACTTTGGCGGGAGGCGGGGGACTTGTGGCGCCGCAGCCGGGAGCCATGTGACCTGCGGCAGACATGGGGAGCGTCTCCCCGGATCGGGGGCTCGCAGTGCAGCAGCCGTAATCCGGCGCACGGGCGGCGGATGGGACTGCAACGTCGGTGGAAACATGGCTGCTCAGTCCAGAGATGGGGGAGAGCGGAGCAGCCTGCAGCACTGTGCGGGATTGATCGGCACCATCCCCGGCTCCAGGTCAGTGTGTGCACCGCTGAGGCTCCATAGACAGTGCAGGGAGCAATCACTGCAGTCTGGGGCTGGTGCACTCACCAGTGTCCTCCATACACCACTGGGGCTGCCGCTGTGTGCACCACTGGGGCTGCCGCTGTGTGCACCACTGGGGCTGCCGCTGTGTGCACCACTGGGGCTGCCGCTGTGTGCACCACTGGGGCTGCCGCTGTGTGCACCACTGGGGCTGCCGCTGTGTGCACCACTGGGGCTGCCGCTGTGTGCACCACTGGGGCTGCCGCTGTGTACCCCACTGGGGGCTGCCGCTGTGTACCCCACTGGGGGCTGCCGCTGTGTACCCCACTGGGGGCTGCCGCTGTGTACCCCACTGGGGGCTGCCGCTGTGTACCCCACTGGGGGCTGCCGCTGTGTACCCCACTGGGGCCTATATACCACACTGCTGGGGGCTGTATACCTGTGCTGGGGTCCACCCTCGGCTTATACACGAGTCAATAGGTTTTCCCAGGTTTTGGGGGCAAAAGTAGGGGGGTCGGCTTATACACGAGTATATACGGTACCTCTTCTTTTTCTCTTTATTCATCAAATAACCCCCCCCCCCACTCAAACTAAAAGGCCAACCCCGCTTAAAAAAAAAAAATCTTTCCTTCCCCCTGTAGATTTGGGGGCGTCTTACAGTCCGGACGCTGTGCCTTTTTAGTCTGGATAATCCAGTGTATGGCGATCCTGCGCCCTGCACTCACCCGGCATCCTGCACATTCTGTGCCGCCAAAATGTGCCGCCAATTTCACACGTATTTTTGAGAGAACCCAGTTTTTGTCACTGATGACACATTGCTCACCATCAGTCGGCCATTCCAGGTCCAGACACCGCTCCTCCTCGCGCTCAGAACACTTCTCTCAGTTCTTTGTGTTGGCGACGTCCTCACACTCCGGACACTCGGGTGCTGCTCACAATTGGCCGCCTTTTATCAATTTCCATGAATTTTTTTTAACCTTGTAAAATTCACAAAGGACATGAATGGCGTCCACTGACCTCGACGGTCACCACAGATCACCTACAACAGGGGGCAGCTGTGAGCAGTGAAGCTGTGAGGTGAGCAGCTCTGATTGGTTGTTCTGGTCTGTGAGGCAGATCTCATAACTGTGATTGGTTGCTGTGGTCTGAGGCACTTTTCATAGCTGAGCTGTGATTGGTTGCTCTGTGAGGCACTTTAAGATCTCTGATCAGTGTGAGGTGATTATGAGGAATACTGAGGATTGTTCTATAAAGTGCCACCAAAAATGACTGTACTGGGCAAAGTTAATCCAAGAGCTAAGAAATCATACAAAATGTGGAAAGAGTTCTCCGGAGGTGCCACCACCGCCGCCCTGGAGGCGCCTCCCCCCGTACGCGCCGCCCTGGAGGCGCCTTCCCCCCGCGTGCCGCCACTGCCGCCTCTCCTGTCCTGGGCCCCTTCCTGGTATAAGTGCACTACCTCCATCTCTTCCCCCGCCATCCTGGGTTCCTTCCTGGTAGATGTGCGCCTATCCTCCCCCCACAACCTGGGTTCCTTCCTGGTAGATGTACGTCCCCTCCTTGTCCTGGGCCACTTCCTAGTATAAGTGTGCAATCTCCATCCCTTTCCCTCCTCCCCATCCTGGGGTCCTTCCTGGCAAATGTATGTCCCCTGTTCTCTAATAAGTAAAATAAACAATTCTTGCTTTTCTGCGCCCCTATGAGCGCATGCTGTCAGTGCAGAGTCCCCGGCAGCTGACTTTGGTGTACTTGCTATGGACAACATATAACACGTCACTACCACACTCCCCCCTATAACGAGCACGCATGTTGGGTTTTTACTTTTTTTTTTACCACCTGCCAAAACCTCCTCTCTTGGCAGTAAAACAAACAAAATATGTTTTGTTGCGGTTTTTCAAGATCCTAAAGTTCAGACCTTGCAAAGCGAAAGCCACCAACACCAGGAGACTATTATTTTTATTTTATTTTTTTGTTTTTATAAAGGGCAATTTGATCAAATTATTTAAGGAAGAAAGTTCTATCAGGAATTGTTTACTATTAACACTAATTGCTAATTAAATCTCATTCTCTAGCGGGGAAAGACACAAGGATTGGCTTAAAAAATATTAAGTGCAAAGTACATGAGTTAAGAAAAAAGAAAAATACTCATGAGATGATCCCAGGACATTGTGGTTTATACCTCATCACACGCCAGAAGACCTCTGTGGTCGTCACCTCCTGCTGATCACCGAGAACGCTGCAAAAATAAAGAGAAATTTTGCTCTTTTTGTAGCCTGTTTTAACGTTCTAATTGTTTTCTAAATGCTAAAAGAATTGACTGCTGCAGTTTCTTAGTTACCGTATTTTTCAGACTATAAGACGCACCCAGGTTTTAGAGGAGGGATATGGAGAAAAAAAATTAAGCAAAAAATGTAGTTATAATGCACTGTTATGGGGGGACTGGGATGTGCTTGTGACAATTATAAGGGTAATGCCCCATCCTGGGCCCCTTCCAAGTAATATATGGCTCCGCCATCCTGGTATATATTCGCCATCCTGGATATTATGGCCCCTCAATCCTGGTATATAGCCCACCCTTTCTGGTATATAGCATCCCCCATCCTGGGATACGGCGTTTTCACCCCCTTCCCATCCCGGATATGCCCCCCATATTGCTATACAGCCTCCCATGATGGACACAGCCCCCCCCCATTCTGGAATACAGCCCCCCACCCTGGGATGCAGACCCCCCCCACACACCATCCGGGATCATTGCCTTCCATCGTGGATGTGCCTCAAAGACCCCCTCCCCCAATTGTCCTGGATATGCCCTCCCCGCCCAATGGTGACTGAGCTTCCTCCATGTCACCCATCGTCCTGGATATGCCCCCAGTGCTGCCGCACGCAAGAAAATAAACAACTATGTAAAACTCACGCTCCAGCGATTGCCTCCACATCTCCCGGCTGCCTGCACTTTTGGTCCGAGTCACAGAGGTAACTGAGGGGGGGGGCACTTTTCAGCACAACTTTTGTGCTGAAAAACTCGGCTTATTCTCAAGTATATACGGTGTGTTCTCAATCAACCCAAAAGACTCATAAATATCAAAGCTTAATATTTTTGGAAGTCGAAGTGGTTTTTTTGATTTAGCTATCTTTGGAGGATATCTGTTTGTGCAGGTAACTATGAGGGTACCGTCACACCTGATGACATCGCCAGAGAATATCGGGGGCGCACACGTTTTTGGCGCCCCGCCAGTGTCGCCGTCGCGTGTTTACACACGGCGATACCTCCGGCAACGTTACAGGCGGCATCACCACTGGGGTGTCTATAAACCCCAGCGACGATGCTGTAACATCGGAGCCTATGGCTCCCATCGCCTGTAACATCGCGGATCGGCATGTTACATGGGGTGATGTGTACACATCGCCCCAGAGTGCTCGCCTGGTTTCAGAGCACTGCTGAGAAACCAGGCGACCACTCAGAGGCAATATTTAGCGCCGACTTCGCCCCTTTACATTAGGCGACGTCACTGGCGATAGGCCATGCCCCTGCATCGCCTATGTAATCAGCAACGATATGGCCTCGTGTAACTGTACTCTTACTGTGCAGAATTATTAGGCAACTTTATAAAAACCAAATATGTTCCCATCTCACTTGTTTATTTTCCCCAGGTAACCTAATACAACTGCACAAAATTTAGAAATAAACATTTCTGACATGCAAAAACAAAACCCAAAAAAATAAGTGCCCAATATCGCCCCCTTTCTTTATGATGACACTCAGCAGCCTCCATCCATAGATTGTGTCAGTTGCTTGATCTGTTTATGATCAACATTGCGTGCAGCAGCCACCACAGCCTCCAGACACTGTCCCCAGAGGTGTACTGTTTTCCCTCCCAGACACTGTTCCCAGAGGTGTACTGTTTTCCCTTCCTGTAGATCTCACATTTTAGGAGGGATCACAGGTTCTCTATGGGGTTCAGATCAGGTGAACAAAGGCGGCCATGTCATATTTTTTCTTCTTTTAGACCTTTACTGGCCAGCCACGCTGTGGAGTAGTTGGATGCATGTGATGGAGCATCGTCCTGCATGAAAATCATGTTTTTCTTGAACAATACCGACTTCTTCCTGTATCACTGCTTGAAGAAGTTGTCTTCCAGAAACTGGCAGTAGGTCCGGCAGTTCAGTTTCACTCCATCCTCCACCCAAAAAGGTCCCACAAGTTGATCTTTGATAATGCCAGTCCGTACCAGTACCCCACCTCCACCTTGCTGGTGCCTGAGTCGGAGTGGAGATCCCCCTAATCGGAAGCACATTAGTAGAATGAGGTGGACTTTGGTTGGAATTCAACTCACACTGGAATGGAATGGCCGTCAGACATGTAGAGAAAACTGTGCAGTGGTCTCTTAATTTTTGCCAGAGCTGGATATAAAAAATATATATAATGTAATAGTATTTAAACAGTGACTGCACCAGCAGAATAGTGAGTGCAGCTCTGGAGTATAATACAGGAGGTAACTCAGGATCAGTAATGTAATGTATGTACACAGTGACTGCACCAGCAGAATAGTGAGTGCAGCTCTGGAGGATAATACAGGAGGTGACTCAGGATCAGTAATGTATGTACACAGTTCTCCTTTGGCATAGTTTGTATTCTCCATATTACACCATTAACCCTAGAACGCATACCCATAGAAATCTACACATTCACGCACCTGGGGCCTTTTAGGCCTGTTTACAATTATCATGGAATAACTAAAAAAAAATACTTTTCAAAGTTTATTGCAAAGTAAGGATGCATTCCCACTAGCGCTGGGGTCCGCGAGGACGGGGTTCCGTAATGGATCTGACCTCTTGGTGACCCCAGCTAAGGCTGGCGGACGCATACCTGGGGCCTCGCAGGCCTGCCAGGTTACCTGTTTTCTATTTTCTGTAAAATTACTTTAGTTAGATTTTTGAAACTCTAGGTATTCCTCAGGTATATAGTTGTTAGTAATTTCCAATTGTTCATATATTTTTATGTTATAGGCACTTCGGTATAACAACCTTTTTTTGGGACTACCCCATATTCACGCGCCTGGGGCCTTTTAGGCCTGTGTGCAAATAACACGGAATAACTCAAATAAAAATACTTTTCAAAATATATTTTACAATTGCAAAGTAAGGATGCATTCCCAGTAGCGCTGGGGTCCGCCAGGAGGGGATCCGTAATGGATCTGACCTCCTGGTGACTCCAGCTAAGGCTGGCGGAATCCTGGCGGAAACATCTCTTTTGGACATGAATTGGGGAATTCCGACAGCTCCTTGAGCAACTATGTTATGTGATGGGGTGCGTGCAGGTGCCGCAGCAGTACTGTTCCACAAAAATTCGTTTTAGATGTTCTATTTTGAACGTTCTGCTGGATCCACTACTTCTTCATCATCATCTGAAAAATCGCTGGACGATGAAGTTGGTACATTAGCTGGTGGCATGTACTCTTCATCAGACAAAGAAATTTCACTTTCATCATCACTATCAAAAATGATTGCCTCAATTTCATGGTCAGTCAATCCCCTGGAAGTAGACTGTGCCATTGTAATTTTAGATGTCAGTAAACTAAAAAAAAAAAAAGATTACAATCAGGCTTGTGCACTGTAAACAGTATGTGATAAGACTTTGTTAGGGTCCCAGCACACCAAGCGATATAAAGCAGGTAACGTGCAGCCCCCCTCCTCTTACCTCCAACAGATCACTTTCTTGTAGTGCAGTAGAAGCCTCTGGTTTTGGAGCTCAGAAAGTTTCTATTTCCAGACAAAAGAAAGCTGACTTCTTCCTCCAAAGTCTCTCCAGCAATTAGGACAAAAACCAGCGATGAGGTTAGAGAGACATGACTTTGTGAGGGAGCCTCCCTTCCAAGATCACATGACCATGTTGTCATGCAGAATCCACACTCTTCCCAGCAATAGCAGAGTCATAAAAGTTCTTCCCCAGCAACAATACAGACAAAAAGACTGCGAGGCCCCAGGTATGCGTTCTAGGGTTAAGGATCTGGCATGCATCATTCTGTGTTACACATGCCTTCTATTCAGATGTTTACTTTGGTATATTTCCATAGGGCATGTGTTTGGAGGTGAATATGGACGTTGCTTTGTTCAGAATACATTTCCAGACTTGTGCAGTTGGTATTTATCTGGGGCCATTCCATGTCAAGTGAACCAATGATTATTACCTCTATATTTTTAATTCTTTTGAGATTTTGTTATTTGATAATAGTGGTCAGACCATGCAAAATGTGAAGAGAAAATTTTTTTTAAATTTAATTTTTCAACGGGTCATTCCATATCAAGTGATCTAAAATAATAATAAAACTTTATTTGTATAGCGCCAACATATTCCGCAGCGCTTTACAGTACAATGGTACGTATAAGAAAAATATACAATACAGAATGGTAATACAGAACAGTAGTTGCATACAATAAACATAGAATCAATGTAGGAAATACAATAAAAAGGCAAAAAATAAAGGTGACCCTGCTGGAAGCTTTAAGCAAAAAATCACCGAATTGGTACTAAGAATTATATAGAAAAACTCACCGAAGTTTTGACACTTTTTCTACCCCTTGCATCTAGCAGATGGCTGCAGATTCCCCCAGGAAGTGACACATGCGTCCAGACACCGGTGTCTGGACGCATGTGTCACCTCCTGGGGGAATCTGCAGCCATCTGCTAGATGCAAGGGGTAGAAAAAGTGTCAAAACTTCGGTGAGTGACCCTGCTGGAAGGAGCTTACAATCTAAGACGGATGGGAACACAAAGTACAGGGGCTTATAACAATGAATATCTTATGTCTAAATGACTACTGTTAGGGAGAAGGATAGGACGCCCTGAAGAGGTGTGTTTTTAGGGAGCGTCTGAAGCTATGCAAGTTGTGGATGGTCCTAATTTCTTGGGGTAGAGCATTCTAGAGGATTGGTGCAGCTCGAGAGAAGTCTTGGAGTCGGGAATGGGAGGTTCGGATTAGTGCCGATGTTAGTCTGAGGTTGCATTCAGAGTGAAGGGGACCGGTTGGGCGGTAGACAGAGATGAGGGTAGAGAGGTAGGGAGGTGCCGCACCATGAATAGCTTTGTGGGTGACAGCGAGCAATTTGAATAGGATTCTATAGTGTATGGGCAGCCAATGCAGTGACTGGCACAGAGTAGAAACATCTGAGTAACGGTTTGCTAGATAGGTGATCCTGGCTGCTGCATTGAGGATAGACTGGAGAGGGGAAAGCTTACTGCAGGGGAGGCCAGCTAATAAAGAATTACAGTAGTCAAGGCGGGAATGAATCCGGGCCACAGTGAGGGTTTTAGTTGTTTCCAAGGTGAGGAAAGGGCGAATTCTGGAGATATTTTTCAGGTGCAAGCGACAGGAGCAGGTGAGAGATTGACACTGATCTCTCCTTCACCCCATATATACAAACATAACACCCAGACAGCGAGCCTGCTGACTGGGCGTTATCGTGGTGCCGCACACAGAGAGAGATGTCAGGTTTAGGGAGGTTGGCAGAGGGTGGGAGCAGAAGTAGTTCAGTTTTGGAAAGATTGAGTTTCAGGTAGAGAGCGGACATGATATTGGAGACTGCGGTTAGACAGTCATTGGTGTTCTTTATTAGAGCGGGAGTAAGGTCAGGGGAGGAAGTGTATAGTTGTGTGTCATCAGTGTAAAGATGGTACTGAAAGCAAAATCTGCTGATGGTATGTCCGATCGGAGAAGAGGGCCAAGGACTGAACCCTGAGGGACCCCAATAGTGAGATGAAGAGGGGAGGAAGTGGAGCCAGCAAATGATACACTGAAAGAGCGGTCAGAAAGATAGGAGGAGAGCCAGGAGAGAGCCGTGTCCTTGATGCCGATGGAGTGCAGCATGGAGAGTAGGAGATGGTGGTCAACTGTCAAAAGCTGCAGAGAGCTCAAGAAGGATAAGCAGAGAGTGGTCACCATTATGTTTTGCTGTCAGAAGGTCATTGATCACTTTGATAAGGGCAGTTTCTGTAGAGTGTAAGGGGTGGAAGCCAGACTGTAATGGATCTAGAAGAGAGTGAGTGGCGAGGTAATGGGTGAGGCGAGAGTAGACCAGGCGCTCCAGGAGTTTAGATATGAAGGGGAGATTGGAGACTGGTCTGTAGTTAGTTATTTGTGCAGGATGGGTCAAGGGACGTTTTCTTTAGTAGTGGAGTAATGATAGAGTGTTTGAAGGAGGGGGGGAAGATGTCAGTAGAGAGGGAGAGATTGAAGATTGTGGTTAAGTGAGTGGTGACCACTGGAGAGAGGGTCTGGAGTAGGTGTGAGGGAATGGGGTCAGTGGTGGGACGAGAGGAGCCTGGAGACTTCTTCTTCTGTGACTGGGTCAAAAATGGAGTGAGCCGGAGGAAATGTGGGGACAGATGGAAGTAACAACACTTGAAGGTTGAATATTTTTTTTACCTGATGTCTTTAGATTTTTTTTTTTTTTTTTTTTTTCTATATGAAGTACTACTTTAGCTAAAGAAAAAAAATTCAAAACTTTTCTTAATTTTTTTTTCTTCATCAGTTAATTTTTTACAGATTTTTAAAGTTTTGGCTTTGGCTGGTATGGCTTTACATTTTCTATCATATCTCGGGCTAGAAATAAGATAGAGAAACAAAGTAAACACCAATCTACTCAGAACTATACAGGCTTTCACCAGATATGTCACAAGAGGATCTTTGTTAATTTTTTTACCCATGCAAACGTAAAATTTTACAACATATTTCGGAAAAATCTGTTTGGTCAATGCATTCAGGTTGAAAATGCTGAGCGTTGTGATGACGAAGAAGTATTTATCCTGGCACTTACGGGATTTGTGTTTTTGTTTCTTTTTTGTTGCATATAAATATTTTATTCAACCATAGAATAAAAAATATATAAATTTGACAGGTCCCAGGCAAAAATTCGCACTTTTTTTTTTTAAACTTTAAAAATCTGTAAAAATTTAACTCGTAAAGAAAAAAAATTCTAAACTTTTTATTTGTAATTAACTAAAGTTGTACTTCATATAGAAAAAAAATAAAATATAAAGACGTCAGGTAAATATTCATTTTTGGATCTCTTGATATGGAATAACCCATTGATGTCTGATGGTGACCTTTATTGATGGTGTATATTAGGACGCTGATGCATACATGATGGTTGTTACCTCGGTAAATGACTTTTTCGTTTTTTTTGTTTTCTGTTTCATAGGAGCAAAAATCGGCAAAATTTGTGCAGTTGGTGACTGAAGCCCGAAGCTGCTCTATAACAAGAGACTCGTACGGAGTTACCCATATATACAACAAGGAAGACAGGATAAACAAGATGGAAACTAGAACTAGGAAATCGGCAATCAAAACGAGAAGTCAAACCGCCCCGTCCCTTCTCCTAGAGAACCAAGAAAAGGGGAAATGTTGCCCGTTGTGCGGTAAATCCTACAAATACAACACCGCCCTAGAAACCCACATCAAGAGCCACGGCAGGAGTAAACGCCTCGTTAATAAGATCGACAGTCAGAAGTCGGGGGAGACCTCGACCAGACGGAAACGTACCCGAAGTTTGGGTGCAGAGAATATGGTTCCATTGGAGTCGACCAGTAAGTCTTCATCCAAAAACTCAACTCCAAAATCGAGCAGAAATCTTAAAATTAGCCCCAAAAAGAAAGCCAAAAGCAAGAAAGAGAATGCAAAGAATAAGAAGGCCATCGCAAAGAAGAAAAAGGCCAAGAAGGCGAAATCGGCCAAGTCCAGTAGAATTAACGAGGAGGCGGAGAGTCGGAAGCCGCTGAAATGTAATTATTGTGATAAGAGGTTTAACAGCCAGTCCATCCTGGAGGCCCATCACCGAGTCCACACCGGTCAGCTGGCCTACCCGTGCACGCAGTGCGACCAGAGCTTCTCCAGGGCGTCTCTGCTTAGTGCTCATAACATCCGGCACAGGGTCGCCAAACCTTACCAGTGCGAGCAGTGCGACCGAAACTTCAACGACCAGAAGCTGTACCTGACTCACAAGAAGACGCACATCGGAGACGTACCCCAAGTGTGCAAAGAGTGCAACGCTTCGTTCCCAAGCCGTAGCAGCCTGTTGGCGCATGAGCAAACCCACCCAAAACCCAAGCCCTACAAATGCAAGCACTGCGACAAGACCTTCAACGACAAGTCCCTGCTCAACACTCACGAGGGGGTGCACACAGGGGATAAGCCGTTCAAGTGCAACCAATGCAACGAGAGCTTCTTCCTGAAAACCCAAATATTGGCCCACCAGGAAATGCACTCCCCGGATAAACCCTTTGCATGTTCCCAATGCGAGAAGAGCTTCAATAAGAAACAGACGCTCCTGGCGCACATCCGAGTCCATAATCTGTACAATATCCAGAGACTGAGATCCCTCCGACAGTGAGGTGGCTCTAGAGACGTGACCCATCGCCATGTTGGACAGTGCTACCTTCAGCTCCATACCTGCATGTCCTGCATTCACGAACGTTGGTGGTTAGCGGTGCAGTGGGGAACGATTGTAGCTGCCGAATTATGTCTGAGCTCGTTTGTGTTTTCTGCATGGAATGATGGGATCCGCAGTCAATCTGAGTGACAATATTGTAGGTTTTCATTTTTTTTTTATTGCCGAAATCTGCTCACTAGTCCCTACCAAGCCGCGATCTCCCCTACGCAAAGTGACAGGTCAAATTTAAAGGGGCTGTCTGGTTAAACAAAAACTCATTTTTAATTGACGTGCGTCGAGGACATGGCCTGTCCATTTTTGTTGATTTCTGGTGAGAGGGGTGTGGTGATGATCTCCACCAGAGCGCGGCCGTGATCGGCTTAGGGTTGGGGAAACCTAACGACTGAATGGAGGAGCTAGCTGTAAGAGACTGCATCATAGTGTGATTTTTACAGGGAACCGGGTGGTGCACAGTGCCACTTGGGAAGAAGAGCGGCTCCTCAGCCGTGCCATGGTCTCTCGGGCTGCCGTTATCAATGCCAGCTGGGAAGAGGAGCGGCTGCTAAGTCGTGCCCTGGTGCCATGGTCTGTCTCGGGGCTGTCGTAGTTATCAATGCCACCTAGGAAGGAGAGTGGCAGCTCAGCCGTGCCATGGTCTCTCGGGCTGCCATAGTTATCAATGCCAGCTGGGAAGAGGAGCGGCTGCTAAGTCGTGCCCTGGTGCCATGGTCTATCTCGGAGCTGTCGTAGTTATCATAATTTTCCTTTGATTTTGTAACATTTAATGGAAGAAGCCTCTTACAGAAAAGTAGACTTGTGACACCGAAATATGACATCTAGGACTATCTGGGAGATGGACAACTTGCTTAGCTACGATATTTACACTTTTCCCAAACCTGGAACGTATACAAGGATGCAACAGCCCAGCCGTTAGGTCAGCAGAACAGCCGGAACGTAGCAGCCCGGAGTTAAAAATCGGAAGAGCTGGAACTTTTCACATTTTGGCTATTTTTTTTTGTGTATTTGGACAACAAAAAAGCCGTTTAATATAAATAGTGCGAGGTGCGCAACCCCACATTCAACAACAAAAAACAGTTTAATAGTAAACGGGAGCGGTGCACAACCCCATATTCAACAACAACAAAAAAAGCAGTATAATAGTAAATGGGAGCGGTGCACAACCCATATTCAACAACAACATCAAAAAAAGCAGTTTAATACGGTAGTAAATGGGAGTGGTGCATAACCCCATATTCAACAACAAGAAGAAAACAGCTTAATGTAAAATGTGAGCGGTGCACAACCCTATAGCCAACAAAAAACAAGACCAACGAATGTGACCGTTCGCTTCCATCAACTCATCCAGGGTATTCTTGTTTGACAATCTTCTCTGGTGTATCGAATGTGTTCACGCCTCTCTGACATCACTTCCTGCTCCTCAGCTATTGGCCGAAGCTACACTCAAGAGCACCGCCTGTTTCCGCATCCTGCGTACACACTGTACATAATACCGCGAATCTCCAGAACTCTGCTCCATGTTAGTAGCCATCCAGAACTGTGCAAAAGTTTTAGGCAGATAACGGAAAACAAATGCAACGAAGCTTTCAAAAGGACACACGGTACTTTACCTTTTAAAGTCAAGTGTCATGAAAAAAATCAACAGTTGAAATAATGTAAATCATTGTTTGTTTTAATTTTATTTTATTCTGGTATAAAGTATGAAAAGTAATTAAGCATGTTTTTGATCTTTTAAACACTGACGGCTGGTGTTGACTTTTGCCATGAAAAAAAGTGTAGTGCTAGCTCGCTTTACAACTGCTGTAAAAGTGGGCGGGATCTGCTCCCAATTGTCTGGCTCCTCCCCTTATGGGCAATTACAAAAGAATAAGGGAGGATGAAGTTTAACGTCACAGGGAAGGATGAAGGGGATTGCAAAGCGAGTCAGTATCGCAAATCGTAGGATTAGATGCAAATGTAGTGGACTCGGCTCTGCGGATCGTATTGTGCATGATAGGCGTAGATTGACGGCTCTGCGGACTGTCACATGAGATTGGATGAATGGCTGGATGATTGACTCCTGTAGAGTTACATACACAGCTCTCTATACTGTTTCAGATACACATGGGATTAGATACACGAGTCTGCGGACTGTTTCACAAAGGACTAGATACACGGTCTGCAGACTACCGCATATGGGGTAAGATACAGGACCCTGCGGACTGTTTCACATAGGATTGGATACACAACTCTGCAGACTGTTTCCCGCAGGGTTACATACACAGCCCTGTGGAGTATCACACATAGGATTAGATACAGAGCTCTGCAGACTTTCACAGAAGAATAGATACACGGCCCTGCGGACTATTGCACATTGGATTAGATGCAGTGCTCTGCAGACTTTCACACAGGACTAGATACAGGGATTTTAGGACTATCACACATGGGATTAGATACAGGGCTTTGCAGACCGTATTGCACATTGGATTAGACTCATGGCTGTGTAGCTAAATACTGTGATCTGAGTGCTCAGACCACAGTAGTAACCGGTGAACAACAGGTTCGGGGTCCAGCGCTGCGCCAGCTTCATCCAGTGACTGCAATCTGAGCGCAGCAGCTCTAATGGCATCACGGCTCAGATCACAGTTATTACCAAGGCTATGGTGAAGGCTTCATATAGTCAGGAGTACACGTCACCGGATGAAATCATCGCTGCAGCGCTGGTCCTGGATCTTGCTAGTGTTCACTGGTAAATAACATAATCTGGACTATGTTCATAAAACAGCTCATCCTGCATATTAATGATCTCTGTATAATCCACACTCGCCACTGATTGGCAGCTTTCTGCCTATGCACAGTGCGTACAAAGCTCCCAAATCAGTGTTGTGGGAAGGTTGTACAGAGCTCAGCAGTCCTATAATTGCTGGATCTGCTGCAGATAAAACACAGCAAGCAGCAGAGTAAGTGACACATCACTAGAACCAATGTCTCTGCCCCACGTTATGATGGAGTATAAAAATGTAGCTAATGAATCAGCAGCTAATGATGGCTGTGATAATCAGCCATCATCTGCCTCTTAACAGCCGTAGATGGAGTGGAGCTCTGTCTGCGGTTGCTAACCTGTTAAATGCCGCTGTCAATCTGGAAATGTTTCTCCCTCCCATATACTAATGTGCTACAAACAGGAAGTTGATATCACCGACCATTCCCATTTTATTTAGGTGCCTCCATATAAATGGCCCACCCTGTATATTATAAGAGGTGATCGCATCTACCCCAAAATTGGATCTGTAAAAACATCGGCTTCAGACGAAAAAAACAAACCCTAAAACAGCCCGGTGTCCCGAAAATCAGGAGAATTACACGTCCTGGGAAAACAGCGTCTACAAGCAAAGATTTTTTTTCTTTGTTTTTCACCACTTAAATAAAATCAAACCTGTGCATGTTTGGGATCTCCGTGATCCTGCTGACCTGGGGAATCCTATTACCAGATCAGTTTTACCCTATAGTGAACAAGGTAGATAAAAGAAAAAAAAAATTACTTTTGCAATTTTATTGCACTTGGAATTTTTTTCCCGCTTTCCAGTGCATCACATGATAAAGCCCTCGCACCGCTATGTAGACCTCATGCCCACGCAGCATCTCTTGGCATGGTTTTTTTTTTTTTGAGAAATCTGCATGGCTATCCTTGAGCCAGCAAAGTCTGATAGATCAGAAGCGCGGTGCCCATGTTGCTATTTTTGGTGCAGAAAAAGCATCGCATCAATTATTGCAGTGGTTTTCTCCCTCCCAGGATTTTAAAGTGTCCCCGTCCCCCCCCCCCCCTCACCTCCCAGGATTTTGCAGTTCCTTCCCCCCTCCCCTCTCAGGATTTTGCAGTTCCTCCCCCCTCCCCCTCCCAGGATTTTGCTGTTCCTCCCCCCCCCTCCCCTCTCAGGATTTTGCAGTTCTTCCCCACTTCCCCCCCTCCCCTTTCAGGATTTTGCAGTTCATCCTCCCCTTTCAGGATTTTGCAGTTCATCCTCCCCTCCCAGGATTTTGCAGTTCATCCCCCCTCCCCTCCCAGGATTTTGCAGTTCCTCCCCCCCCCCCCCCCCTCCCCTTTCAGGATTTTGCAGTTCCTCCCCCCTCCCCTTTCAGGATTTTGCAGATCCTCCCACTTCCCTCCCCTCCCAGGATTTTGCAGTTACTCCCTCCCCCTTTCCCCCCCTCCCTCCCAGGATTTTGCAGTTCCTTCTCCCCAGGATTTCACTTTTTTTTTCCCCTTCTCGCAAAGACCCCCACTCCCACCCCTTCCCTCCTGGGATTTGATGCTTTTTTCCTCTCTCCACCCCTTTCCCTCCTGGGATTTCACGCTTTCTTCCTCTCTCCACCCCTTTCCCCTGGGATTTCATACCTCCTGCCCCTCTCCCCCCTCCCAGAGTTTCACACTGTCTCTCTCCCATCTTTGCTGAAAATTTCAGCACCAAATCTGCTTGGTAGGCACATAATAATAATGATAAATCTTCATATGGCGCCAACATGTTCCATAGCGCTTCACAATGCAGTGGTTCATAAATGAAAAATATACAAGTAATTTCAGTAGAGAGAGAATACAGCACAATAAATGGATACAATACAAAAAAAATGCAATATATAAAGCAAAAAAAAAAAAAAGGTGACCCTGCTCAAACGAGCTTACAATCTACAACAGGATAGGGGTTACACAAAGTACAGGGGCTTATTACACTGATGGTCCAGGCATCTTGAGGAAATGGGGGATAGAAATAAAGTTGCATGAATGGTTCCCAATCCTTGTGTAGAGCTTTTTGGGTTTGGTGGAGTTTGAACGTAGCCTTATGGCTCTTGAAAGAAGGTGGGGGGTGGGGGAAGAAAGCAAAAACAAAATAGCCATGTCATGAATGAGTGTCCAATTTATGGGGCCCCTAAAGATCCCGATCCTGTATTTTGAATGGATATCAGAGGCTAAAGCACAACACTGTTGCCCAGCAGTCTAGAATAAGAAAGAAGCTGAAGTTGAGCACAAATTGACTGCCTTGTGGTTTAGGAGCCCCTATCTCTACATTTCTGATGATTACAGCGGTTGGACCCTGGCTCTGAGTTCTCCCTTGCACATGGCCTGTCAGGTAGGGCGGGAAGGCTGCAGTGAACTGCCAGGTAGGGCGGGAAGGCTGCAGTAAACGGCTGGCAGGTGGGGCGGGAAAGCTGCAGTAAACGGCTGGCAGGTGGGGCGGGAAGGCTGCAGTAAACGGCTGGCAGGTGGGGCGGGGAAGGCTGCAGTAAACGACTGGCAGGGGGGCGGGAAGGCTGCAGTAAACGGCTGCCAGGTGGGGCCGGGAAGGCTGCAGTAAACGGCTGCCAGGTGGGGCGGGAAGGCTGCAGTAAACCACTAGGCAGGACATGAAGTGATGTCAGAGGAGGATGTGGCTTGGGCCTCTCTTGCTGCGCCGCTCAGTAGATTTCAGCAGTAGTTTATTCCATGTGATTTCTGTTTTGTTCTCAGCATCTGGACACTTTTTTACATTTGAAGGATTCAAAGAAAATAATCCGTGGGCCCAAAGTGTCATTTGCATCTTGTAGTTTGAATTGTGACGGTTTCACCTCAATGCACTTTATTTCTTTTAGGCTGGAGAAGTGGACAAGATGACTGCGGCATAACAACCTTAGTTTATATCAAGTTGGTAGTTATCTGTGTGTGTGTGTCTGTCTAAAAAAACCCGTAATAAAGCCATATTATACTTAAATTCACCAGTGTTTTTGTTTCCTACTTGATATACCATATTTTTTGCTTTATAAGACGCACCGGATTATAAGACGCACCCCCTCAAATTTGGTGAAGGAAAAGAGAAAATAATTTTTTTAATAAATGGGGACCGTCTTATAATGCCAGTATCCATCTCACAATCGGTATATATGTCCCTCGTCCTGGTAAATGACTCCACCCATCCTGGTATATAAGCTTTCTCCCCCCCCCCCCCCACCGTCACTGTGTATACCCCCCATGCTGCTAACCACACTAAAATAACAAAAACTTTCAACTTACCTCTCCGGCGCTTGCCTCAGTCTCTCCCTACTTTTGTTTTGCCGCACTTCCTTGGTCCCAAGGAAGCCTATCATGTGATCGGGGCGCGCACTGATGACATCAATCTGCTGTGCCGATCACATGGCTGTCTTCCATGGGACCAAGTAAGTGCACCAAAAGCAGGGAGAGACTGAGCACGTGCCGGAGAGGTAAGTTGAAATGTTTATTTTAGTGTGGGCAGCAGCAGGGGGGCATACTCAGTGATGTAGGGCCATATCCAGAATGGGGGGGTGTAGGTACATATAATATGCGCCGCTCCCCCAGTGCATAACTTGGCCCGGTTTCAGCACCGAGGTGATGGACAGTGGGTATGAGGCTAATGAGCAGGAGCATGTGACTTCCTCTGCAGCCCGCAGCCATTCTCCAGCTCATAGTAGACTCGGATTATAAAATGCGCCCCCCACTTTCCCCCAAAATTTGGGGGAACAAAAAGTGCGTTTGATAATCCAAAAAAATATGGTAACTCCTACAAAAAAAGGTGGTCAATGAGGGGATAATAACCTGAACAGTCTAAGGGGAATGAACACTTTTCGTACACGTAGTAAAACAAATATGTAAAAACTTTTTAACCCCTTAACCCGTCGTCTCCCTGTCTTTGATGTGGGTTCGCACATCGAGCCTGCGTCTTTCCCTGCACATGATGGCTAATATGATCAGCCATCATGTGCCTCTTAACGGCGGCGGGCAGATCGGAGATGCATCTGTGCCTGTTAGAGTGGATTGACCATTGCATTGTTTTTGTCTGGCGTCTCAATCTGTCCAATACCTGAAGCCTACTTATCAGGCCTGTGTACTTAAAGTAGGGCTGCAGGTGCATGCGGTAGCACAAGTTTTCTAGCGGATCCTTACAAATGCGTCCTTTTGACCTCTTTCCCGGGCGCACAATGTTGTCATTTTCCGGCTTGTTAAAAAGCCTGATGGTCACTGTTTACGGCACACTGCATGAAAAACTAGAATTGACTTCAATGGGGGATGGATCCAGCCAGGCCTGACTCGGATGTCACACTGCACACGCTCAGAGCGGTTTCAGCCACTCCCAACTTTTAGACAGAGCAGGACAAAAATGGATGCAACCGCAGCGTTCCAGTGCCAGATCATGTAAAAAAGCCGCTGCGATGGCATGCGTTTTCACATGCAGATGCACCAGTTTTCAGCCTAATATGGATACGACGTAAGTGTAAAACTACCCTTGACCAGTTAAAGCTCGCTGTCGTCGTCTGACAGCGGGATTTAACATGTTACAGCAGACAGGAGCATCGTTTCCCGCTTCCACTGGCAGCCTCGTGATGTGATCGTGGGGCGATGAAGGGTTGGCATGACAGAGGGGTTTAGAGGATGACCTTTGTGTCATGATGATCGTCCTGCGAACGCTGCGAGTGACATCCAGAGCAGGGATGATGCTGATCCAGTGCTCTGTACAGCACAAGCGATCGGATGATCGAAGATTCAAGTAAAAACCAAAAAATACAAGTTCAAATCCACCCATTTGCCCCATTGAAAATAAGACTGGGATCAGCTGATGACCTCTTGTTTGTCTTTGTTCTCCTCCTGTGAATGTGGCGAGCCGCCATTCATAGGAGATTGTGACATCCGCTATGCAGAGCAGTGCTCATGCACTACTATGTATAGAACAAGTGATTGCAGCTTCAAATCCCCTAAGACTAGTAAATACAATAAAAAGTTCAAATCGCCCCCCTTTTTGCCCCATTGAAAACAAAAAAATAATATACAGTATATTTGGTGTCGTTGAGTTCAGAAATGTCCGATTGATCAAAAATATAAAATAAATCCAATCGGGAAACGACAGAACGAGAAAAAAAATCAGAAGGCTAGACTTGCAATTTTTCGATGCTGCAACAAAAGAAAAAAAAGTAATAACGGGCGATTAAAACATCGTATTTACACCAAAATAATACCAATAAAAACAGCTCAAGAGGCTAAGAACACACGTACAGCCCCAGGTCCCAAAAAACTGTATTGCCAGAAAAAAATAGTTATGGCTCTTGGAATAAGGGACGGAAACGGCTAGAAAACAATCGCCCCATCCTTAAAGGGGGTCTGTCAGTAGGTTTTTGCTACCTCATCTGACACCAACATAATAAAGACAAACCCTGAATCCAATGATGTATCACATACATTACGCTTCAGCCGTTCTACACAATCAAAGAAGTTAGTTTCAGGAACACAGGGAGAGCTGCCCACTCAAGGCTCTGTATGTACAATGTCTATAGACAGAGAGCTGCCCCCGCCCACACCAGGCTCTGTATATACAATGTATACAGGTAGAGAGCTGCCCCGCCCACACCGGGCTCTGTATGTTTAATGTCTATACGTAGAGCTGCCCCCGCCCACACCAGGCTCTGTATATACAATGTATACAGGTAGAGAGCTGCCCCGCCCACACCGGGCTCTGTATGTTTAATGTCTATACGTAGAGCTGCCCCCGCCCACACCAGGCTCTCTATAAAGATTGTGCATTGGTAATCACAGGTTAGTAAAGCCATTAGTTTAAAGAGAACCTGTAACTCCCATGGTGTCTTCCAAAGTACAAGCACCACTGAATGCAGCGTGTATGCTGCATACAGGGAAGGCGTGTACCATGTCTCTACCCCCTGTAACCTGAAAAAAAACACTTTTCTTATATAGGGAAGATGGTGTGTCACGGTCCGCGCTGCTGTCTCAGTGGGATCCCAAGGAATGATGTCTCCAAGAAGTCACAAGGAAACACTTTGGAAAGTTTAGAGTTCAGAGGTCCGAGGGGCTTATCTGTTTATGCTGTGCTCCCTGCTGGCACAGTCCTCCCCACCTCCTGCCTGTGGTCTATTATTTACAAAACTTAGTCAGTTTGGAAGGAGTGCAAATCATTATTTTAAAGCGAACCTTAACTCGCAGGAGTTACATTTTGCTACAAAGAAGAGCGGGAGTCTGGTTGATGAAACCTTAAGACCTCCTCATCCCTGGACTGTAAATCCGAAAATCGACGCTAGATGGAAAGTGACCGGCTGCGCACTAACCCTGCAGCCAATCGGAGGCCGTCATTTAAGGAAACAGGACCTGGCATTATGTCACGACCCGATCAGCTGATCGGGCCACATGACCGGTTACGCTGCTCTGGTAGCCCCGCCCAGCCTGGTCCTTTTAGGCATCTGTATTCTTGTCTAAGTAAACTCTGTTGCTCTATACCTGAAGTGTGCGGTCTCCTGCATGTTACCACCTTACCCACATGCTCAGCTGCCACAGAACCCGGTCGCTGCCCTTCCCTAGTCTGGGCAGGCCCGGGTTACCCCTGTGGTCCAGTGGGTCCACGTACATCTACCACCTGGGACGCACGCCCTACGTCGCCGTGGCCTGGCAGCGTAGGGGCATAAGCGAGCTGTGCCCCATAACACCCTGCCCCAATCGTTACACTACCTCCTGATGCGATAGCATAGGGCCTCCATCTAGTATGAAATAAAACAGTAATTGCCTCAGAGTACAGCAACAAAATCCAGTGACCTCTGTGCCTCCAAATGAGTCCTGCTGTCAGGATTGCCATTAGGAATTTCAGGGCCCCTGACTGCCAAAATTTTGGGGCCCCCCCTGAGACTCCACCCAGCCTCCACCCATGCTCCGCCTCCACCCAAACATTCATATTTATAGTGAAAATTTGGAATAGCACCAAAAAATTACCTCAATTTATGTGCAAAGCTTTCCCAACCAGCTATCCAGATGGTTCCTTACAATAGAGTATAAAAAGGAAAAACAGCACAAAAAATAGAAAAAAGCGGACTTTATTGCCCAATGCGTGGCCACGCCATTGGGCTATAAAGTCCACTCCTTTTTTCTTTATTTTTGTGCTTTTTTTTCCCTTTTTTTACACTCTCTATTATATATTACACACACACCATTGAGACTGCTGTGGGCTGAATACACAATAGCTGTATATACAATAGAGAATACACAATAGAGACAGCTGTTAGTTGTATACACAATAGCGATGGCTGTGGGCCGCATACACAATGGAGACTGCTGCTGGCCGTACACAATAGAGAATACACAATAGAGACTGCTGCTGGCCGTACACAATAGAGAATACACAATAGAGACTGCTGCTCGCTGTACACAATAGAGAATACACAATAGAGACTGCTGCTGGCCGTACACAATAGAGAATACACAATAGAGACTGCTGCTCGCCGTACACAATAGAGAATACACAATAGAGACTTCTGCTGGCCGTATAGACAATGGAGATGGCTGCTGGCTATACACACAGTAGAGAATACACAATAGAGACAGCTGCTGTCTGTACACAATAGAGACTGCTGCTGACCGTATACACAATAGAAATGGCTGCGGGACAAATTCACAATGGAGATGGCTGTGCGACCAATGCACGATGCAGACTACTGTGAGACATATGCACGTTAGAGACTGCTCTCTCTGGTGAACAGACATCTCGGGTGGCTACAGGACCTGGCATTATGTCACGACCCGATCAGCTGATCGGGGCACATGACCGCTTACGCTGCTCTGGTAGCCCCGCCCAGCCAGGTCCTGTAAGCATCTGGAGATAGATGCCGATGTTGGGTAATCGCTGAAAGGTAAGAATAGTTTTTTTTTTAATTTTTAACCCTTACTGTCACTTAAATTTCACTTCCGCAATGTATGGATATACACTCTTTACTTACACAACGCATTCAGGCTATTTATTTGTTTTTTTAATTTTTTTACTCAATTCCAAGAAATTTTTAACCGAATCATTTACCATCTCTAGTATTTTTTTTTTTACCGTACTCAAGAAAAAAAAAAAAAAAAACATTTTGACTGCACTAAAGTTTTGCTCTAAATTATTTTTGATAGAAATCCAGGGGTGAAATATTGGTCACCCCTGAAATAGGCAGCCACTAATGTCACATAATAGGAAGGTCCCTCATCACTCCACCCTGGGGGTTAGATACATTGAGAAGCCAGGGGGAACATTTCTGTGAGGTCTGATCGCTGGTAAATGGCCAGGACCATTTTTCCGTTGTTGGTCTCTCGCTGGGCGGCCAGCATCGGCGTGTGTGACAGCGGGAGACCAACAATCAACGACCTCCCAGCGCCGCACACCACACGCTGGGACATAGTAACTAGGGCAAACAGCAGGTAACTAAGTGCAGCACTCTGCTTAGTTACCTGATGTTTACCATGGTTACCAGCGTTCTCGCTGGTCACTGATCGCTGGTGAGTCTGCCTGTGTGACAGCTCCCCACTCCAGCCATCATATAGCGATGTCCCAGCAATCCCGATCGTTAGTCAGATCGCTGGGACATCGCAACGTGTAACCTGGCCTTAAGTCTGAATGTGCAGTGTTGTGTGGATAATGGCTATACATGCTGCAAAGGACTGTGAAAAAACTCAAAGCAACCCTGTGGATGGCACCTGGCGGTCGCCTGTGGCTTGCATCTAGTCAGATCGCTAGTGGTGACCAGGCAGCCCCTTAGTTAAGCCTGTCCCGTACAAGGGTGAGTCAGAGACCAGTGGTGTGACAAGGTGGAGTACATTGATGATGTTGTTTTTCCTTTTCCGCCACCTGCTGTGTTAAAGTGTGAATAAAACACTGAAGTTTGGACTTTAAGCTTGTGTGTTGCTTCATTACTGCGCCCCTGCCGCTTCCTTCCAGAGCAAATCCCTGCAATATATTATATATGTATACAGGGGGGCCATTTATATGGGTGCCCCTAAATAAAATGGGAATGGTTGGTAATATCAACTTCCTGTTTATGGCGCATTAGTATATGGGAGGGGGAAAACTTTTCCAGATGGGTGGCGACCATGGCGGCCATTTTGAAGTCGGCCATTTTGGATCCAACTTTATTTTTTTCAATGTGAAGAGGGTCATGTGACACATCAAACATATTGAGAATTTCAGAATAATAACAATGGCGTGCTTGGTTTTACCGTAACTTTATTCTTTCATGAGTTATTTACAAGTTTCTCCTTGTTTACAGCCATTGGCATGCCGCAGAGGTTAACACGTGAGGAGTGGATAGAAATTGTGTTGATGTCTGGTGAACGCAGTACTCGGGTCTTTGCAGCAGATTTCAATGCAATACACCCTATGAGACCACCCATCTCCCATGCTACAGTTAGCAAATCGCTTGCCAAATTTTGTGAAACAGGTTCAGTGTTGTATCTGCCAAAATGTGGACGCAAGAAAACTGTCACTAATGAGGAAACATCAGTGTCTGTCCTCGCTTCATTCAGCAAGAGCCCACAGCGTAGCACTCGCTGCATGTCACTGGAGAGTGGCATCAGTCCAACCTCCCTCTGGCGGATATTAGCTAGGTCCCTCCAAGACTGCTGGAACACAAGCATTGATGGTATGGTGTGGTATATGGGGTTCATAGATAGTGGGGCCATTCTTCATCAATGGAGACCTCAATGCCACTGGATATCTAACATTGCTACATGCTGATGTGTTGCCCTCTTTATGCACTGAAGATGGCACGTTCCCTGAGTATTTCCAACAAGATGGTGCACCACCACATTATGGGTGTCCGGTCCGAGCATTCCTACATGAACAGTTTCCTGGAAAGTGGATTGGTTGTTGTGGGCCAGATGAATGGCCACTAAGGTCTCCCGATATGACCCCCTTAGATTTTTCTTTGGGGTCATCTGAAGGCAATTGTCTATACTGTGAAGATACGAGATGTGCAGCATCTGACACAGCGGATCCTGGAGGCCTGTGCAGCATTTCTTCTGCAGTGTTGCTATCAGTGTGTCAGGAGTGATAGAAGAGGGTTGCATTGACAATCCAACACAATGGGACACATTTTATAAGTGGTCATAAACTTGTAAATAACTAATGAAAGAATACAGTTACGTTAAAACCAAGCACACCATTGTTTTTCTCATGAAATTCTCAATAAGTTGATATGTCACATGACCCTCTTCCCATTGAAAAAAAAAATGGCCGACTCCAAAATGGCCGACTACCCATCTCTCCTGAAGACCCAACAGCTTTTTTGAGAGTTGGGTGCAGGACATCATCTTTGGAAATAGGGTCCCAGCTTGTTGTCTCCTCCACAGTCTAGTGCCCTGTAATGGAGTTTTGTGATGCTGAGGCACAGGTCTGGAAGCTGTCGTCATCCTATTAGCTATTTACCTGGGATTTGATCTGATTGTCATATTTGGGGTAGGATGATCACACCAAAGATGACCGTCTGATAGCCTAGCTCGACTACCCATCCCTCCTGAAGACCAAACAGCTTTTTTGAGAGTTGGGTGGAGGACATCATTTTTGGAAATAGGGCCCCAGCTTGTTGTCTCCTCCACAGTCTAGTGCCCTGTAATGGAGTTTTGTGATGCTGAGGCACAGGTCTGGAAGCTGTCGTCATCCTATTAGCTATTTACCTGGGATTTGATCTGATCATCATATTTGGGGTAGGATGATCACACCAAAGATGACCGTCTGATAGCCTACCTCGACTACCCATCTCTCCTGAAGACCCAACAGTTTTTATGAGAGTTGGGTGGAGGACATCATCTTTGGAAATAGGGCCCCAGCTTGTTGTCTCCTCCACAGTCTAGTGCCCTGTAATGGAGTTTTGTGTTGCTGAGGCACAGGTCTGAAAGCTGTCGTCATCCTATTAGCTATTTACCTGGGATTTGATCTGATTGTCATATTTGGGGTCAGGAAGGAATTTTTTTCGCCGCTGAGAAGAACTCAGAGGAATAGATAAGAATGAATGTATGTGTGTGTGTATGTTTTATTAAGAGCATCCATTGTCCTAGATTGTGAGCTCCTAGGGGCAGGTTGCATGTCTTTTCCTTTCCAGATCACCTTTCCTGAACTTATAATTAGGTACATATATACAGCAATAAGCAGCAGGTCACACATGATCCAGGGAGATATCCGATCGCCAGAAATGGGGTCAGGAAGGAATTTTTCTCCCCCCTGAGGTACAACTCTCCGGGGGTTTTCTTCGCCTTCCTCTGGATCTTTGGGTCCGGTGCCTCATCAGGTCCGCAATGTCCGCAGCAAGTTCTGTGGTCTCCATTGGACCTGAGAGTCACCGTGCCCCTAAACTTATTGAATGACGGGTAATATTTTCATTACAATGTTGCTTATTGCTATTCCAAAAGTAAAAAAAATGTTAAAAAAAAATTAGAGATTATATATTGTGTTTTGTGTTTTATTTCTCAGCACTTCACCCTACACAGCGACAATCGCTCAATATTCTAGAACCAGACTTGATCAGGTATCTAATAAAGTGTCTCATCCATATACATGGCGGCTGCGGCTGCAGGATCGGAAATATAGGGGGCGCCATACACAGAGCGAGTCACATGACTCCAGCCATGATAATATCAACTCTCCCAAGTCACATCACTATGGGGGTCAGTGTCGGTGATGGGGGAACTCACATCATAAAGGTCCAGCCATGATGTCTCCTGTCCTATGTCAGATCACTATGGGATCGGTCTCAGTGATGGGGAACTCACATCTTATAGGTTCTATATGATACACTACCTGAAAGACGACTGAAGAGTGGGTCACAAAGACGCAGAACACAGGAGATTCAGGAAGAGGAGGAAAGAGGCGACACAGGGGCAACAAGTAGTCACAGGACACAATGGGGGGGGTTAGGAATGATCACAATAGTGCATTAACTAACACCGGCTATAGTAAGATGAGGAGAAACATGGGGGAATTTTGCACCTATGTATAGGACAGATACCCGATTTATGTTAATTATATTCATGTCCTGGCCGGTACCTCCTAGAACAAAGTCACCACCCGGTGCAGAAGTGAGCGGTGCAGGACAACCCCTATATGTGTAATAATGACCCGCAGAGCCGTCTCCATCAGAGGAGATGTACACACGTCTGTCCATCAGAGGAGATGCACACACGTCTGTCCATCAGAGGAGATGTACACACATCTGTCCATCAGAGGAGATGCACACACGTCTGTCCATCAGAAGAGATGCACACACGTCTGTCCATCAGAGGAGATGTACATGCATCTGTCCATCAGAGGAGATGTACACACGTCTGTCCATCAGAGATGTACACACATCTGTCCATCAGAGGAGATGCACACGTCTGTCCATCAAAGGAGATGCACACACGTCTGTCCATCAGAGGAGATGCACACACGTCTGTCCATCAAAGGAGATGCACACACGTCTGTCCATCAGAGGAGATGCACACACATCTGTCCATCAGAGGAGATGCACACACGTCTGTCCATCAGAGGAGATGCACACACGTCTGTCCATCAGAGGAGATGTACACACGTCTGTCCATCAGAGATGTACACACATCTGTCCATCAGAGGAGATGCACACACGTCTGTCCATCAAAGGAGATGCACACACGTCTGTCCATCAGAGGAGATGCACACACGTCTGTCCATCAGAGGAGATGCACACACGTCTGTCCATCAAAGGAGATGCACACACGTCTGTCCATCAAAGGAAATGTACATGCATCTGTCCATCAGTGGAGATGCACACACGTCAGTCCATCAGAGGAGATGTACATGCATCTGTCCATCAGAGGAGATGCACACACATCTGTCCATCAGAAGAGATGCACACACATCTGTCCATCAGAGGAGATGTACACACGTCTGTCCATCAGAGGAGATGCACACACGTCTGTCCATCAGAGGAGATGCACACACATCTGTCCATCAGAGGAGATGCACACACATCTGTCCATCAGAGGAGATGTACACACGTCTGTCCATCAGAGGAGATGCACACACATCTGTCCATCAGAGGAGATGTACACACATCTGTCCATCAGAGGAGATGTACACACATCTGTCCATCAGAGGAGATGTACATGTGTGGCGCCCCTGCGGCTAGGCGCCCCAGGGTAGTATTACACTTTAATAATATGATGTGTTTTCTTTTCCCTGTAAAGATGTCAGTTCGGGGTTAAACCTTATGGAGTCTGTACTTACACCCACTTAGGACCACACCACTTAGAATAGAGGGGCCAGTAATTTAGTAGGTCCCAAGAGGGTGGGGGTGGAGCCTAGGATAGAGGGGTGTGAGGAAAGCTTAGTTTACCTCAGACGGTGCTGGGAGGCAGGCAGGAAGGTCGGGCCTTTCAGCCCAGCTGAGAGGAGGGAGCCCCATCTTTAAGTGGGGGCCCAGGACAGTAGGCAATGGACCAGGACTGGTTGGAGCTGGCTGGTCACGTTGAGGGAACACCGGCAACGCAGGAAGCTGAGGCAGATAGAAGTTCAGCTCTATCTGCAAAATGACGAGCTGCAGGCCCATAGAAACCGGGTTGCTGACAACGCCACAAGGTACCTCGCCCCTCAGGACCACACTAGATCCAGGACCGCAAGAGTAACGGCCCGAGTACCGACGTCAGGGGAGTGCCCAATCTCCTCTTAAATCTGGGAAAGGATACCCATGCCCCACCGTGGGAGATCAAGGGACTGGCGGGAGAGCTCTGCGAGGGTGGTAGAAGTAAGGAAAGAAGGAGACCCTGAAAGACAAAGAACATCTAGAGACTCCATCGGGAAAACCCTGAGCTGGCAACTTCATCCTGTAAACCAAACTGTACCGTGTTCCGTTTTATCATCTGCCGGTACTCAGTAAAGTGGAGTAAAACTTGAACTGGTTTCCGTTATTCTTCCCTTCCTCAGGAGAGGGGTAAGAACTGCAACACCATTCAGCACTACAACTCCCTTCATCCACAATTACTATCACCGCTGCCCTGAGGTAATAGCTCCACCTGTAGGGAGCTGTCCCACACTCAGCTGCACCCACTATCACCTCAGCGGCCGGCTTGCAGCACCGGTGCCAGTTTACCGGGAACTACAGGTGGCGTCATGATCCCCTGTAAATACTCCCTTCTCCTCCACCACCATCTACTTCAAATGATCACCAGGGCATGGCACCGGGATCCCGTCCACCCGTGACTCCCTATTCAGCAGACCCGGTAACCGAGTACCCCATAGCCCTGGCCGCATCACATGCATCTGTCCATCAGAGGAGATGTACACACGTCTGTCCATCAGAGGAGATGCACACACTTTTGTCCATCAGAGGAGATGTACACACATCTGTCCATCAGAGGAGATGCACACACATCTGTCCATCAGAGGAGATGTACACACATCTGTCTATCAAAGAAGATGTATACGCATCTGTCCATCAGAGGAGATGTACATGCATCTGTCCATCAGGGGAGATGTACACACATCTGTCCATCAGAGGAGATGTACACACATCTGTCCATCAAATACAAAAAATTATGGAATCACCCTGTAAATTTTCACTCCCAAAACTAACTCCTGCATCAAATAAGATCTGCTCGTTAGTCTGCATCTAAAAAGGAGTGATCACACCTTGGAGAGCTGTTGCACCAAGTGGACGGACATGAATCATGGCTCCAACACCAGAGATGTCAACTGAAATAAAGGACAGGATTATCAAACTCTTAAAAGAGGGTAAATCAACACACAATGTTGCAAAAGATGTTGATTGTTCACAGTCAGCTGTGTCTAAAATCTGGACCAAATACAAACAACATGGCAAGGTTGTTAAAGGGAAACATACTGGTAGACCAAGGAAGACATCAAAGAGTCAAGACCGGAAATTTAAAGCAATATGTCTCCAAAACATGAAATGCACAACAAAACAAATGAGGAACGAATGGGAGGAAACTGGAGTCAATGCCTATGACCGAACTGTAAGAAACCGCCTAAAGGAAATGGAATTTACATACAGAAAAGCTAAACATAAGCCATCATGAAGAGAACATGCAAATCTCCACAGTCATTGATGATATGGGGCTGCATGTTAGGTAAAGGCACTGGGGAGATGGCGGTCATTACATCTTCAATAAATGCCCCAAGTTTACATTGATATTTTGGACACTTTTTTATCCCATCAATCGAAAGGATGTTTGGGGATGATGAAATCATCTATGAAGAGGATAATGCATCCTGCCATAAATCAAAAACTGTGAAAACATTCCTTGAAAGAAGACACATAAGGTCAAAGTCATGGCCTGCAAATAGGTCCGGATCTCAATCCAATTAAAAATCTTTGGTGGAAGTTGAAGAAAATAGTTCATGACAAGGCTCCAACCTGCAAAGCTGATCTGGCAACAGCAATCAGAGAAAGTTGGAGCCAGATTGATGATGAGTGCTGTTTGTCACTCATTAAGTCCATGCCTCAGAGACTGCAAGCTGTTATACTAGTGATGTATTGGAGTATTGTTTTGTGTGTTTGTTTTTCATGATTCCATAATTTTTTGCTCAGAATTGAGTGATTCCATCATTTTTCCCTCTGCTTGGTCTGAAAAAAATGACCTGACTACCACATTTTGTATCATGATTTCTTTTAGTGTTCCTTCAGGGCAGAGAGTTGCCATGTGAAATGACTTTAGTTTTGTGCCATGTCTGTGATCTGCTTTTTTTTCTACAACATTAAACAACTGAATGCCCATTATCGTCCAAGACACTTAGGCAGTATCATCAGAGGCTAGATCCGGACAGTCCAGCCACCCGCCCTGTTGACCTCGCTTAATGTACACGTTCTGTTCCATACGAATAATGAAATTTATTTTATTAAATTCTTGCTTGGTTGGCGGTTTATCATTCAACCAATCAGATACCCACACGTCTGAGGATAAACGTCCCTTATTCTTCTGATCAATATGGTTTCCAACAATCAACAAGATATAATGGACCCGTAGAAGGGTACCCCCTTGCGCGAAATGGCCGTGGTTCTTGCTTGTCTGTATTCTCTTTAGCACCTGCAATGTTTTAAAATTGGACTAAGAAGATGTAACCATGTTCGGTGAGTGCCACCTATTCTCCTTTCCTTTGTTTGATAAGTATCGCCTACCTAACCTGTGGATTAGTGATCTTTTATTCACCAAGCACACCTTTAATGTAAACTACCATAATTGTACAGCGCAGTTATGGGGTCGACAGGGTAGGGGGTACTCGGATACCAGGATCGGAGGCTACTTCAGTGGGGATCACGGCTGGTCGGTTCCCGGTTCCGTGCCCGGACCCTCAATGGGTGGGGATAATGATGATGGGTGATTTGTAACGTGACGCCACCTGTGATACCTGGTAATAGGGTTACCAGCGCTGCGGCCGGCCGCTGAGGTGAAGGAAATGCAGCTTTGGTAGTACAGCTCCCCACAGGCAGAACTTTACCTCAGGGCAGCAGGGTAGAAGATGGGAGTCGTAGTCCTCACCTCTGTGATGCTGTAGAAGCCCTCCAGGCGACGGATGAAAGGAGACCAGACACCAGTCCAGACCAAACAGTTCTTTACTTGCGCCAGATGAAATCGGTACACAGTACAGTCTGGGTTAACCGGGGGCCGTAGTCACAGATTTTGGAGGCTTTTCCAGAGTCTGTCAGAGGTGTCCTTAAAATGGCTCTCCTGGTCCTTTTCCCTTCTGTGCCCTGATGGCCTACTGTACTCCCACTTGTGAGTCTAGTCTCTAGTCCTTGGGGTCTGTTACCTAAAGTCTCTCTACTTCTCAGCGTTGTGAACCCAGCTATGGGACTAATGTTGGACTGCTCGATGGGTGCTGTGGCTCCCTTATGCCGGGCCCACATCCTGCCGGTCTGCAGTTAGGGATAGACCATAACTAACCGCCTCAGTTCCGGTGATGACTTGGGTCTCCAGCTGGCTTCAACCAGTCCTGGAGTGGCCCCCTTCTCCGTCCGGGTCACCCCTCTCCTTAGAGGTGCCCTCCTGTCACGGTCGCGATCCCCTGCGTCCGTCCTCTCTGCTGTTTTACACCGTCTGACTAACTAGTCTTCTAACTGTCACTCCTCGTCTCCCGCTCATCTAGGCTCTGCCCCTGGGACCTACTGAATATACGGTCCCCTGTACTAAGGCGGCCTATTGTATGGGTGTTGGGTGCAGACTCCTTAGGGTCTTCCATATCCACTGCTATGGAGGCACTACACCTTCTGTTTGGGGTGCAGTACCTCCCTGTGCCACCTTGCCATAGGGGCGGCACACATGGACTGCATGACTTTGTATACTTACCTGGCTCCAGCACTGCTGTCCCTCTGGCTTCTGCTGTTGGAGTCAGTTCAGTGAATATTCATGAGCTTAATGAGCGGGTACCCGGAAGCAAGTGTGAGAGTCAGCATCGCCGGAGACTGTTAAGTATAAAAATTTATTTATTTTTAGTGACATGTTTACTCCAGGACGTGTTACATGGATGTCACACGGACGACATCCCTGTGTGGGACTTTTTGGCATGTACCCATTGGGTCCGTGTTGCCAAATAAATATGAACATGTCGCCACGTGGAGCACACGGACATGTGCCTGGAGAGAGGTGAGAATCATTCTGCTGGAATTCCCCTAAACACCCAACACAGTCCAAACTCCAATCAGAGAGTGCAAGGCGGAAGAGACCTACCCTAGGGAAGACCCCATGTCATGGGGTCCTTCTCTGGTATCCCACAATCAACAGAGCAAGAGATGCTTGATCAGCCCAAGAACCTTTATTGCTTGAAAAACATAAAATTCCATAAAGAACAATCCATCAATATATTGTATCCAGGTTTCTCTAAATCCCTTGTGGAGCTGGTCTCAACTCAGCTTTGCACACACACAGACTGACTGCAAACTGTCCTTCGACAGAAAAGACTCACCTTACTTCTTCTCCTCCCCCCAACTCGGGCCCAATCATCAAACCAGTTCTATTGAGACTGCCTATGGGGGGTAGTACAAACATTTACAGGCAGGAATTCAAGTGTTCAACCCTTTGGATTATAATGAGCACACAGGAAGTGGGGAAGGGGAGAATACACAGTATTGTAAGAACAAAGCACCTGTAAAATGCAGATACAACATAAACCACAATATCCACCATATTACAAACTCTCCCCCCTTTCAATAAGTGAGCGTACCATGAGGTCTACACAGACCTTTGGCCATCTCACTTTAGTCCACATTGCTTAATTGTCAATAAGTCCTTGCACAATGGCAGGATAGATCGGCCTGAAGGAGTCTATTGTTCTTCTTGTTGGGTGACGGCTCCCACAAAATGGCACTGTAACTCCCCAAGGTCGTTTCCAAGGAGGATATCTGCGGGAAGTCCTTCCATAACTCCAATGCAGCACAGTTTTTCCCCATTACCATAATTCAAAAGCACCCAAGCTCTCTGTATGATTTATATCCCTGTTTGTATCTTCGTTATAAAAAGCTAAATGCATTTCATGTACCTATTTCTGTTTAACGATGGGGGACAATGTAATAAGCCATAGTTAATGAGAGAATCCGCCAGAGGATATTGGTGCTAATAAGTATCGGAGTCAGCGACATTAACATAATCAGCAAGGACCTAACAAAGATGGTGGAATGAGCACTTCCGGCCAAAAGGTGACGTCACCGGCAGATCCGTGCACCCGACTTCCGGTCGCACTCCCCGCCACGATAGGAGGTGTCTCCATTGGCCGGATAGAGTCAGGTGATCACTGACTCTCCGGGTGGAGATTCGTCATAATCGATGGGCGAGGAGGCGTACATTGGATGCATTGAAAGAAATACAGGGCTTAATCCCTTCTTCTTTCTATAAAATATATAACAAGCTCACTCTATATATTTGCGATTACCCCCCCAGGACAATGGGGAACCCGGGGTCTGGGTAAGTTGCCTCTGGTCGAACCACACCGGGGGTCAGCAATAGTCAAGAAAGCCCCTGGGTCTCTAAATCCCAACTCTTTGCATCCATCAATTGAGACATCCTGCAGGTGACGTTGACGTTGCTCTTGATAGCTTGGGGACAAAGGCCGGAGGCCATACACTGCATAAGGGGTATCTGTGGTGCAGGGGTCGGCGGTTCACTCTGGTCGGGGTGGTGGTAACCCCTCAGGTGGGATGCAGTGCTCATGCTGCACCGAACGAGGTGGTGGTGTGCTTGGCTCCTTCCGAGTCCTTGAGGTACAACCAGATTGCAGGTGCCCAAATTGCCCACAGTCATAACATCTCCTCTCCATGATTCTCCAAGATTGTGGTTGGAAATGTTGGGGCTTGGGATTGTAAAATGTGGTCATCGACCTGTGGCTGGGTGAAGGTGCAGATATGACTGGAGATGTCCGGGGCACGAGGGCAGGTTGAGATTTATCATCCAGTAGCCTCCTCCACTGCGGTCGGATAGTAAGAGCCTCATTAACGAGGGCTGCAGCTCTATCCAATGTGGGCGGCATGCGTTCCCGGACCCATTCCCGTATTTCTGAGGGGCACTTGGCAAGAAATTGTTCTATAAGAAATACCTGTACAACATCTTTCACAGTGAAGACGTTTTCCGTTTCCAGCCATCTGCGACATGCCTGGGACATCTTATTGACAAATCTTCCGGACAAAGTACCTTAAGGTCTGCGCTGCTGCCAAAGAGATGTTGGAACACCAAAGACACGGGATGTCTGGGTACGGTGATAACAGGTTTATTTCCAACGCGTTTCAGACCCACATACCGAGCTCCTTTAGTGTGACCGGGAGCGCAAGTGCGGACGGAAGAAGGAGCTCGGTATGTGGCTCTGAAACGCATCGGAAATAAACCTGTTATCACTGTACCCAGACATCCCGTGTCTTTGGTCTTTCAACATCTCTTTGGCAGCAGCGCGGACCTTAAGGTACTTTGTCTGGAAAATTTGTCTTGAAGAACCGCAGTAACCTGTGCAAGTACAGTCCCAGCAGCAGCTGCATTTTCTGAGTGATCAAGCTGGTTGTGTGCTACACAACCATACCAGGTGAGCAATTCTGAAATTGTTAATTTGAACCTGTCTAAAAAGATAAGACCCTATTGCGCATTCTCAACCCTTTAGATATATGGGACATCTTATTGGCATACATCCTGAATGATCCCCCCCATGGTGCATGGGAGATCTCGGAACTGGGCCCTATACGCGTCTAGGGTGATAGCGTGGCAATCCAAGATAGTCTGTTTTACAAAGTTATAATCCCGGTTCCACTGTGAGTCAATAATTCGATAAACCTCTGCCACACTTCCGTTCAGGAGTCCCACTAACAAACACATCCATCCAGAGTGGGGCACCTCCATCACAGGACACTGCTGCTCACAGTCCTTAAAGAACCCATCCACATCTCCGGAAGATTCATCAATTGGCTTGAAGTCTGTCCTGGTGATCGGTGCAGGCTCCAGGATTGTTGGGTTTACACTCCATATCGCATTACTCCCTCGTTCGAGCTCCATTGCTTCTTGTCTCCGCTATGCTCGGCGAACAACCTCCTCCTTATACTACTGAGAGACATCTGGACCTAGAGCGGCCATCTCTTCTTCGTACCTAACCAACCACTGGCTTTTTGGGGTGGGGGTCCCCGTGTCCAGCACTTGTCCGTTAGGCATCTGGGAGGAGGTGGATGGGTTAGTACCCACCAGTGGATCAATTAAAGCCTCTTCAGTCAGTCCTTGGTAGTTCAGGCCCAGGTCTCTGGCTCTCTCCTGTAGACTGGATACAGTTCAGTGTCTGCACTCACTCTGTGGTTTGTTCTCTATTGGGTTGCGCTCTGTTGATCCCACTGCTGCCACCAGTTGTCACGGGGTCCTTCTCTGGTATCCCACAATCAACAGAGCAAGAGATGTGTGAACAGCCCAAGAACCTTTATTGCTTGAAAAACATAAAAATCCATAAAGAACAATCCAGCAATATATTGTATGTCCATGTAATCCAGGTTTCTCTAAATCCCTTGTGGAGCTGGTCTGAACTCGGCTTTGCACACACACAGACTGACTGCATACTGTCCTTCCACAGAAATGACTCACATCTTACTTCTTCTCCTCCCCCCAACTACCTTCCAATCATCAAACCAGTTCAATTGAGACTGTCCATGGTGGTGAGTACAAACATTTAGGAATTCAATTGTTCAAGCCTCTGGACTGTAATTTGTACACAGGAAGTGAGGGAAGGGGAGAATACACAGTATTGCAAGAACAAAAAGCATCTGTAAAATGCAGTTACAACATAAACCACAATATCCACCATATCACACCATCACACCCCACTTCTGGTTGGAGGGAGGAGTTAGGTGAGGGAGAGGTGGACAAAGGAGAAGTTCCAGACAGGGTGTCGGGGCGTGAGGTTGACTGGTAGCATCTGCTGCCAGATGAAAGTAGCAGGGCAGTGGAACGAGGCTGCAAGCAGGGGCCAGGCCCTAGGTGTCCAGGTCTCAAGGATCCTGGAGATTATCAGATTTCAAATCTGGTAATCACCTTTGTGAACATGTATGGGACACAGTGGCTAAAAAAGAGTCAGAGAACCTAAAGAGAGGTCGCTCAGAGGGCTTATGCCACCTGTCTGCCTGGAGGGTAGGCACAGACCAGGGAAGACTAGAGGACGACGCAGAGGGGAGACTAGTAACCTGGAGTTAGAAGACAGCTGGTAGGCCTACAAACCTTATTCCAGCAAGGTTGTCCTATCTGTCCGGACTGCCCGAGCTACAAACCTGGTTCAACACAGAAGGCTGTGGTACCAAGTCATCAGTAAAGGTACAGAACTGTAAAACTGCATCATTGTCTCCTTCTGCAACAACTCACCTCCTCTCACTACAACCCCCATCATCACTGCACCACCATTCCAGCCGAGGGGCCTGTTCCTGCTGAGGGGAGTACTACACCATCTATCCCCTGGGGACCTCACCTGCAGCACCAATCACCCTTCATCAGATACTTCAGCAGCGTCACAAATTATCTATTCTTATCCACTGTAAATACACCCCCCTTTTCAAGTCCGGTCAGGGCCATGGCTGCTGGGCATCACCACTGTGATAGAGACTGCCTACCCCACAGCCGGCCGAGTACCGAGCCGTTGTGACCGCGACACTAGCATCTGCTCCACACGAACACATGGCCCATTTGGAAAGAGATGTTTAAAGAGGACCATTGAGTAACATTCGTATATGTGTGTCTGTGTCATGTGGCATGGCATGTGGCTACACAGTCGCCATACGTACCTGAGACACTAACGTGTGAATGAGGCCATAAATTGAGCCCCAAAAGACCACATGCAGGAGACATGGACAGACGTACACACATTTCACTCTTTGCTCTTGTTTACACGTTCATGTTTCCAAATGGACTATGTCTCCGTGTGGGGCAGATGGGTGTCCGTGTGGTCCACACGGAGACATGTCCATTTTTGGGTGACAGCACGGACACACGGACTCATTCAGGTCAATGGGTCCATGACAAAATCATCCTGCCCCAGATGTCATTCATGTGACTTCCGTGTGCCCAGACCAGAGCAAACATTTTTCATTTAAAATTAAGGAAATTCTATACTTGTTTTTTTGGGATGCGCTTAAACCTTCAAAAAACATATATATTATCTTTAGTTGATACTGACTCCTAAAGCAAGGAGGCTGTAGTTCTAGGTGGGGAGCAGCTTTACAGCGAGTTTTAGCACTAATCCTATTAAAAATCATTTTGAATTTTAAATTGACTTGACTCCAGCGATGCTGCACACTGTGACATCCGTGTGCACGGACAAACCAAGAAAGCCTGAAAATAAACAATTTCCTCCTCCCCTCGCTCCAGCACCGCTGCTCCTCTCTCTTCCGGGCCGCTCTTGGGCTCATTGAAGTGAATATTCATGAACCTAATGAGCGGCATCGGATGTGAGAGGAGCAGACACCGCTGGAGCGAGGGGAGGAGGAAATTGTTTATTTTCAGGCTTTTTTGGTTTGTCCGTGCACACGGATGTCACAGTGTGAACATCCGTGTGCAGGACGTTTGGACAAAAATGGGGAGCGTGGCTTCGCAAAAAAATGGACTTGTCGCCGTGAGGAGCACATGTGTGTCCGTGTGCTCCACATGGAGACATGGTCCGTGCGGGAACACGGATGAGTGAATTTGCCCATAGGGGAACATGTGTCCCCGTATGTCCGTGCCTCCGGCGTGTGTCGGCACATACTGCTTAGGCCGGCTTCAGACTGCGTTTGAGATCCGATCCGTAGCTGTCCGCTTGAGGCAGACAGCCGCGGACCGGATCAGCACACAGGACTGGGGGGCTATTATGCCCTCCGATCCTGTGTGCAACCACATGCAGTTCCTGCTGCTGATAGGTGAGGACCGCGGGCGCCCCTGACCTGTCACCGCCTGCAGCTGCGCGCGCTGCACACAGGATCGGAGGGCATAATAGCCCCCCGGTCCTGTGTGCTGATCCGGTCCGCGGCTGTCTGCTTCAAGCGGACAGCTACGGATCGGATCTCATGGTGGGTTTACACGCTTCAATATCGTTGCGATATCGCAACTCAATGGCGCGGGAGCGCGCAATTAGTGCACGTTTCTCCCGCATTGCATTGGATGTTTACACGCTGCAATATCGGAATACAACGTCCGTGCGATGTCTACGCCCCCAACCCAGGATCGCACACTTAACATGGGAGTCAATGGGTGACGTTTCAAATCGCATCGTAGTTGTGCGTTTACACAGCACGATCCAACTTCAATCTTCCTTTAATATCGGGGCATTGAATAGCACGCTCATTCAATCCCCGATATCGCATTGACATCGTTCCTGCATCGTATTGGACGTTCACACCATACAACGCAGGAACGATATCGGCTCCAACGATTGAACCACGTGACTTTTCATTGAAATTGTACTACGATATCGCGACGTGTAAACCCGCCATTAAACGCAGTCTGAAGCCGGCCTTACGTGCCGGAGGCACAGACGTGAATGAGGCCAAAGAGGTCTCACAAACATGGCACAGATGGCTCCAAGTATTGGTTCATTAGTTGCTATACAGGGCTCCTCTGTGTGATTGCTAATGAAGCAGTTGCAGGTGTAATCACCAAATATAAAGGGCCCAGGGCCGAGCACAATCCATCCTGTCCAGACTCTGTGTACACTAGGACCCTGGTGAGTGGAACAATGGTGGGAGAGGGGGCTTAACTTGGGATCTTGGCTTGTGAAGCAGCATATATGAGTGATTCTTCTTTCCATCCCCCCCTTCACATGTCCTTGATTCTGCATGGACCGTGTGTCTGTGTGGAGCAGAATAATGTCTGTGTGCATGGAGATGAGCCAGGAGTTTTAAGTGTAAAAAAAAAAAAAATAAAGCGTTTCATATACTCCTGTCTCCAGTGCTGCTTGCTCCCTCTCACTTCTGGGGCCGCTCATTAGTATCATGAAATATTCACTGCACTCAGGAATGCAGTGCTGGAGACTGAATATACAAAAACTTTATCCGGATGTCACACAATCCATGACACACACATGTGCCCCTTTGCACTGTTGCATCTACAATCCCAAAATTTTGCACGCCCCGTTTGACTTAGGTTTTGGAGGGTTGCAGGAGGTAGGTTTGGGGTGTGGGGGGGGGTAGTCTTGATTTGAATAGTGGACAAACACTAAGAACATTTAATTACTACGCCCAGGCAACACTGGGCTCTACAGCTATTACAAAATGCCTAAGCTTCCCTCCCCCCCCCCCCCCCAAAGAAATTTGAGGTCTGCCTTTTAATCCAAACAGCATGGCAGCTTAATGGGTGTCTGAACAGGGTCACATGAGGCAGGGTTGTGGTGTTGGCATGGTGGGTCAATGCCACAGGGGTCCCAAGGCTGGGAAGAGGGGTGGGTAGTCCTGGCAGGTTGTTAGCGAGCACCATTAATCTCCTGGCATTCTAGATCTTCACCTATACTGCGGTGGAAGCTATTTTCCTTTCACCCATTGTCAACTGCTGGGAGATCAATGGTGCTTGGTTATGACCTGCCAGGACACCCCCCCCCCCGGGGGAACTCCTGCAGCATTGCCCCATCCTGCTGCTGCCAACCCCATGTCTCCCCATTATGGGTAAGCTACACTGCTTATGAGATGCACCAAATTACAGGATAGATCCCTGACATTCCCTCACCCCCCCCCCCCCCCTCTATCTTCTTCCTCTGAATTTGAGGGCATCTTGGCTTCAAAACACAATAAATGACCCAGGCCATCTGGGACTGCGTCCAAAATTGGCAATATCCCATTGGACTGGATGTTTGGGGGGGGGGGGGGGGGGGGGGTTTCCCCTTTGATCCGCAAACTATTAAAATGATGTAGTTGGCTAATGACAGTAGTCCCACAAATGTCTAGAGCAGAGTAAGTGCAGTATATGGGGTTTGACCCTCCTGCTGTATCAGATGTAATAAAATGAGGGTGTGTTCTGGACCCATCACCCTAAGGACTGATCTCTGGGAAAATTGAGTAGGCGGGGTTGGTGCATCTGACATGTGGTAATTGTTATAATGTTGGCTATTTAAGAAATTAACCTATTTTATTCCTCCTCCTAGTTATCATGTCTGGTCGTGGCAAGAAGGTCCAGAAAACTGCAGATAGAAAGTCCAGATCTGCCAGGGCAGGGCTCCAGTTCCCAGTGGGCCGTATCCACAGGCTCCTGAGGAAGGGACACTACGCCGAGCGGCTTGGATTTGGATCCAGCATCTTTCTAGCGGCCGTTCTGGAATACCTGTGTGCCGAGGTGCTAGAACTGGCAGGAAACGCAGCCAAAGAGAACAAAAAATCCAGGATCCTGCCCCGACACATCCAGCTGGCCGTCCGGAACGATGAGGAACTGAGCAAACTGTTTCATGGAGTCACCATTGCTGAAGGAGGCGTTCTGCCAAATATTCAACCGATCCTAGTACGCAAGAAGACTGCAAAGGGCTCGTCCTCCCAAGGGCATAACGGGGCAGAGTCTCAGGAGTTCTGATCTACTTAAATACACTTTGGACTTTCTATAACTACTTGTTTTGTATTTCCTATGTGTTACCTGAAGTATTTTAATTGTATCCTGATTAAAGAATATTTATTTCCACTTTCTGGTAAGCATTTAAATATTTTATTTCATGGAAAAAATGTGTTCACCATGGTGAAGGGTCAAGCGGCTTAGGGCCGCTTCACACTGCGGCATGATTCTGTCCGGGAGGATCTAGACAGCTGCGGACCGGATCAGCACACAGGACTGGGGGGCTATTATGCCCTCCGGTCCTGTGTGCAGCGCGTGCAGCTGCTGACAGGTCGGGACCGCGGGCGCCGCGGTCCTGACCTGTCAGCGGCTGCAGCTGCACACAGGACCGGAGGGCATAATAGCCCCCCCCCCAGTCCTATGTGCTGATCCTGTCTGGATCCTCCCGGACACACTGCGGCATGATCCGGTGCAGTTCTGAAGCGGCCCTTAAATGGGTTGTCTATTTTAAATCCATAAGTCTGCAGTCCACACTGTGCTGTGAGGCTTTTGCTGGGAATGGCAGTCATGAGGCCATCAGTATGTGATATGCAGACTCCTGGCCACACTGACTAGAGGGGTGCAGCCTTGCCTAATGCAAATGTATTAAGGGAGGCATATCGCATACTCAAGTCCACGTGACTGCCATTCCCAGCTCTGAAGCCAGTAAATGCTCAGTGTTGTATGTGCAGATGCAGTGACAAGACACACACGTCGTCTAATCAGGCCTGCAGGTAAGGCCGGCTTCAGACTGCGTCTGAGATCCGATCCGTGCCTGTCCGCTTGAAGCAGACAGCCACGGACCGGATCAGCACACAGGATCGGGGGCTAATTATGCCCTATGATCCTGTGTGCAGCCGCACGCAGTTCCTGCTGCTGATAGGTGAGGACCGCGGGCGCCGCGGTCCTGATCTGTCAGCGGCTGCGTGCGGCTGCACACAGGATCAGAGGGCATAATAGCCCCCCAGTCCTGTGTGCTGATCCGGTCCGCGGCTGTCTGCTTCAAGCGGACAGGCACAGATCGGATCTCAGACGCAGTCTGAAGCCGGCCTTGGAGGACACTTTGCTGAGACCCCCAAATACACCCAACATATTTGAACATCAGGCCAGAAGAGTGCTAGGTGGAAGAGACCCACCTACAGGGCAGTCCCCACTTCATGGCTGGAGGGAGGAGTTGGGGGTGGGTGGCAGAAGAGGTTTGGTCAGTTGGCATGGAGTGAAGGTGCTAGGCTGAGGACACTAATCTGCTGCCTGTTGAAGCTGGGCAGAAAAGCTAGCTGCAGCAAGGGTACCAGCCCCAACTTGACCAAGGATACTTCAGGACCGGTCATGAAACTGGAGGTCACTGGGCTTCAAGTGCAGACTTGTATAGTGGACCTTGCTAAGGCTTAAGGCACTATCTAGGGTCAGAGGACAAGACTGTTAAACACAGGACCTCCAGATACCTGCCTAGCAGGGAATATCAACCATAGACCCTTAAGAAGAAAAGGGGTAGCAAGTGTCAGCACAAGGGGGAAAAAGCAGCTGGAAGGCCATATAGCCTATATCTCGGCAAGGTGGATTCCAAATACCTCTGGGCTGGCCAGGCTGTTATCCAGATGACCATCGTACCAGCAAACTGGGTTTTAATCTTCAATTACAAGCAAAGGGTAAGAACCACAAAGACTGTCCTCCTACACCAGATGTTCCCAACTCCAGTCCTCAAGGCACACCAACAATGCAGGTTTTCAGGATTTCCTTAGAAATTGGAATCATCCCCAGTGCAGGTAATTCAATTATCATCTGTGCAATACTAAGGAAAACCTGCACTGTTGGTGTGCCTTGAGGACTGGAGTTGGGAACCTCTGCTCTACACCATGTACCTTCCATGGGAACCCTGCCCTGGCTGGAGAGGGTTTACCAGCTGCCTGTTTCACCATCTTCCCTTGGAAGCCCCACAGCAGCCCTGGTCAGAACTCCAGTTGGCGTAAAGCTATCATTGCCCTATATATACAGTCGGCAGTGTATGCATATGGCCAGCAGTCTCTAATGTGCATACGTCATGCAGCCGTCTCCATTGTGCATTGGTCCTGCAGCCATTGTCTATATGGCCAGCAGCAGTGTCTATTGTGTACAGCCAGTAGCTGCCTCTATTTTGTATCCTGTGTGTAAAGCTAGCAGCTGTCTCCATTGTCTATATGGCCTACAGCCATCTATACTGGGTATTCTCTATTGTGTATATACAGCTATTGCATATTCAGCCCACAGTTGTGGAGGCGGAGCTATGTGGAGTCGTGGGAAGGCCAAACTTCCTAGGGCAGCCCTGCTCAGATGAATGCATGTTCGCCGTCATTGCCAGGATTAAGCTCTACTATTCCCATGGCAATGCCAGCCAATCAGAATCCAGCTGATGTCAGCTGCTGGCCTTTGATTGGTCAGCAGCCACCATTGCTGTAGCTGTGAAGAGCTTAATCCCAGCTGTGCTGGTGTTGAGCCCATGCGGTTCAGCTGCCACCAATGGTACTACATGCACTTCATATGTGTGAAATCATGCCTAGAGGTAAGAGAAGGAAGATTTGCCAAGACCCCCAAATACACGCAACACATCTGAACTCCAGGCCAGGGAGGTGCTGGGTGGAATAAACCCAGATCTAGGGCTGGAGGGAGGTGTTAGGTTAGGTGTGGGTGGCGAAGGAGGAGAGCTCTAGTGAGTTCCAGACAGGCAGTTTGTCAGCTAGCAGGGAGAATGGAGTTGTGGCACCCCTGCGACCAGGGTGGCCACAGGTAGGAACTGCAGCCAGGCAGAAAGTAGACAGGTTAAACACAAAATACCTTCAAAACACACACCCACAGATACAGCACCCAACCCGGAGCCTGGGACTCTAGGCGGGCAAGGTTTGACAGGGTTTAGAGGGCAGTGGGTGGTCACGTAGGTCAGGTGACAGCATGGGCGTACCCAGGATCAAAACTGGGGGGGGGGGATGTCAAGCCATGGTCGTTCGTAATGTCATATCCAGCCTGGTGCATTATAGGGGTTGATCACGTGTTCGGCCGGACTCTAGCACATGCGCAGTGTGCATATTTAGGCCGGGCTGAACACGTGATCAGCGCCCATAATGAATCGGACCAGATATGAAGTTCCGGCCGGAGGATCAGAGTTCCACAGGAGGCTGGAATTTCGAAAAGAGCTGAAAGGTTTCCTTTAAAGGGAACCAGTCACTCCCTTTGGTCATTCTAACTCCTGTCCACCACCTTATACATGATGTATTTGGGGCTCCTGTGACCACTCTATATGCCCAGCAGGCCCCCTGCATACCTCAAAAATGAACTTTTAATATCTCCCGCGTGGTATGGAAATTAGCTGAAAATGGTCCAGGAGAATCTGCTCAATCTGGTCCTCGCTGCCCTGCTGGTTGAAATGCCTGCCTCCTTCCTGTGAAAAGGCCACCCCTCCTGTGTACGTCACATTACTCTCATGCCTGCACAGTGGCGTGTGTCTCCGTGCTCAATGCAAGCGCACCTGTGACCAAGGTTCGCGAGCACAAAACTACATCACCAGACACAAAAGAGGTACAGAAATACACCCGTATACCCTTTAGTGCAGAAACACAATGTCAAAACTCTACAGAAATACATTACCAGAACCCTCATCAGTGCAGAAACACCGCATCAAAACCCTCCTCAGTACAAAAATACATCCATATAACCCCCATCAATAGAGAAGCACTATGTCAAAACCATCATCAATACATCACCAGAACCACCAGAGGTACAGAAATACATAAATAGAACCTTCATCATTAACACAATTCATCATCAGAACCACCATTAATACTTGGTAAAACAATTGTAATGTCAGGTCAGACCCGTACACATTTGTACTGCATGAACCTACAACTTCTACTACATCATTAGCAATGGTAAGGAGATAGTGGGAGTTGTTGTTACCAGCTGTCAATAAAAGTATACAGGAACCACAGTACTTATGAGAATTGGTCTTTATCACAAATTTACATCCAGGTACCTTATAGATGATGATGTCTCTGATCGGGATCGTCTTTTTCTTTTCTTCATCTTGTCCAGGCACCTTGATGACTTTTCACATCCACAGTTCATCTCTGCAGACGTCCATCTTCTCCAGTCTTCTGCAGAACATCCCGGCACGATACCCTTAAAAATAGCAGAATTATCAAAAATTCTCCTAACTAAAAATATCTGCCCTACACTGAGCTCCGGAATAAATAATTGCTCCTCCTCACTGTTCCCTGCACATAATATGATTTACACGCTATCCCTCTCATAGCACATGCCCTCCACACTGCCCTCTCCTCCCTCCATACTGGGCCCCTTGGTCACAATGTCCTTCTACACTGTATCCCTCTATACTGCCCACTGTTTATACTGTTGTATCTCATCAAACTCCCCATCCTCAACATACTGTCCCGCATGCTGCCCTCTCTCCATACAACCCCACACTACTCACACTCTATTCTGTACCGCAGCCATCCCCCTCACTCCACATACTGTGTCTACACTGATCCCCCCTCACTCCACATACTGTGCCGCAGCCATCCCCCTCACTCCACATAGCGAATTGGGGGGGAAAGAGAAACATGAAGGGCTGGGGACACCATCGACAAGCAGCATGGACAGTGTCCTTGACAACAAGTGGGCCCACCTGGTCATCCAGGATCCTGACTCTTGCCCAGGTGCTGACACACGCACACATACATAGACAAACATATACACAGATATATAAAAAATAATGTAAAAAAGGCATGATTATACCCAAACACAGACACACATATATACATACTCACATACACATATATATACACACACACATACATACTTGTACACTAACATATACACACACACAGACACATATACACAGACATGCACGCACACATGTATACACAGACACACACATTTATATACACACTGTACACACACACCCACACACACATACATACACAGACAACACATATATACAGTCATATGAAAAAGTTCGGGCACCCCTCTTAATCTTACTCTTTTTTTTTGTTGTTTAAAATTGGGTTTTTGCACCTGCTATTTCAGTGTGATCTATGTAATAACTGATGGACACAGTAATATTTCAGTGTGATATATGTAATAACTGATGGACACAGTAATATTTCAGGATTGAAATGAGGTTTATTGTAGTAACCAAAAATGTGAAATATGCATTATTTCAAGAATTGACAGGTGCAAAAGTATGGGCACCCTTCTGATTTTCATGATTTGAATACTCCTAACTACTTTTTACTGACTTACTGAAGCACTAAATTGGTTTGGTAACCTCATTGAGCTTTATACTTCATAGCCCGGTGGATCCAATCATGAGAAAAGCTATTTCAGGTGTCCACTTGCAAGTCGTTCTCCTAGTTGCATCTTCTCTGAGGAGTGGCATCATGGGCTCCTCAAAACAGCTCTCAAATGATCTGAAAAAAAAAAGATTGTTCAACATAGTTGTTCAGGGGAAGGATACAAAAAGTTGTCTCAGAGATTTAACCTGTCAGTTTCCACTGTGAGGAACATAGCAAGGAAATGGAAGACCACGGGGACAGTTCTTGTAAAGGCCAGAAGTGGCAGGCCAACAAGAATATCAGAAAGGCAGAGAAGAAGAATGGTGAGAACAGTCAAGAACAATCCACAGACCACCTCCAAAGACCTGCAGCATCATCTTGCTGCAGATGGTGTCACTGTGCATCGGTCAACAATACAGCGCACACTGCACAAGGAGAAGCTGTATGGGAGAGTAATGCGAAAGAAGCCGTTTCTGCATGCACGCCACAAACAGAGTCACCTGAGGTATGCAAAAGCACATTTGGACATGCCAGTTTCATTTTGGAAGAAGGTCCTGTGGACTGATGAAACAAAGATTGAGTTGTTTGGTCATACAACAAGGCGTTATGCATGGCGCCACAAAAACACAGCATTCCAAGAAAAACACTTGTTACCCACTGTCAAATTTGGAGGAGGGTCCATCATGCTTTGGGGCTGTGTGGCCAATGACGGCACCGGGAATCTTATCTTGTTAAAGTTGAGGGTCACATGGATTCCACTCAGCATCAGTAGATTCTTGAGAATAATGTTCAAGAATCAGTGTCAAAGTTGAAGTTATGCCGGGGATGGATCTTTCAGCAAGACAATGATCCAAAACACCGCTCCAAATCTACTCAGGCATTCATGCAGAGGAACAATTACAATGTTCTGGAATGGCCATCCCAGTCCCCAGACCTGAACATCATTGAACATCTGTGGGATGTTGTGAAGCGGGCTGTCCATGCTCGGCGACCATCAAACTTAACTGAACTGGAATTGTTTTGTAAAGAGGAATGGTCAAAAATCCATTCATCCAGGATCCAGGAACTCATTAACAGCTACAGGAAGCCACTAGAGGCAAAAGGTGGATCTACTAAATATTAATGTCACTTTTCTGTGGAGGTGCCCATACTTTTGCACCTGTCAATTTTTGAAATAATGCATATTTTACATTTTCGGTTACTACAATAAACCTCATTTCAATCCTGAAATATTACTGTGTCCATCAGTTATTACATAGACCACACTGAAATATTACTGTGTCCATCAGTTATTACATATATCACACTGAAATATTACTGTGTCCATCAGTTATTACATAGACCACACTGAAATATTACTGTGTCCATCAGTGATTACATAGATCACACTGAAATATTACTGTGTCCATCAGTTATTACATAGATCACACTGAAATATTACTGTGTCCATCAGTTATTACATAGATCACACTGAAATATTACTGTGTCCATCAGTTATTACATACATCACACTGAAATATTACTGTGTCCATCAGTTATTACATAGATCACACTGAAATATTACTGTGTCCATCAGTTATTACATAGATCACACTGGAATATTACTGTGTCCATCAGTTATTACATAGATCACACTGAAATAGCTGGTGCAAAAACCCAAATTTAAACAAAAAAAAAAAATGAGTAAGATTAAGAGGGGTGCCCAAACTTTTTCATATGACTGTAGATATAATGGGTGACTCCTGTATTATTATATAGATATAATGGGTGACTCCTGTATTATATAGATATATTGGGTGACTCCTGTATTATATAGATATATTGGGTGACTCCTGTATTATATAGATATATTGGGTGACTCCTGTATTATATAGATATAATGGGTGACTCCTGTATTATATAGATATATTGGGTGACTCCTGTATTATATGGATATATTGGGTGACTCCTGTATTATATAGATATATTGGGTGACTCCTGTATTATATAGATATATTGGGTGACTCCTGTATATATAGATATATTGGGTGACTCCTGTATTATATAGATATATTGGGTGACTCCTGTATTATATAGATATATTGGGTGACTCCTGTATTATATAGATATATTGGGTGACTCCTGTATTATATAGATATATTGGGTGACTCCTGTATTATATGGATATAATGGGTGACTCCTGTATTATATAGATATATTGGGTACTCCTGTATTATATAGATATATTGGGTGACTCCTGTATTATATAGATATATTGGGTGACTCCTGTATTATATAGATATAATGGGTGACTCCTGTATTATATAGATATATTGGGTGACTCCTGTATTATATAGATATATTGGGTGACTCCTGTAATTATATAGATATATTGGGTGACTCCTGTATTATATAGATATATTGGGTGACTCCTGTATTATATGGATATATTGGGTGACTCCTGTATTATATAGATATATATATAATGGTGACTCCAGTATTATATAGATTTAATGGTAATGACACCTGTATTTATATGGATATAATGTACTCACTGTATTATATAGATATAATGGTGACTCCTGTATTATATGATATATTGGGTGACTCTTATATATTGATATAATGGGTATGACTCCTTATTATAATAAATAATTGGTACCACAGTATTATAATAATATATTGTACACTGTATTATAGATATATTGTAGACTCCTGTAATTATATAGATACTGTGTACTCCAGTATTATACATAAATATTATGGTGACCTCTGTATTAATAGACCTAAATATTGTGATCCTGTATTAATATATGATATAATTGGGTGATCCTATTATTATATAGATAATATTGGTACTCATTATTATATGATACTATATTGGTGTCCTGTATTCATATAGAACTGAAAATAGGTGCATCATGTATTATATATGAATATTGGTGACTCCTGTATTATATAGATATATTAGTGGTGACCCTGTTATATATCATAATTGGTGACTCCTGTATTATATGGATATATATGGGTGACTCCTGTATTATATAGATATATTGGTGACTCCTGTATTATTATATAGATATATTGGGTGACTCCTGATTATTATATAGATATATTGGGTGACTCCTGTATTATATAGATATATTGGGTGACTCCTGTTATTATATAGATATAATGGGTGACTCCTGTATTATATAGATATATTGGGTGACTCCTGTATTATATAGATATATTGGGTGACTCCTGTATTATATGGATATATTGGGTGACTCCTGTATTATATAGATATATTGGTGACTCCTGTATATTATATAGATATATTGGGTGACTCCTGTATTATTATATAGATATATTGGGTGACTCCTGTATTATATAGATATATTGGGTGACTCCTGTATTATATAGATATAATGGGTGACTCCTGTATTATATAGATATATTGGGTGACTCCTGTATTATATAGATATATTGGGTGACTCCTGTATTATATATATGATCGATTATATGAATGGGTGACTCCTGTATTATATAGATATATTGGGTGACTCCTGTATTATTATATAGATATATTGGGTGACTCCTGTATTATATAGATATATTGGGTGACTCCTGTATTATATAGATATATTGGGTGACTCCTGTATTATATAGATATATTGGGTGACTCCTGTTTTATGTATATGGGATATAAATGGGTGACTCCTGTATTATATAGATATATTTGGTGACTCCTGTATTATATAGATATATTGGGTGACTCCTGTATTATATAGATATAATGGGTGACTCCTGTATTATATAGATATATTGGGTGACTCCTGTATTATATATAGATATATTGGGTGACTCCTGTATTATATATAGATATATTGGGTGACTCCTGTATTATTATATAGATATATTGGGTGACTCCTGTATTATTATATAGATATATTGGGTGACTCCTGTATATTATATAGATATATTGGGTGACTCCTGTATTATATATATGATATATTGGGTGACTCCTGTATATTATATAGATATATTGGGTGACTCCTGTATTATATAGATATAATGGGTGACTCCTGTATTATATAGATATAATTGGGTGACTCCTGTATTATATAGATATAATGGGTGACTCCTGTATTATATAGATATATTGGGTGACTCCTGTATTATTATATAGATATATTGGGTGACTCCTGTATATTATATAGATATATTGGGTGACTCCTGTATTATATAGATATATTGGGTGACTCCTGTATTATATAGATATATTGGGTGACTCCTGTATTATATAGATATATTGGGTGACTCCTGTATTATATAGATATAATGGGTGACTCCTGTATTATATAGATATAATGGGTGACTCCTGTATTATATAGATATATTGGGTGACTCCTGTATTATTAGTAATGGAGAATATATTATGGGTGACTCCTGTATTATATAGATATATTGGGTGACTCCTGTATTATATAGATATATTGGGTGACTCCTGTATTATATAGATATATTGGAGACTCCTGTATTATATAGATATAGATTGGGTGACTCCGTATTTAAAGAATTGGGTGACTCCTAGAATCATATATAGTTATTTACTTTACTATAGTTACGGGAGTGCTGTATAATAGAATATTGGTTTGTATTATAATAAGGCGCTCTGTGTTAAGAGTATAATGGTGACTTGTTTATAGATGATAGGTGGCTCCTATTTTTTAGCATATATTGGGGTGCTCCAAGATGATTGGTGACTCGTATTATAGTATGGTGGCTCCATGTTTATATAGATATATTGGGTGACTCCTGTATTATATGGATATAATGGGTGACTCCTGTATTATATAGATATATTTGGTGACTCCTGTATTATATAGATATATTGGGTGACTCCTGTATTATATAGATATAATGGGTGACTCCTGTATTATATAAGATATATTGGGTGACTCCTGTATTATTATATAGATATATTGGGTGACTCCTGTATTATTATATAGATATATTGGGTGACTCCTGTATTATTATATAGATATATTGGGTGACTCCTGTATTATTATATAGATATATTGGGTGACTCCTGTATTATTATATAGATATATTGGGTGACTCCTGTATTATTATATAGATATATTGGGTGACTCCTGTATTATTATATAGATATATTGGGTGACTCCTGTATTATATAGATATAATGGGTGACTCCTGTATTATATAGATATAATGGGTGACTCCTGTATTATATAGATATAATGGGTGACTCCTGTATTATATAGATATATTGGGTGACTCCTGTATTATTATATAGATATATTGGGTGACTCCTGTATTATTATATAGATATATTGGGTGACTCCTGTATTATATAGATATATGGGTGACTCCTGTATTATATAGATATATTGGGTGACTCCTGTATTATATAGATATATTGGGTGACTCCTGTATTATATAGATATATGGGTGACTCCTGTATTATATAGATATATTGGGTGACTCCTGTATTATATATAGATATATTGGGTGACTCCTGTATATTATATAGATATATTGGGTGACTCCTGTATTATATAGATATATTGGGTGACTCCTGTATTATATAGAATATATTGGGTGACTCCTGTATTATATAGATATATTGGGAGACTCCTGTATTATATAGATATATGATGGCTCCCGATTATTAAAGAAATCGGGTGATCCTTTAGAATCCATATAATATTTTATTTACTTAATAGTATACTGGGGTGCTCTGTATATTGAATATGAGATCTGTATTATTAGATACAGGCGCTCTGTGGGTATGCAAGTATACGTGGCTTAGTGGTTAGCATGATTGGGTGGCTCAGTGGTTAGCATGAGTATGCGGTGGCTCAGTGGTTAGCAGTGAGTGCGGTGGCTCAGTGGTTAGCAGTGAGTGCGGTGGCTCAGTGGTTAGCAGTGAGTGCGGTGGCTCAGTGGTTAGCAGTGAGTGCGGTGAGATGGTTCAGCGTCAGGACGTGGCAGAGTGGTTACGCAGGAAGGGGCAGAGGACACAAGGGTGGCAGAGGACGCAGAGGACAGGGGCAGAGGACCAGACAGGGGGCAGAGGACGCAGAGGACAGGGGCAGAGGACGCAGAGACAGGGGAGAGGACGCAGAGGGGGCAGAGGACGCAGAGGACAGGGCAAGGCGCAGAGGGGGCAGAGGACGCAGAGGACAGGGGCAGAGGACGCAGAGGACAGGGGCAGAGGACGCAGAGGACAGGGGGCAGGGGACCAGAGGACAGGGGGAAGAGGGGCAGAGGACAGGGGAAGAGGGGCAGAGGACAGGGGAAGAGGCAGGGGCAGAGGACAGGGGCAGAGGACAGGGGGCAGAGGACAGGGGCAGAGGACAGGGCAGAGGACAGGGGGGCAGAGGACAGGGGCAGAGGACAGGGGCAGAGGACAGGGCAGAGGACAGGGGGCAGAGGACGCAGAGGAGAGGGGGCAGAGGACGCAGAGGAGAGGGGCAGAGGACGCAGAGGACAGGGGGCAGAGGACGCAGAGGACAGGGGGCAGAGGACGCAGAGGACAGGGGGCAGAGGACGCAGAGGACAGGGGGCAGAGGACAGGGCAGAGGACGCAGAGGACAGGGGGCAGAGGACAGGGGCAGAGGACAGGGGCAGAGGACAGGGGCAGAGGACACAGAGGGGGCAGAGGACAGGGGGCAGAGGACAGGGGCAGAGGACAGGGGCAGAGGACAGGGGCAGAGGACACAGAGGGGGCAGAGGACAGGGGCAGAGGACATGGGGCAGAGGACAGGGGGCAGAGGACAGGGGGCAGAGGACAGGGGCAGAGGACACAGAGGGGCAGAGGACGCAGAGGAGAGGGGCAGAGGACGCAGAGGACAGGGGGCAGAGGACGCAGAGGACGGGGGGCAGAGGACGCAGAGAGGGGGCAGAGGACGCAGAGGACAGGGGCAGAGGACGCAGAGGACAGGGGGCAGAGGACGCAGAGGACAGGGGCAGAGGACAGGGGCAGAGGACGCAGAGGAGAGGGGGCAGAGGACAGGGGGCAGAGGATAGGGGGCAGAGGATAGGGGCAGAGGACAGGGGCAGAGGACAGGGGGCAGAGGACACAGAGGGGCAGAGGACAGGGGGCAGAGGACGCAGAGGAGAGGGGGCAGAGGACGCAGAGGAGAGGGGGCAGAGGACGCAGAGGAGGGGGCAGAGGACGCAGAGGAGAGGGGGCAGAGGAGAGGGGGCAGAGGACGCAGAGGACAGGGGGCAGAGGACAGGGGGCAGAGGACGCAGAGGAGAGGGGGCAGAGGACGCAGAGGACAGGGGGCAGAGGACGCAGAGGACAGGGGCAGAGGACGCAGAGGACAGGGGCAGAGGACGCAGAGGACAGGGGCAGAGGACGCAGAGGACAGGGGGCAGAGGACGCAGAGGACAGGGGGAAGAGGACACAGAGGGGGCACAGGACAGGGGGCAGAGGACAGGGGGCAGAGGACAGGGGGCAGAGGACAGGGGGCAGAGGATAGGGGGCAGAGGACACAGAGGGGGCAGAGGACAGGGGGCAGAGGACAGAGGGGCAGAGGACAGGGGGCAGAGGACAGGGGCAGAGGACACAGAGGGGGCAGAGGACGCAGAGGAGAGGGGGCAGAGGACGCAGAGGACAGGGGCAGAGGAGCAGAGGACAGGGGGCAGAGGACACAGAGGACAGGGGGCAGAGGACACAGAGGACAGGGGGCAGAGGACACAGAGGACAGGGGGCAGAGGACACAGAGGACAGGGGGCAGAGGACACAGAGGACAGGGGGCAGAGGACACAGAGGACAGGGGGCAGAGGACAGGGGGCAGAGGACACAGAGGACAGGGGGCAGAGGACACAGAGGACAGGGGGCAGAGGACACAGAGGACAGGGGGCAGAGGACACAGAGGACAGGGGGCAGAGGACACAGAGGACAGGGGGCAGAGGACACAGAGGACAGGGGGCAGAGGACACAGAGGGGGCAGAGGAGGCAGAGGACACAGAGGACAGGGGGCAGAGGACACAGAGGACAGGGGGCAGAGGACACGGGGCAGAGGACAGGGGGCAGAGGACACGGGGCAGAGGACAGGGGGCAGAGGACACGGGGCAGAGGACAGGGGGCAGAGGACACAGAGGACAGGGGGCAGAGGACACAGAGGACAGGGGGCAGAGGACACAGAGGACAGGGGGCAGAGGACACAGAGGGGGCAGAGGAGGCAGAGGACACAGAGGACAGGGGGCAGAGGACACAGAGGACAGGGGGCAGAGGACACAGAGGGGGCAGAGGAGGCAGAGGACACAGAGGACAGGGGGCAGAGGACACAGAGGACAGGGGGCAGAGGACACGGGGCAGAGGACAGGGGGCAGAGGACACAGAGGACAGGGGGCAGAGGACACAGAGGACAGGGGGCAGAGGACACAGAGGACAGGGGGCAGAGGACAGGGGGCAGAGGACAGGGGGCAGAGGACAGGGGGCAGAGGACAGGGGGCAGAGGACGCAGAGGACACAGAGGGGGCAGAGGACGCAGAGGACAGAGGGCAGAGGGGGCACACAGGTTGGAGGGCAGAGCAGCGTGTATGGCTGCAGATGCAGACTTACCGGTGGCCGGGTGTCGGAGGAGAGGAGGGGCGGGCAGAGCTGCAGGAGAGGAAGTCCCGCCCTCCCTCCTCTCCAGGCACACGGCAGGGAGCACGGGTACCCCCAGGGTGTGTGTGGCCCTCCGAGGTGGCGGGCAATGGGCCCCCCTGCCCCCCCCCCGGTATGTAGGTACTGGCTGGAGGGCAGAGGGTGGAGGGGAGTGGCAGGAGGGCACACGGAACTTCCGAGATCGGAACGTTCCGTGTGTCGGTGACTGTAGCCGGGGGGCAGCCTGGCTACAGTGCACTGGATGAGCCTGGGCGACGACCATCACGGAAGTGGGCGTGGCCTCCTCCGGAAGTGGCCTTCGGGTTTTATATAATAAGATAATGGGTGACTCCTGTATTATATGGATATAATGGGTGACTCCTGTATTATATAGATATATTGGGTGACTCCTGTATTATATAGATATATTGGGTGACTCCTGTATTATATAGATATATTGGGTGACTCCTGTATTATATAGATATATTGGGTGACTCCTGTATTATATAGATATATTGGGTGACTCCTGTATTATATAGATATATTGGGTGACTCCTGTATTATATGGATATATTGGGTGACTCCTGTATTATATAGATATATTGGGTGACTCCTGTATTATATAGATATATTGGGTGACTCCTGTATTATATAGATATATTGGGTGACTCCTGTATTATATAGATATATTGGGTGACTCCTGTATTATATAGATATATTGGGTGACTCCTGTATTATATAGATATATTGGGTGACTCCTGTATTATATAGATATATTGGGTGACTCCTGTATTATATAGATATATTGGGTGACTCCTGTATTATATAGATATATTGGGTGACTCCTGTATTATATAGATATATTGGGTGACTCCTGTATTATATAGATATATTGGGTGACTCCTGTATTATATAGATATATTGGGTGACTCCTGTATTATATAGATATATGTGGTGACTCCTGTATTATATAGATATATTGGGTGACTCCTGTATTATATAGATATATTGGGTGACTCCTGTATTATATAGATATATTGGGTGACTCCTGTATTATATAGATATATTGGGTGACTCCTGTATTATATAGATATATTGGGTGACTCCTGTATTATATAGATATATTAGGGTGACTCCTGTATTATATGATATATTGGGTGACTCCTGTATTATATAGATATATTGGGTGACTCCTGTATTATATAGATATATTGGGTGACTCCTGTATTATATAGATATATTGGGTGACTCCTGTATTATATAGATATATTGGGTGACTCCTGTATTATATAGATATATTGGGTGACTCCTATATGATATATGGGACTCTGTATTATATATATATGGGTGACTCCTGTATTATATAGATATATTGGGTGACTCCTGTATTATATAGATATATTGGGTGACTCCTGTATTATATAGATATATGGGTGACTCCTGTATTATATAGATATATTGGTGACTCCTGTATTATATAGATATATTGGGTGACTCCTGTATTATATAGATATATTATGGGTGACTCCTGTATTATATAGATATATTGGGTGACTCCTGTATTATATAGATATATTGGGTGACTCCTGTATTATATAGATATATGGGTGTGATTATAATTCTCTGTATTTAGATTATGGGTGACTCCGTATTATATAGATATATGGGTGACTCCTGTATTATATAGATATATTGGGTGACTCCTGTATTATATAGATATATTGGGTGACTCCTGTATTATATAGATATATTGGGTGACTCCTGTATTATATAGGATATATTGGGTGACTCCTGTATTATATAGATATATTGGGTGACTCCTGTATTATATAGATATATTGGGTGACTCCTGTATTATATATGATATATTGGGTGACTCCTGTATTATATAGATATATTGGGTGACTCCTGTATTATTATATAGATATATTGGGTGACTCCTGTATTATATAGATATATTGGGTGACTCCTGTATTATATAGATATATTGGGTGACTCCTGTATTATATAGATATATTGGGTGACTCCTGTATTATATAGATATATTGGTGACTCCTGTATATATATATGGATTATAATTGGGTGACTCCTGTATTATATGATATATTGGGTGACTCCTGTATTATAATATATTGGTGATCGTATTATATGATATTGGGTGACTCCTGTATTATATAGATATATTGGGTGACTCCTGTATTATATAGATATATTGGGTGACTCCTGTATTATATGATATATTGGTGACTCCTGTATTATATATATATTGGGTGACTCCTGTATTATATATATATTGGGTGATCCTGTATTATATAGATATATTGGGTGACTCCTGTATTATATAGATATATTGGGTGACTCCTGTATTATATAGATATATTGGGTGACTCCTGTATTATATAGATATATTGGGTGACTCCTGTATTATATAGATATATTGGTGACTCCTGTATTATATAGATATATTGGGTGACTCCTGTATTATATAGATATATTGGGTGACTCCTGTATTATATAGATATATTGGGTGACTCCTGTATTATATAGATATATTGGGTGACTCCTGTATTATATAGATATATTGGTGACTCCTGTATTATATAGATATATTGGGTGACTCCTGTATTATATAGATATATGGGTGACTCCTGTATTATATATAGATATATTGGGTGACTCCTGTATTATATAGATATATTGGGTGACTCCTGTATTATATAGATATAATGGGTGACTCCTGTATTATATAATATATTGGGTGACTCCTGTATTATAGTATGAATAGTATTGGGTGACTCCTGTATTATATAGATATATTGGGTGACTCCTGTATTATATAGATATATTGGGTGACTCCTTGTATATAGATATATTGGGTGACTCCTGTATTATATAGATATATTGGGTGACTCCTGTATTATATAATATATTGGGTGACTCCTGTATTATATAGATATATTGGGTGACTCCTGTATTATATATAGATATATTGGGTGACTCCTGTATATATAGATATAATTGGGTGACTCCTGTATTATATATATATTGGGTGACTCCTGTATTATATAGATATATTGGGTGACTCCTGTATTATATAGATATATTGGGTGACTCCTGTATTATATAGATATAATGGGTGACTCCTGTATTATATATATATATTGGGTGACTCCTGTATTATATATATATATTGGGTGACTCTGTATTATATAGATATATTGGGTGACTCCTGTATTATATAGATATATTGGGTGACTCCTGTATTATTATATAGATATAATGGGTGACTCCTGTATTATTATATATATATAATGGGTGACTCCTGTATTATATAGATATATTGGGTGACTCCTGTATTATATGGATATATTGGGTGACTCCTGTATTATATAGATATATTGGTGACTCCTGTATTATATAGATATATTGGTGACTCCTGTATTATATAGATATATTGGGTGACTCCTGTATTTATAGATATATTGGGTGACTCCTGTATTATATAGATATATTGGGTGACTCCTGTATTATATAGATATAATGGGTGACTCCTGTATTATATAGATATATTGGTGACTCCTGTATTATATAGATATATTGGTGACTCCTGTATTATATAGATATATTGGGTGACTCCTGTATTATATAGATATATTGGGTGACTCCTATATTATATAGATATATTGGGTGACTCCTGTATTAGATATATTGGGTGACTCCTGTATTATATAGATATATTGGGTGACTCCTGTATTAGATATAATGGGTGACTCCTGTATTATATAGATATATTGGGTGACTCCTGTATTAGATATATTGGGTGACTCCTGTATTAGATATATTGGGTGACTCCTGTATTATATAGATATATTGGGTGACTCCTGTGTTATATAGATATAATGGGTGACTCCTGTATTATTATATAGATATATTGGGTGACTCCTGTATTAGATATATTGGGTGACTCCTGTATTATTATATAGATATAATGGGTGACTCCTGTATTATATATATATATTAGGTGACTCCAGTATTAGATATATAATATATATATACAGTGTGTTGATGTTGTTCCACCCAGTTTCAGTGATTCTACCACACACTAACCCTACACACAGTCAGGAGGAGCTGCCTATCACGACCTCTCGCTTTGTGGCTGTGCTGCTGCCCGCGGCCGCTGCCTCAGTCTCCTCACACAGAAAGGCGGTGGGCGGGGCGTGCGGTGACGTCACGGCGCTGGCTGCGTGCGCTGACGTCACGTCCGGTCCCTTTCTCTCGCCGCCGCTCTCTTTGGCGCTTCATCGTCGTCTCCGCGCGGTCGGAGGAGCCGCTTCTCTCCGGGTGGGTGATCAGGCCGCGACCATCCCCGCCCTCCAGGCGGAAGTTTGAGGCTCCTGCGCCGCGGTGCCGGTATCGGGGCGGTATATCACCCTGTACAGGGCGCTCCGAGGCCGGGCGCCGCCACACAGCGCTGCCAGGAAGGCCCAGATACACGGAGGGAGGCAGGTGGTGAGGAGACTGAGGGCCGGGGGGCGGCGGAGGAGGACCGGGAGCATGAGAGAGGGGAGAGGCGCCAGCTGCAGGCCGGGGGGATGGGACGGGAGGCGGGAACCAGAGTGATCGCGGCCCACACAATGAGGGAGAGCCCGGGAGAGCAGAATACAGAGTGCAGCTCTGGAGGGAAGGCATGTATGTACACAGGGACTGCACTAGCAGAATAGTGAGTGCAGCTCTGGAGTATAATACAGGAGGTGACTCAGGATCAGTAATGTAATGTATGTACACAGTGACTGCACCAGCAGAATAGTGAGTGCAGCTCTGGAGTATAATACAGGAGGTAACTCAGGATCAGTAATGTAATGTATGTACACAGTGACTGCACCAGCAGAATAGTGAATGCAGCTCTGGAGTATAATACAGGAGGTAATCAGGATCAGTAATGTAATGTATGTACACAGTGACTGCACCAGCACAATAGTGAGTGCAGCTCTGGAGTATAATACAGGAGGTAACTCAGGATCAGTAATGTATGTACACAGTGACTGCACCAGCAGAATAGTGAGTGCAGCTCTGGAGTATAATACAGGAGGTAACTCAGGATCAGTAATGTATGTACACATTGACTGCACCAGCAGAATAGTGAGTGCAGCTCTGGAGTATAATACAGGAGGTAACTCAGGATCAGTAATGTATGTACACAGTGACTGCACCAGTAGAATAGTGAGTGCAGCTCTGGAGTATAATACAGGAGGTAACTCAGGATCAGTAATGTAATGTATGTACACAGTGACTGCACCAGCACAATAGTGAGTGCAGCTCTGGAGTATAACACAGGAGGTAACTCAGGATCAGTAATGTATGTACACAGTGACTGCACCAGCAGAATAGTGAGTACAGCTCTGGAGTATAATACAGGAGGTAACTCAGGATCAGTAATGTATGTACACAGTGACTGCAGCAGCAGAATAGTGAGTACAGCTCTGGAGTATAATACAGGAGGTAACTCAGGATCAGTAATGTATGTACACATTGACTGCACCAGCAGAATAGTGAGTGCAGCTCTGGAGTATAATACAGGAGGTAACTCAGGATCAGTAATGTAATGTATGTACACAGTGACTGCACCAGCAGAATAGTGAGTGCAGCTCTGGAGTATAATACAGGAGGTAACTCAGGATCAGTAATGTGATGTATGTACACAGTGACTGCACCAGCAGAATAGTGAGTGCAGCTCTGGAGCATAATACAGGAGGTAACTCAGGATCAGTAATGTAATGTATGTACACAGTGACTGCACCAGCAGAATAGTGAGTGCAGCTCTGGAGTATAATACAGGAGGTAACTCAGGATCAGTAATGTAATGTATGTACACAGTGACTGCACCAGCAGAATAGTGAGTGCAGCTCTGGAGCATAATACAGGAGGTAACTCAGGATCAGTAATGTAATGTATGTACACAGTGACTGCACCAGCAGAATAGTGAGTGCAGCTCTGGAGTATAATACAGGAGGTAACTGAGGATCAGGAATGTATGTACACAGTGACTGCTCCAGCAGAATAGTGAGTGCAGCTCTGGAGTATAATACAAGAGGTAACTCAGGATCAGTAATGTATGTACACAGTGACTGCTCCAGCAGAATAGTGAGTGCAGCTGTGGAGTATAATACAGGAGGTAACTCCGGATAAGTAATGTAATGTATGTACACAGTGACTGCTCCAGCAGAATAGTGAGTGCAGCTCTAGAGTACAATGCAGGATGTAACTCGGGATCAGTAATGTACAGGAGCATCTCAATGAATTAGAATATCATCAAAAAGGTAATTTATTTCAGTAATTTAGTATATAAAGTAAAATGTATATATATAGTCAATAAACACAGTGATCTATTTCATGTGTTTATTTCAGTTAATGATTAAGGCTTACAGCCAATCAAAGACCATATGTTGTTATTTCAGAAAATATAAGTAGGGAATATGAAGGGATAAAAACCACGCTTCCGTATTCCACGGGACATAAAAGTGTTAATACAATATTGATGAGTTAGTCAACAATTTTCATGGCTCCAAGAAACACCTTGAAATGTGACAATGACTTTGATTTTTGATGATCTAATTCATTGAGATTGACTAGTATGTACACAGTGACTGCACCAGCAGAATAGTGAGTGCAGCTCTGGAGTAGAATACAGGAGGTAACTCAGGATCAGTAATGTAATGTATGTACACAGTGACTGCTCCAGCAGAATAGTGAGTGCAGCTCTAGAGTACAATGCAGGATGTAACTCGGGATCAGTAATGTACAGGAGCATCTCAATGAATTAGAATATCATCAAAAAGGTAATTTATTTCAGTAATTTAGTATATAAAGTAAAATGTATATATATAGTCAATAAACACAGTGATCTATTTCATGTGTTTATTTCAGTTAATGATTAAGGCTTACAGCCAATCAAAGACCATATGTTGTTATTTCAGAAAATGTAAGTAGGGAATATGAAGGGATAAAAACCACGCTTCCGTATTCCACGGGACATAAAAGTGTTAATACAATATTGATGAGTTAGTCAACAATTTTCATGGCTCCAAGAAACACCTTGAAATGTGACAATGACTTTGATTTTTGATGATCTAATTCATTGAGATTGACTAGTATGTACACAGTGACTGCACCAGCAGAATAGTGAGTGCAGCTCTGGAGTAGAATACAGGAGGTAACTCAGGATCAGTAATGTAATGTATGTACACAGTGACTGCACCAGCAGAATAGTGAGTGCAGCTCTGGAGTATAATACAGGAGGTAACTCAGGATCAGTAATGTATGTACACAGTGACTGCACCAGCAGAATAGTGAGTGCAGCTCTGGAGTATAATACAGGAGGTAACTCGGGAATAGTGCAGGATACGTTGCCCATAGACAATAAATCCACTAAGAACATCTGTTGTGGTTGAAAGAAAAATACAGGAGCATTTCAAAGAATTAGAATATCATTAAAAAATTTCAGTAATTCAATACATAAAGTGAGACACATATGTTATCTATGGTCATTACTCACAGCGTGATCTATTTCGTGTGTTTATTTCTGTTAATGTTGATGATTATTGCTTACAGCCAATGAAAACCCGAAGGTCATTATCTCAGAAAATTGAAGTAGGGAGAATGAAGGGTCTGAGCGGTATTACCTTACCTAAGTTAGTATCAGAGGGCTTCACCTTGTGTGGTTGTGAGAGTCAGAACAACTATAAGGGCTCGGCCACACTCATCCAAGTTTGACGGATGAGACTCGTAACAGGCTGGAGCAGAGACTCGTAACAGGCTGGAGCAGAGACTCGTAACAGGCTGGAGCAGAGACTCGTAACAGGCTGGAGCAGAGACCCTGAACGGCCTCTCGCTCTTTGGATGGGGAATGTGATGCTGCACAGAAACACAAGCAGCTGACAGGTCACTGCTCCAGCCTGTAACGAGTCTCGTCAGTCAGTCAATCTCGGATGTAACTAGTAGAATGTGTCTGAAACCTAATATTGATTTATTTGTCACAATGTGTTTCATGCCTCCCTGAGTCTTGGGGGAACATCTATTCTCCTAGTGGAGAGCATTCTGCCATGTGGCAGTGAGGAGACTCAAAGCCGCAATGCTTCTCTGTGAAATTGCATATGGAAATTGTCACTTCAATGAGGAAGTAGATGCCACCTAATAAAGTCAATGATGACTTTTAGGATTGCTCCCTTTATTAGGTGGCACTAGAGTTCGTCTACTTCCTTACTGAAGTGACAATTTACATATTTCCCAGAGGAGCACTGTGGGTATAAGTCTCCTCAGCTGGCAGGCAGAATGTTCCCCACAAGGAGAATAGCTGTTCCCCCAGACCTCATCTCAGCCAGATCAGAATCCCACACACTGCACTGATGAGGGGCAGTCACCCCTAAAAGCAGCGTCTGCAGTTTGGGGTTCAGATCTGGCACAAATCCCAAGTCATGTTAAAAGGCTTGTTAAAGGGATCCTGTCACCCCCAAAACACCTCAAAAGCTATTAAAAGCTGTCCCTAGAGCATATTCACACTTACCCTACACTCCTCTCCTTTTAGCTCCTAAATGCAGCAAGTGAAATTGAAGATAAATGTTATTACAGTACCTCATTAGGGATGATAATTAGTGACTATGGTATTCATAGTCACCCTGGCAGGCTGTCCCTCTTCATGATATCACGCCTCAATAGGCGTGATCTTCAAATCACATTAAAATGCGCGCCTTCCCTCTCTCCTATGGCAGCCGGACCGCTGCATTGTGCGGCTGGGTGACGCGAATCGCGTCATTTCCGGCGCCGAGTGACGTATGTACACCCTCGCCGCTGTTAGCTTCAAGACCCGCACTGCTCATGCGCAGTGTGCGTTTTGAAGCTAACAAAGCGGCGCGGGTGTACATACCGTCACCCGGCGCCGGAAATGATGTGATTCGCGTCACCCAGCCCCACTACAGGCCGGCTGACACAGCACAGAGCGGGGAGGCGCGCATTTTAATCTGATTTGAAGATCACGCCTATTGAGGCGTGATATCATGAAGAGGGACAGCCTGCCAGGGCGACTATGAATACCATAGTCACTAATTATCATCCATAATGCGGTACTGTAATAACATTTATGTTCAATTTCACTTGCTGCATTTAGGAGCTAAAAGGAGTGTAGGGTAAGTGTTACTATGCTCTAGGGACAGCTTTTAATAGCTTTTGAGGTATTTTGGGGGTGACCGGATCCCTTTAAAGAGTCAATTATGACACTTCAGATTGCTGCCTTTGATTAGGTGGCATTAGAGTTTGTCTATTTCAGAGGTCTCGGCTGGGTTGGTGGGCCGCACATAGAAAAACATTTATAGCGGAGGGCCGCATTCCTTGTAGGACTAAGGCTGGCTTCACATTTGCGTTCCCCTCCGCAGCGTTCTGCGGTTGGGAACCGCAATGTGAGTGCAGCACCGCAAGCCCCTATGTTTATAATGGGAGCACACCGTGCTGTGCTTGACTGCGCATGACCGTGCGCACCCATTAGCTGCCACATGTGATCTGTGCGCAGGCGGATGCCTGTGCACAAATCACCCAGCCTCATTCGCACCAGGGATGCAACATGTTGCATTTCTGGTGCGGACGAGCGTGCGTGATTTGTGCGCAGGCACCCGCCTGCGCACAGATCACATGTGGCAGTTAATGGGTGCGCACGGTCAATCGCAGCACCGTGCACTCCCATTATAAAGATAGGGGCTTGCGGTGCTGCGGTCACATTGCGGATCCCAAAACACACAATGTGAAGGCAGCCTTAGTGATATTTTTAGTAATGCCAGAATTTTTTGCTCAATGTAGTAAAGTACAAATCCTGATCCCCTTCTTGTAGTAATGTTCCCATCCTGTAGTAATGTCCTTTTTCTACTAATGTCCCCATCCTGATCCCCTTTTTCTAGTGATGTCCTTATCATGATCCCCTTTAGTAGTTATGTCCCCCATCCCGATCCCCTTTAGTAGTGATGTCCCTCATCCCGGTTCCCTTTTGTAGTGATGTCCCCATCCTGGACCCCTTTTGTAGTGATGTCCCCATCCTGGACCCCTTTTGTAGTGATGTCCCCATCCTGGACCCCTTTTGTAGTGATGTCCCCATCCTGGACCCCTTTTGTAGTGATGTCCCCATCCTGGACCCCTTTTTCTAGTGATGTACCCCATCCTGATACCCTTTAGTAGTGATGTCCCCCATCCTGTTTTACCTTTTTTTTACACACTCACATACACACTCATTCACACTCACGTACACACACTCACACATCCTCATACACACACTCACACACTGAAACTCACACACACCTTATACACATTTTCTTATACTCACACCCTTACACACACACCCACTCACACTTTACTGATACATTGCCCCAGTGCAGGGGGCCACCGCGGTCCCCGCTGTGCTATGACTTCCTCCAGCTGCCGCTCAGACCAGCTCTGTTGCTCAGCAAGATCAATGCAATCTGCCAGCCAGAGGCCTGCATGTGACGTCCTATTCCGCCATCAGGTCCGGGCCTCTCATTGGCTGGCATCTTGCTCTTGCTGAGTGGCAGAGCTTGTTAGTGCCGCGGATAGAAGTCATCACACAGCAAGGACTGCAGCGGCCCCCTGCACTGGGGTGATGCATCATTAAGTTGTCCAAGGTGCCGCGGGCCGCATAGTGAAGCCCCAGGGGCCGCATATTTGAGACCCCTGGTCTATTTCCTCATTGAAGTGACAATTTGCATATGCCTCCCTGCAACATGGTAATATATTGATTTGTCCTGAGGAAGGGGCCAGGGAGTGCTGAAACGCGTTGACTAATAAATCAATATTATATTCCACCTTCGATGTCTGGTGGAATACATCAGCGCAGTGTTGAACCCTTCACCCTCCCTACACTATATGCTCTACGCTGGGGACTGCAGCAGCTGTGATCTGCTTTTATAGTGGTTGTGACTCTCACAACCACACAAGGTGAAGCTATTTATAGGTGATACCTATTTAGGTCATATTTTATCTCAGACCCTTCATCCTCCTCCCTACTTAAATTTTCTGAGATAATGACCTTTGGGTTTTCATTAATCATCAACATTAACAGAAATACAGACCTGAAATAGATCCCTCTGTGTGTAATGACTCTATATAATATGTGTGTCACTCTATGTATTGAATTACAGAAATAAAGTCACTTTTTAATGGTATTCTAATTCATTGAGCTGCTCCTGTATGAAGAACTGAAATTAATTGCTATAATCTGCGCACCTTACACTTATCCTTAGTTGAAGTCCGGTATGAAGTCTATTTGGGTCTATCAGGCTCATCTAGATTTTGTAATCTTTGCCCCTTCTCCGTGTACATTGTGGGGGCACAGCGCCCTCTACAGGTTGCCACAGATGTTTGTTTGGATTCATGGCTTTGCTTTGGGCTTGTGGAGTCGATCGGTTTGATGATTTGGAAGTCACTTGGGCTCCTTTATAGCTGAGGCCTGAAGCGTTCGATAAAAAATGGACTATTTGGAAATTATGATAATTTCCTCCAAATTGACCAAATCCTCAGTTGCTCCCTAGCCGATTTTCTTGCATTGTTTTTTTTGAGCGATGTCCAGTTCTAGGTAATATAATAATCTTTATATAGCACCAACCATATTCTGCAGCTCTTTATAATTGAGGTTCATCTGCAAACAGTCATAAGTAAATTATTAAAAATTACACTAATTAAAGCAAAACTGATGACGACCCTACAATGTCAGTGTTCTGCCAAACTGAAGCACCTGTCTTGACATCACAGTCCTTAGAGGTTATGTTCCCTGTTATTGATTAGGTTTCCACATAGAGGGGCCCCTTTGGTGTGTTGTCAGCTGATTAGACTATGGCTCTCACTGTATAATGCCTAAAGGAAAATCCCACAACTAAGAAACGTTCTCAATCTCTAAATGGTGGTGACCGTGCGTTGACCAACTAATGTGGGTAAATGTGATTGATTTTTGAACACATCCATAATTATAAGAGGGTGTGAACACTTCTTCAACCATAGTATTTTCTTTTTCCCTTCAAATTGATTTCAGTTTTTCTCAATGGACATTAAGGGTGCCGTTACACGTTGCAACATTGCATCCAATTTCACTTGCAATTTGCTGGTTGCAGTGAAATCATGGACACATTGTTACATTTGTACACAGCAACAAAATACAATGTGTCCATGATTTCACTGCAACCAGTAAGTCGCAAGTGAAATTGCATGCAATGTTGCGACGTGTAACGGTACCCTAAGTGTTGTAACCAGGGCAGTGGAGTCAGTAAGGCTGGTTTGACATTAGCATATCTTGGATTCCCCCTACAATGATGAAACTGGATGCACCCATGTGAGAGCACCCGTTTGCATATTTGACAGGGATCCGGTGGACAAGTTTGTGCAGTTCATAGAACACGTACCAGGAATCCAGATCCACTGTGGTATGGATGAATCAGTCTTGTAGACCCCCATTCAGAGTTAACCCATAGATCTGGGGTTCATGTTTTTGTTTTTTTTACGGATACCAAATCACAACAAGATGCAGATTTTGTCTCTGAGGATACCTGCATCCGCGTGAACCGTGCACAACTAGATGCACTCAGAAGTGTATCCGGCCCCATTGACTTTCAATGGGGCCGAAAACTGATGCGGGTGCGTCCAGCTTAGGACAGATCCACACGGATGGTGAAAAACGGCAAACATCGGACTCCTCAATTTCCCGGAATCTGGCTCCAAAATGGACCCCCGATTCCCCGGTTCTGGTTGAAACTGTTGTGTAACGATTCTTGGTTGGATTGGGAGCTGGATTTGCTTTGCGCGGGTCTGGAAGGCTTTATGTCATGTTATTAATCAGCGGAGAATGGAATCACTGTGCATTAATTCCGGAATGATTTGCAATAAGTGAAAGTCTTAAGAAATTTGAGACAGTGGGAGATCTAATGCTGTGCGTGTAGGATCACGGGAGCGCCGGCCGATAGACGGAGCTATACATAATTGAACAGACCGGATGTGATTTATTTACCTGTACAGTCTCCCCATATGAGGCTTAAGAAATACTTATTGAACACAGAACTTCTACCCCCCTGGAGCAACAGGAATAACCCTGATCCTGCCACACTAAGCGTTACCATTTGTAGGATCACATTTATTTTAATCAGTGTACCTGGTAATCCGGGGGAACCTCTGGATGACACCATGTTCTACACTGGGCACACAATTACAGAAGCCACTCCTGAATAAGGCCACCGCATTGTTACTTTTTGCAAATCATGCTGGAATTAATGTACTGATATTGTATTCTCTATACCTCAGGAGGCATTGAATCCCTCACCTAACATTGTGTGCACGCCATATCTTCTTAAATCATTATTCTAAATCCAGATCCTCTTTATTTCCCCAGATTGTTTCCAGTTCGGAGTCGTGATCCTTTTTGATCTTTACTGGTTTTTTATTTTTTCTTTCACTTCTCCTGGTAAGTTCATTGCTGTCGCGGGTTTGCACGTGGAGTTTTATAAATTAAAGGGAATCTGTCGTCATCTTTTTTTTTTTTTGTTGTTGTTGTTAAACCGCCCCCCTCAGTTTTATTTAGATCATGTGCTGTTCATTATTAACCTGTTTTTTTCTTTTATTTAAAAATTGTGGTATTTATCAAAAAAAAATACACTTTAGATACTTAAATGTTTTCATTAGCTACTCCAGCTCAAAAACGTTACCCAAATCCTCTCTTTCCTTGACCAAGACACGGCTAAAACACATGTCCACACTCTCTTTATCTCCCGCCTTGACTACTGCAACCTCCCGCTTACCGGCCTCCCTGTTACCTCCCTCGCACCTCTCCGAACCATCCTCAGTTCGGCTGCCTGACTCATCCACCGGTCTCTCCGCTACTCCCTTGCCTCCCCCGAGCCTTCTACTGGCTCCCCACTTCCCAGAGATCCCCGTTCAAAACTCTAACCCTGACATACAAAGCCATACACAACCTGTCTCCTCTATACATCTCTGACCTGGTCTCCCGATACCTCCCCTCACGCAATCTGCGCTCCTCTCAAGAACTCCTTGTCTTCTCCCCCCGCATCTCCTCCTCACACAACCACATACAAGACTTCTCTCGTGCATCCGCCATACTCTAGAACGCTCTCTCCCACCACATCAGACACTCCTCTACCCTGAGAACCTTCAAGAAAATCCTAAAGACCCACCTCTTCCTTCAAGCCTACAACCCACACTGAGTCCTAATCTGCTGCACCATCTCACCCTCATCTCTCCCCCTCCTACTGTCTCCATCCCCTATAGACTGTGAGCCCTCAAGGACAGGATCCTCTGCCCTACTGCACCTGTATGGCTCAATTGCTGTCATTTTACATTCTTGTCCTAGTCTGCCCTTACACATGTAAAGCACCATGGAATCTAATGGCGCTATATAAATATTAATAATAATAATTAGCTAACTGGGCATACAGTCATATGGGTGGTTACGGCAAACATGACAAAATTCATCTAATGCCCTCCAGAAGGACCTGTGTGGTGTCACGACTATGTGACTGTAATGGGAGGGCTAAGCAGGCCTTGCATGAAGAACAATGTAGACTTGGCTTCGCCCAATATAGTCATATGGTCATGACATCGCCACAGGTCCTACAGCATTAGATGAAATTTGTCATGTTTGCAGTTGATTGACGTGCTAACTGGCCGGATGACTGTTTGAGGATCTAGCGAATGAAAACATCCTAAGTCAGTGATGGCTAACCTATGACACGCGTGTCAGCAGTGACACGCCGAGGCGTTATTGCTGACACGCATCTCATGGCGCAGTTTTCCCCTCTGCCCACCACCGATAACATAATTAGCCCAGCTACATTTCCGTGCCGCCTTGTCACGCCTTCGGATGCTGAGCTGACACTGTGATTGCATGCAGTCAGTGTCAATCACAGTGTTAGCATCCGGAGGCGGAACAAGGCGGCACCTTAATAAAGCTAACAATCAAAGTGGCAGCATCCCGCCTCTGGATGCTGACGCTTTGATTGACACTGACTGCATGCAATCACAGTGTCAGCTCAGCATCCGAAGGCGGGACAAGGCGGCACGGTAATGTAGCAGAGCTAATTGTTATCAGCGGCAGGCTGCTGACACTTTGAGCGATGGAGAGGAATGAGGGATAGGTGAGTTATATTGTTTATTATTTTTGTGTGTACACTAGGATGGGGGGCCATATCCAGGATGGGGGGTAATGTGCCAGTATGGGGGTGCTGTGGGGGGTAATGTACCAGGATGGGGGATGCTTTATCCCATTATGAAGGGGCTATATCCAGGATAACGGGCTATATACCAGGATGTGGGCCAAATCCAGGATAAGGGGCTATATACCAGGATAGGTGCCATATCCAGGATGGGGGTGCTATATCCCAGCATGGAGGCTACATCCAGAATAAGGAGCTATATACCAGAATGGAGGCTATATATAGGATGGGGGTAATGTACCAGGATGGAGGGGGGGGTGCTATATCCCAGTGTGGGGGCTATATCCCAGAATGGGGCCATATCCAGGATGGGGGAGTATTGTACCATGATGGAGAGGGTGCTATATCCCAGTATACATCAGTATGGGGGGCTATATACCAGAATGGGGGGGGGGGGTAATGTATCAGGATGGGGGGGCGCTATATCCAGGACAAGTGTCTATTTACCAGAATGGGTGCCATATCCAGGATGGAGGGTAATCTACCAGGATAGGGGCTATATCCAGCATAAGGGGCTATATACCAGAATGGGGACAAAATCCAGGATAACCTTTTGTTATTACAGCTACAAATATCAGACAATTACCGTATAGGTTTTTCTCGAGTTGACACACCACGCGAGTTATGTTTGCTTTTTCTGCGAATTCTGACACACCGAGCTCAAAAGGTTGACCATCACTGTCCAAAGTCATCCGGGTGGTTAGCAGACATGCCAAAATTCATCTAGTGCTGTAGGACCTGTAGTGATGTCACGAACATATCACTATAATGTGCGAGCTAAGTGTACATTGTACTTCATGCAATGCCAGCTTAGCTCCGCACATTATGGTCACATGGTTGTGACATCACCCAGGTCCTTGTAGAGAGCATTAGATGAATTTCGGCATGTTTTCGGTTGATTGATATGTCTACTAACCACCCGGATGGCTGTTTGACTGGACAGATGGCTAATGAAAACATCTACGTATCTAAAGTGCTCTTTTGGGATATATACAACAATTTATTATTCATAAAGAAGTGAATAAAGAAAGGCGTCACTCTTACTGGAACCCGCAGAAGTATCACTACACGATACGAAACGGTACCGTCGTTCCGACGGCCTCTCACTCCCTCTCCCCCACCGCACCAACAATGTTTTAATGGATTAAGCCACCTGGATTAAAACACTCTTCCACCAGCCTACATGATGAGTGCCACCTTTCTTTATTCACTTCTTTATGAATCTTAGATTGCTCGTTCTAAGGCTGTGCAACACCAGGCACCGGGGAATAGCCGACAGGCTGTTAGCAGAGCTCCACGTGTGTAGTGCCCGGTCAGTGGACTTCTTTTTGCACAACAATTTATTAAAGTTAATAATGTACAGTACATGATTTAAATAACATTGGAGTCAGTTTAATAAGGACAGGGCACGTTCCCTTTTAAGTCTAGAGAAGCAGATGTACTCTGCTGGATCCTCGGAGCAGCTTCTGACTTGACCCAATTTATCACCTCTTAATTTCAACAGACTCAGTAGAAGCAGCCGCCAGGACGCAAGAAATCCCAAGAAAATGGACGACAGTCCCACCCATGTGGAAACCATTGATGTGTACATTGAGCCTGACCCGGAAGAGGAGGAGGAAGAGAGGAGAAGGCCGCTGAAGAGGTCACGTAGGGACGAAGACTTTGTTCCCCTCGATGACGAATTGGATGAGGATAACATTAACGATGATGACGAAGATAGCGACTACTCTCCCCCGACTCACGGGAGGAACCTGAGAAGACGTAGACAGTATTACTGCTCCGAGTGTGAGAAGTGCTTCAAGCACAGCGCCTCTCTGGAAGCTCACCGCAAGATTCACAAAGCTGAGAAGAGCAACGCGTGCGACCTCTGCAACGCCCGCTTCCTCTCCAAGTCTGACCTGATGATGCATCGCCAGGGCCACCAGCAACCTATGAACCCCATAAACACCATGAACACCATGAATAATGTGAATACTGTTCACACTATTCATCCTGTTCATCATCAAATTACTCCTATCAACCGTATTGACATTCCAGTGACCAATACTATAATCATCAGAACCGTGACCGAAAACTCTAACTCTAGCGGCAGCAGCAGCCCCCTCCTCCTGCCGGACGACAAGCCCCATCAGTGCAACTACTGCGAGAAGAAGTTTCGAGACAAGTCCATTCTGGAAGCCCATCAAAGGATCCATACTGGAAAACTGGCCTACCCGTGTCCATTGTGCGATGAGAGCTTCTCCAAACCGGCTCTGCTAGCGGCTCACAGCAACATCCACCGCGAAGGAAAACCCTTCCACTGTGACCAGTGCGAAAAGAAGTTCAACGACCAGACTCTTCTTGTCGCCCACAAGAGGACCCACACCGGGGAGAAGCCTCAGAAGTGCAACCATTGCAATAAATGGTTCCCGAACCGCAGCAGCCTGGAAGCGCACGGCGAGTGCCACCTGAAACCCAAGCCCTACCAGTGTCGGCATTGTGAGAAGAGCTTCAACGACAAGTCTCTGCTCATCACCCACGAGGGAGTGCACACAGACACTAAGCCATTCAAGTGCACTCAATGCAGCGAGAGCTTCTTCCTGAAAACCCAACTGGTCGCCCACCAGGCCACGCACGCCCCCGATAAACCCTTCCCGTGCAACCAATGCGAGAGGAGCTTCAACAAAGAGGAAACGTTGCTGGCGCACATCCGGGTGCACAACATGCAGAATGCTGAAAAGCCAAAGTCCTTTAATTAATTGCTTTTACACCTCGATTTTAATTTTCAAGTTGTCAACCTTCCCCCCCCGGCACTTCCAGTGAGCCGTCCGATGCCTTCTCCATCGACAACGTTTATCTGTTTGTCCTCCGTGTTATTGATAAGTTGGATGGCAACGAACTTTATCACAGTTAATCCATGTTATACACTCATCTAAGAGGACGTCATCCGGGGGGGTTCGGAGAAAGTTGCATGCCAACCGCTCAACATACTAGACTTCTCCTGTTGTAGATAATAGTACTCAAATTTTTTTTTTCTTTATTTTTGGGGTTGGGGGGGCAGTTACTTTTGGAACATTGACTATGTAAAGATGAAATTTAGGGGATGGGGGGGATTAAGTAAAAAAAGACTGGACATTTATCAAGCGCATGATGTTAACGAGCAGCTTGATCGCTGATTTTTTTCCTTTCTACGAACCTTAATCTTCATCCTTCTTGCTCAGCGGCATCGACGATCACTACGTTCTGCAGCAGAGCTTGTCGCCTTGGTTCTCCTTTACTGGAGGTTTATGCTAGTAGCAGTTAGTAAGGATCTATTTACATAATAAAACGGGGTTGGAAGGGGAAATTAAAATATCATTTCAGTCCGTACGACACGACGAGAAGCGTTTGTTCATCTTGTTATATAGTTTCCACTTGATCTGAATTCTGTGCATTTCCAGTGATCTGGACCCAACGCTGGGTGTGTGTCATGGGCTCTTCAATAAAGTTGCTTTAGTTGTTGTTTTTCTACATTGTCTCTTTGTTGTATTATTTTAATATTCTTTAACGTGTTCTAATTCAGGGGATGTACACATGAAAGAAGACTTGATATTCTTCGGCATGTTCTAATTCAGGGGATGGATGTACTGCTAAAATCAGACTTTGTAGTACTACAATTAAGGTGAGTGAGGGATCGGATCACAAGAGCTTAAAAACTAGGAGAGAAAGGGCGATAGCAAAATAAAGTGTGAAGGAGGCAAGAGGTAGACTGCAACATGTCCCTCGGTAAGGAGGGTGGGTGGACGCCCTCCCCCTCGGTAAGGAGGGTGGGTGGGCGCCCTCCCCCTCGGTAAGGAGGGTGGGTGGACGCCCTCCCCCTCGGTAAGGAGGGTGGGTGGACGCCCTCCCCCTCGGTAAGGAGGGTGGGTGGACGCCCTCCCCTCGGTAAGGAGGGTGGGTGGACGGACGCCCTCCCCCTCGGTAAGGAGGGTGGGTGGACGGACGCCCTCCCCCTCGGTAAGGAGGGTGGGTGGACGGACGCCCTCCCCCTCGGTAAGGAGGGTGGGTGGACGGACGCCCTCCCCCTCGGTAAGGAGGGTGGGTGGACGGACGCCCTCCCCCTCGGTAAGGAGGGTGGGTGGACGGACGCCCTCCCCCTCGGTAAGGAGGGTGGGTGGACGGACGCCCTCCCCCTCGGTAAGGAGGGTGGGTGGACGGACGCCCTCCCCCTCGGTAAGGAGGGTGGGTGGACGGACGCCCTCCCCCTCGGTAAGGAGGGTGGGTGGACGGACGCCCTCCCCCTCGGTAAGGAGGGTGGGTGGACGGACGCCCTCCCCCTCGGTAAGGAGGGTGGGTGGACGGACGCCCTCCCCCTCGGTAAGGAGGGTGGGTGGACGGACGCCCTCCCCCTCGGTAAGGAGGGTGGGTGGACGGACGCCCTCCCCCTCGGTAAGGAGGGTGGGTGGACGGACGCCCTCCCCCTCGGTAAGGAGGGTGGGTGGACGGACGCCCTCCCCCTCGGTAAGGAGGGTGGGTGGACGGACGCCGGCCCCCTCGGTAAGGAGGGTGGGGTGGGCGGACGCCGGCCCCCTCGGTAAGGAGGGTGGGGTGGGCGGACGCCGGCCCCCTCGGTAAGGAGGGTGGGGTGGGCGGACGCCGGCCCCCTCGGTAAGGAGGGTGGGGTGGGCGGACGCCGGCCCCCTCGGTAAGGAGGGTGGGGTGGGCGGACGCCGGCCCCCTCGGTAAGGAGGGTGGGGTGGGCGGACGCCGGCCCCCTCGGTAAGGAGGGTGGGGTGGGCGGACGCCGGCCCCCTCGGTAAGGAGGGTGGGGTGGGCGGACGCCGGCCCCCTCGGTAAGGAGGGTGGGGTGGGCGGACGCCGGCCAACTCGGTAAGGAGGGTGGGGTGGGCGGACGCCGGCCCCCTCGGTAAGGAGGGTGGGGTGGGCGGACGCCGGCCCCCTCGGTACGCATTCCCTGGAGCTCTGTATATGGAGAGTGTGGTCAGATGGACTCAGCTGCTTTTCTCCTTGAAAAACTATAGGATCAATTACGGTATGTTAATACCCATCTGCCCCAATATAGGATAGAATTGTCAGACATTGGGTAAGTATTAGTTATGAGTGAGCACTACCATGCTCAGGACTCGAAACGAGCAGGTCTGACACTGGCTCGAATTAAGTATTGAGCATAATGGAAATGAGCATTTTTCTGGAAGAGTCTTTTGGAAGGATCTTTTAGGTTTCTCGTTGTCTTCCATTATATTCAATACTTAAGTCGAGCCCGTCCCAGTGTGACTGCTCATTTCAAGTACTCGAGCGTTGTGCTCGTTCATCACTAATTTAAAGGGAACCTGTCACCCAAAATCACCTTCCTAACCTCTTTTAATACCTGTCCCTGCAGCCTTACACTACTATGTAAGCCATCCCTGCGTGACCTATTTTAGTCATCTAGAAGTAGAATAAAGTAGTTTGCAAACTTACAAAATCCAGGACAAAGGGGCGTTCCTCGCGGCGTCTGTGACGGGTAGGCGGGTCCCCTGTGACGCGCTACCCCTGCCTCGCCTCTCTATTACGTTCTAATGGGCGTCATTCCAGCCTGCAGAGCGCGGGCCCGATTAAAATCTCGCGCCCGCAATGTCGCCACTGACGCCGGGGTCGCGTCACTTCTGGTCGCCGCAGGTCTCACGCAGGTCGACTAAGCGCATGTTCAGATTGCATGCTGAAGGAGACTGGAAGTGATGCGTTCCCGGCGTCACGTGACAGCGTCGCAGCAGTGACGCTGTGGACGCGACATTTTAATCGTGCCCGCTCTCTGCAGGCTGGAATAACGCCCATTAGGGTGTAATAGAGCGGAGACGGGTAGCGCGGCACAGGGGACCCGCCTACCCGTCACAGACGCAGCTAGGAACGCCCCTCTGTCATGGATTTTGTAAGTTTGCAAACTACTTTATTCTACTCCTAGTAAAATAGGTCACACCGGGATGGCTTACATAGTGTAAGGCTGCTGGGGCAGGTATTAAGAGGTTAGGAAGGTGATTTTGGGTGACCGGTTCCCTTTTAAAATCTATGAACATAAAAGTTAACCTCAAGATCGTGATTTCTGAGTCCAGCTATAATGGGAAGACTGGGCATTAATATGATCTGTCCGCTCCATCCATTGCCTATAACCATCCCTGGCCATTCCATTAACAATGTGAGCGCTGCCGACACTTTGTTCACCATACAACATATATACCTTGTTCACACAGCTACATCAAAATAACAGTCATGTCCAAATAATCATCACCAGTGTAAACCAATTCCAAACTGGATTTTATAAGAGAGGGAAGGGGGCAGCCAGGATTGGACACACGAGGTAAGTTAATGGATAGTGGGTGAAGGGGAGAGATAAGCTTTAAGAGCTTTGATTTAGATATTTCTGTATACCATTCCAATTGAGAAGACCAGAATCAACCAGGACAAATATTAAAGCCACCCTAAGTGTGAGCTATCGCGCTTCCGGACGTCTCCCAAATCTCCCACTGACGACTGACTCGTTCTTTTTGCTTTATTGAGTGAACAAAACAATGTTCATATAGATAATGGGGATTTATCCTACCAATGAGTTCCTCCAGTGCCTTGTCCAAGCTCTGACGAGCCACTATCAACTCATGGGTTCTTACTGGAATTAAGTTTGGGCGAAGAGGATCTAACCCAATATTTAGGACTGCCAAGGGCCCCTATAGAGTTAAAGGGAAACCCATCAGAGTCCTGATTAAGTCTGCCACTCGAATCCAGACTTCTCTTATCTTGGGGCACCACCACCACACATGACACAGATCCTCTTTTTTTTTTTTTTTAACCACATCCCTTCCAGCATAATGGGCAATATGATTTGTTGAATTTGGAAATTAGGGGTCAGATACCAGTTTATATGTATTTTCGTTAGTTGTTCTAAATGATTAATGCAGGAGGAGTGCCTTGAGTAAATGTGGCCGCAGTCCACCAGTGTTCGGGGGTGGATGAGAAAGAGAGTGCCTCCTGCCAGACCTTCATATAAGGGAGTTTGACCGACTCTGCTGGTGAGTTAAGAGTCCTATAGAACAGAGACAACCCATGTTCATTGGGGTATTCTACTTTAAAGTATTTCTGCATCATGTCTGGCCATGGGTTGAACTAGATGGACTTAGTCTTCCTTCAACCTTAAAAACTATGTTACTATGTCTGATGGGTCAGGACTCCACTAAACTGGAAATGTCGAATTTAGAGGTACTGATAAAAGGACGTTTTTGGGATCTTGTAAAGTTGGGACAAATCTGCAAAGGAGGGGAATACAGGGCCATCTAAGAGTTTGTCAGGTGTGCTTACACCTGATTTCACCCACAGGTCTAGAGACAACCCAGAGACGTGTGCCTCCATCGCTTTTACAGAAATGTATTTAAATAGGGATTTTGTCAATGTTCTATCAAGGTTATTCCAATAAGAAATCAGCGAGGACATCGTATGTAAGGGAAAATTCGATTTCAGGGGCTTCAGTAGCTCGATCTGTAGCAAAAGTCTAGTAGACCTGTGGGGAGCAATTAAGATCCCCAGCCCACCAATCCTTTGCGGCCTGGAGTATGGCCGCCTTGTGGTACAAAGATAGATTTGGTTCACCCCATTCCACCACGAGAATATTGGAAATGTAGGGCCTTGACCGCCACTCTTGGTTTTTTGTGTTTCCAAATAAACTTACCAAGTAGGGATTGTAGGAGGCCTATCCGTCTAGATGGGAATTTGAGAGGGAGACATCTGAACAGGTAGGTAATCTTAGCCAGCAACATCATTGTTACAATTTGTATTCAGGCAACCCAGGACAGTGGGAGAAGGATCGGCCTTTCCAAGTCCCCATGAACATCTGAAATCAGTGATTCACAGTTCAACTTAATTAGATTTACACATTTTGTCATTTTAATTCTCAAATGTGTAAATCCCACTAAAAGGGAAAATGCTCTAGTATTCTATCCTTTACCAAAGCTGTAATATTTATGGGGAATATGATACTTTGTGGCATTTAATTTGTAATCTGAGATTCTGGAGAACTCAGCCAGGGTGTCCATGACACCCACCAGGGACCCCTCCATGCCGGTGAGAGATAATATCACATCATCTGCATACAATCCCACCACATGGTCCATATCTCCCACACGGACTCCATATATGCTTGGGTTAGTTAGAGCCTCTGTCAGCGGCTCCATTAACAAAGCAAAGATAACCAGCAAGAGAGGGCAGCCCTTGCCGGATGCCATTAGTTATCGTAAACCGGTATGAGGTGAAGCCAGACGCACTCACCACCGCGTTCGGATTAGAGTTTAGGGCCAATATAGCCTTTTTAATATCCCCCCACAGAACCAAACTTATCCAGGACCTCAATCATATCATCCCAATGCACTCCGTCAAACGCCTTCTCTGTGTCAAGAGACAGCAGTACACCGGGGAGTTTATTAGTCTCCATTATCTCCAACAAATCTATTACTCTTTTAGTGCCGTCCTTGGCTTGTCTCCCAGGGACAAACCCAACCTGGTCAGGTGCTATCAGAGAGGGAAGGACCGACATTCTGGCCGCAGAATATTTTTAGATCAGTTTATTAACGAGATAGGCCTAAAATGACCAGGAGTGTTCCTCGGGTTTAGGAATGGTTGTCATTACTGCCTCAAGGTTTTCATGGCTTATTGAAGAACTACATTTCCAAAAATTGAAAGTTTTTAGGAGGTAAGGAGCTAAAGTTTTGCCGAAACAATGATACTAGATGTTAGAAAAACCATCTGGGCCTGGAGCAAAGGACTTTTTAGTAGAAAAGATTATTTATTCTATTTCAATGATGGATATAGGAGTATTTAGATCACTTAGCTGAGCCGCTGATACTTTGGGGAGTGAGTTTTTTTCTAGGAAGTTACCAATTTCTTGTGGTTTAGGCTGGACTGTATGTATGAATAATAAATTCGCCAAATTTCTTTAGCTATGTCGATCGGATTTAGTCCTTAAGTCCCATCAGGTTTATTCAACTATACAATCCTATTTCTTATCTCCCTTTTTTTGATTCTCCTACCTAAAATCTTCCCTGCTCTATCTCCCATGGCATAATATTTAGTTTTGGACTGGAATAAAAGTAGAGCACTCAGCCTCATTCTATGTTTCGTTATTTTTTGGGACAACTGTGGGGTGGGGTTTTTCTTGTTGCTTTGTTCCAGATAGTTAATTTGAGTTAATAGGTCTGACACTGACGCCTCTTTTCTCCCAACGCCTTCCACGACAGCATTGGAGGATGTCGTCCACGCCCTATTGGGGGACAGGAACACAGAGAGGTTAAAAGCCCCTCCCCTTCCTCCGTACTCCAGTGTCTTCCTGTCCCCCTTGGGGCATGGAGAGGTTCCAGTGCTGTCAGGCCGGCAGGGGCAGCATTTGGGTGAACTTACGGCCGGGCCAGAGATGGGCGTCGGGGGCGTCCTCCTCCTCCTTCTCGGGGCTCCCATATGGGACCTGGCGGCCTTCCTGCGTCCTCCGGGGCAAAGCAGGCCGTTTTCAGAGCGCCGGAGGCCTGTCTCAGCTCTCCGGCGTCTCCCTCCTCCAGCTGCGGTCCTGGGAGCGCGCGCCGAGAGTGCCGCGACGTCACTTCCGGTTTCGGGTGACGTCACTTCCGGTTTTCGGCCGGCGGCTCCTGTGCGCGCGGTGACTGCTTGGGCGCGGCTCCAGGGACCCAGCAGGCCTATCGCACGCATTTTGCCTGCGGCCAGTGACCGGGAGGAGGGAGGGAACAGCTGTTCCACGTTGGGGGCACGGTGCTTAGAGATAAGTACCCGCCGGAAGACTACACCCAGGTAAGGAGATCCCTGAAGATGGAGGGTGGTAGATCTTCCTCCTCTGCCTCTGCAGAGCCCAGCGTTCCCCAGCTCCTGTAAGTGTATTGGGGGTGGTCACTGCGGTCAGGGGCTTAGATCCCTTCACTCACTCTGGGTCCCCTTCTCCCCCTTTTTCTATAGGGAGACAAGGGCCCCCCTGTTAAAAGCAGCAAAACCCCATCCAGAAAATGTGGCATCTGCGGCATGAAACTTCCTTCTTCCTACAAAAAGAAGTTGTGTCAGCCATGTACGGACGGTGTGGTCAGGGAAGAATCCCCATCCCTGCTTGAGGAACTCCGGTCCATGGTTAGACACGAAGTTCAAGCGGTTAGACAGGAGGTACAGGCTTCTATCTCAGCCTTGCCAGGTTTTGCTGCAGCATCCAGGCCTTCCCCTCCAAAAAAGAGGAAGCTCCAGGACTGTGAGTCGATGGCTTTCATGGCAGCTGTCCAGAGCTCTGCGTCTGAGGACGGCGAGGATGTTGCCTCTGTTGCCTCTGCACAGGCACGAGATTCTGGACACTACTATTTTTCCTCTGAGTCCATGGGAGAATTGCTGGACGCTGTCCGTAGCACCATGGGAGTTGAGGAGGTCGAACCCCCTTGTTCAGTGCAGGACGCCATGTTCGGTGGCTTGAGGGCTAAGCGGCAGGTGGGCTTCCCTGTCCATGAGGTCATCCGGGAGCTCATCCAGCGGGAGTGGGAGTTGCCAGAAAATAGGCTGATCACCCCTTCCGAGTTAAAACAGCGGTTCCCCTTGGAGGGTGCTGACTTTCTCGGGGACGTTCCGAAGGTGGACATCCAGGTGGCCAGGGTGGCGAAAAAGACCGCCTTACCGTTTGAAGATTCCTCCCAGTTGAAGGACCCCCTCGATCGTAAGATGGAGAGTGTTCTCAAAAAATCCTGGGAGGCGGCCGCTATGTCTTTGAAGGTGAACATTTCATCGACATGTGTGGCCAGATCACTCTTTAGGTGGATCTCCCAGCTGGAAGATCACATCCTGCAGGGTACTTCCAGGGAGGAGCTGTTGGATTCCGTTCCACTTCTAAGACGTGCTACAGGCTTCCTGGCTGATGCCTCGGCGGAGTCAGTCCGCATTGGCGCCAGGTGCGCAGTGTTGTCCAACACAGCTCGCAGAGCTGTGTGGCTTAAGATGTGGAATGGGGATGTCACGTCTAAACTTAAGCTGTGTGGCATCCCTTTTCAGGGGTCTTATGTCTTTGGTCCGGCATTGGATGACATCTTGGAAAAGGTGTCAGACCGGAAAAAGTGTCTCCCGGAACAGAAGCCCTTTCGGAAGCAGTCCTTTCGGGCCGAGCGTAGCCAGCCCTCCCAGTATAGGGGGAAGGGGAAGTCCGGTCGCTGGGCTTACCAGAAAGGTGACAAAAACCGTAATATCTTGCTCCCCCAGCACCGCAGTCAGGGGGCGGGGGGCCAGCCGGGCTCTAAGCAGTGACGCCGGGCCCATTGCGGGGCGGCTCTTGAGGTTTCTTCCCCAATGGGAAGCAATCTCCTCATGCCCGTGGATCCTCTCGACCATTCGGGAGGGTCTGCGGTTGGAATTCGAAAGTCAGCCCCCTCAATGTCTGCGGATCACTCCCCTTCCTCTAGGGGACTCTCGCACACTGTTTTTGTCGGGTCTGCAAGACCTGTTAGGTTCCGGCGTGGTGTCTCCGGTCCCTCCGGGAGAAGTGGGCCAGGGGCACTACTCCAGGTTGTTTGTGGTACGAAAACCCTCCGGGGCGCCCCGTATCATCTTCAATCTGAAACTTCTCAATCGTCATGTTCTTTACAGGCGATTCAAGATGGAATCTGTCCGCTCGGCGATTCCCCTGATCGGTCAGGATTACATGATGGCCACCATCGACCTCCAGGACGCGTACTATCACGTCCCCATTCACCCGTCTCACAAACGCTTTCTGCGCTTTGCGATCTCCGGGGCAGGTGGGACGGGCCATTATCAGTTCAATGTGCTGCCGTTCGGGATCTCGTCAGCCCCCAGGGTTTTCACCAAACTCATGGGGGAGGTGATAGCATTCATCCAGTCCCAGGGCTTATGCGTGATTCCCTATCTAGACGACATGCTGGTAGTGGCGCCTTCGGCAGAGGTCCTGCGCACCCATGTGTCCAGAACTTTAGAGATTCTTCAGGGTCTAGGGTGGGTGCCCAATCTTCGGAAGTCGGAACTGGTTCCGGCGACCCGCCGCCAATTTTTGGGAGTCTTGCTGGACTCCTCCAAACAGACCTCGTTCCTTCCTGTCGCACACCGGCTTCTGCTCCGCGACAAACTGACCCGCTTCCGGGCTCGGGAGTCTCCCACCTTGCGGGAGGCGATGTCCCTGTTGGGGTCCATGACGGCCTGCATTCCATCAGTGGCTTGGGCTCAGGCTCATTCCCGTCTGCTTCAGGAACACATTCTGTGCTCCTGGGACAGGCGCCAGGATTCCCTGAACTCTCGGGTCCAGACCCCGGGGCGGGTGGTGGCCTCCCTTTCCTGGTGGATGAATCCCGGGAACCTCCGGACGGGGGTGGCCTGGCTGCAGGCTCCAGTGACCACCGTAACTACGGATGCCAGCGGGTCCGGTTGGGGAGCGATGGTGGATCGCGTGCCGTTCCAGGGGGTTTGGAGTCTCTCAATCAGTCGTCAATCTTCGAACTTCCGGGAACTTCTAGCGGTGGAGGAGACTCTTCATGCTGCAGTTCACATCCTACAAGGGCGTCACGTCAAGGTTCTGTCGGACAATGTGACTACGGTTGCCTTTTTGCGCCACCAAGGTGGTACTCGGGGCATCCACTTGCAGGTGCTCGCAAGACGAATATTTTCCTGGGCAGAACGCCATCTTCTCTCCTTGTCAGCTGTTCATCTGAGGGGAGCGGACAATGTACAGGCAGATTTTTTGAGCCGCACGGAGGTCCACCCTGGAGAATGGAGCCTCCATCCGGCCGTGTTTCGCTCTCTTACGGACAGGTGGGGAGTCCCATCAATCGACCTGTTTGCATCGGGAGCAAATGCCAAAGTGCCAACATATTTTTCCCTGAGTCGGTCGGACCATCCTCTGGGGCTGGACGCCTTCGCCCATCGCTGGGACTTCCGGTTGGTGTATGCATTTCCTCCGATCCCGCTGCTCCCCAAGACGTTGCAGAAGATTCGGGTGGAGGGGGTGACGGCTATCCTGGTGGCTCCCCTGTGGCCCAAACGGGCATGGTACGGCGCTATCCAAGACCTGTGCCTGGAGGGTCCGATTCGGTTGCCCCACAACCTCGACCTGCTATCCCAGGGTCCTCTGTTTCACCCGGACCCTCAGTGGCTCAATCTGGCGGCCTGGCTGTTGAGGTCGAGATCCTGACGGCCAAGGGCCTCTCCCAAGCAGTAATCCGCACGCTTCAGCAGAGCAGGAAGCCCGTGACGAACGCCATTTACGGGAAGGTTTGGAAACGCTTTCTGTCCTGGTGTGCTCCTTCCGTTCCGGATATCCATCATCCTAATGTGGCTCTCATTTTGGATTTTTTGCAGCGAGGCTTGGATTTGGGCCTTCAGCCGAGCACCCTTAAGGTCCAGGTTTCAGCTCTCAGTGCCGTATTTGATCAGGATCTTGCTGCCCATCGATGGATCAAACGATTTTTTACCTCTGCTTGTAGACTGCGTCCCAGGCTTCGGCCTTTCGTCCCTTCGTGGGATTTGAACATTGTTCTTCAAGGGCTTTCTCAGGATCCCTTTGAGCCTTTGTCTACTGCTTCCCTTCCATCTCTCTCGCACAAGACGGCATTTTTGGTGGCCATTACTTCGGCCAGGCGAGTTGGGGAGCTGCAGGCGCTCTCGGTCCGGGCGCCTTACCTCGTGGTTTCCGATGATCGCATTACGCTTCGGTTGGATCCGTCCTTTCTTCCTAAGGTTGTGTCGGATTTCCATCGGTCCCAGGAAGTGGTGCTCCCATCCTTTTGTCATTCTCCTGCTAACGCGGCTGAAGCCGTGTTTCACACCTTGGATGTGCGTCGGTCTGTCCTCCACTATCTCCAAGTGACCGCTTCCTGGAGGTTGGATCAGAACCTGTTTGTTCAGCATTTTGGGAAAAACAAAGGGAAGAAGGCTTCCAAGGCTACCATCGCTTCCTGGATCAAGAAGGCGATCTGTTCGGCCTACGTCGCTCAAGACCTTGCTCCTCCGGTGGGGTTGAAGGCTCATTCCACTCGGGCTGCTGCTACATCCTGGGCGGAGCGGGCTGGAGCTTCATCTGAGCAGATATGCAGAGCGGCTACATGGTCGTCCCTCCACACCTTTTCTCGCCACTATAGGTTAGATCTGTCCTCTAGTCGGGATCTGTCCTTTGGTAGGAAAGTCCTACAGGCAATTGTCCCACCCTGAGGAGTATCGGTGGTATTCCTCCAATGCTGTCGTGGAAGGCGTTGGGAGAAAACTGAATTAGTCCTTACCGGTAATTCCTTTTCTTGGAGCCTTCCACGACAGCATCAGTTCCCCCCCCTTATTGTCGGTATTTGGATCCGGTTATATCAGGTAATCCATGTCTTCAGGTGATCTTGGTAATACACTGGAGTACGGAGGAAGGGGAGGGGCTTTTAACCTCTCTGTGTTCCTGTCCCCCAATAGGGCGTGGACGACATCCTCCAATGCTGTCGTGGAAGGCTCCAAGAAAAGGAATTACCGGTAAGGACTAATTCAGTTTTCTACTGCTGCCATCTTAATAAAAATACGTCTCGTGTATGCCTTGTGGGCTGACCATACCACTTCGTCTGAGGTGGAGTTATTATTTATGTCAAAGAAGTCTTTTAACTTGGTCTTTATTAATTCATTGTTTTGTTTGGTGGTCAGTAACAAATCATTTAAATGCCACCTATTCGCTTTGACCAAAGAATCCCTATCAGATATGGTGAGACAGAAGCATGGTCAGACCACGAGATCACACCTATCGTTGCCTCAAGCACACAACCTAGGGTTCTATCATCCACAAAAATATAGTCTATCCTGCTATAGGAATAAAATCTAGGGGAGAAATTGTAGTAATCTCTCTCAGAGCTGTGGAGATATCTCCAGATGTCATGTAAGTTATATTCTGAAACCAGTGATTTCATCTCTCCTCTAGCGGTACGTTTGTTTGAGCAATCTAAGGCTGCCTTCACACTGCGGCAGTGTCCGGTCCGGGGCTGTCAGGAGTGACAGCCTGGACCGGAGTTTTCCTCCATAGAATCCTGTCGGGCTGCACGGAGCTGGATCCCGGCGGGTGGTAATTAGCTGCTATCCGGCTGCTGTGTCGCCGGATGAATCGTGCAGAAGTGGGGATTTTCTGCCGATTCCAAAACCGGTGCATGCAACGTTTTTGGAATCGGCAGAAAATCCCCACTTCTGCACGATTCATCCGGCGACACAGCAGCCGGATAGCAGCTAATTACCACCCGCCGGGATCCAGCTCCGTGCAGCCCGACAGGATTCTATGGAGGAAAACTCCGGTCCAGGCTGTCACTTCTGACAGCCCCGGACCGGACACTGCCGCAGTGTGAAGGCAGCCTAACACGGCAGACATAGGGAGGTTGAAATCTCCACAGACACGTTTAAACCCTTTGGAGTGTTGAGGGTCTCAGTTTAATCACAAGTCCACCAGCCACTCCTAATTATTATATATAGGCAATTGTGCATATCTGCACGCCGCAAGTAAATGATACGGACACCAGAGCCGTCTCAAGCCTTACTCATGCCTACTCCGGATAAGATTAAACACTGCGCAGGCGTTTATTGAAACACACATTTTTATACAGAAAGCAAAGGGGTGTTAGTTATTCTAGAAATTTCTACAAAGTGATCATCTCCTAATTGGTCAATTCTTATCAAATTATTCTAATATCTAAATTCCTCCTTTAATGGGTTGGCTTAGGGCTCAGATGTACTATGGAATGTGGGCGCCATCTAGTGTATAACAGACAACATGACATCTCCGAATCACAATTTATATATTTTAGAGAAGAGTTGTGATATTTTAACCCTATAAAGACATTTCATGTCTCTCCATCCTCAACAGGAGAACGCCTGAACTCTCTCAAGTGTCTGTCTGATAAATGAGAACTAGTAGTGTCATACAATTTAAAGGATAGGGAGTCTCTTATAAAAATAGCCACTCCAGCTCTTTTAGCCTTGTTTGCAAAAAACTGATGTGGGTACCGAGGATTCTTTAGCCAAGAGTTGTCCTGTGCCAACAAGTGCGTTACTTGAACACAGATTACATCAGCAGTTTCTTCACAAATATTCCTCCAGAAGATACATCTTTTACCTGGCAAATTCAAACTATTAGCATTTATAGATATAACCTTAATATGCATTGTTAATACTATATATTGCTTTATGTGAAACCATTGCTTGAAAACGTGGGGAGGACAGACAGGGGGAGGATGGAAAGGGAAACAAATTTGCTTATATAAACAAATGCAGGGTTATCAAGTCTACATTTTTGCTTCATCATAAAAGGAAGTCCCCTTACAGTTCCAAAATCAAGAAAAAGGAAAGTGAAAAAATAGTTTGAGAGTGGAAAAAAAAGACACTGTGGGCAACTTTGCCATAGAGGCGCCAGACAAAGAGTAGAAAGCAAGAAGCAGAGAACAGCTATTATTATTATTATTTATTTATATAGCGCCATTATATTCCATGGTGCTTTACATGCTAAAAGGGGCAGACTAGGACAAGTAACATAGTAACAATACAAGTAACAATAAATGTGGACAATTCGGTCGTACAGATACAAGAGGGGAGAAATCCTGTCCGCGAGGGCTCACAGTCTACGAGGGGCGGGTGGGGATACAGTGGGAGGGGGAAGTTCCAGTCGTGAGGCGGTGTGGTGGACCGGGTCTTATTGCAGGTGGTAGGCTTGGCGGAAGAGGTGGGTCTTCAGGCTTCTTTTCAAGGTTCCCAGGGTAGGAGAATGTCTGATGTGTTGGGGCAGGGAGTTCCAGAGTCTGGGTGAAGCACAGGAGAAATCCTGTATGCGGTTGTGCGAAGAGGAGATGAGGGGGGAGTAGAGGAGAAGCTCTTGGGAGGATCACAGGTTGTGTGAGGGCAGGTATCGGGAAACCATGTCAGAGATGTATGGAGGGGACAGGTTGTGAATGGCTTTGTATGTCATGGTTAGTGTTTTAAACCGGGATCTCTGGGAAGCAGGGAGCCAGTGAAGGGCTTGGCAGAGGGGGGAGACAGGGGAGTAGCGTGGAGGACAGATGGATTAGGCGGGCAGCGGAGTTCAGGATAGATTGGAGAGGTGCAAGGGAGGTATTGGGGAGGCCGGTGAGCAGGAGGTTGCAGTAGTCGAGCCGGGAGATGATGAGAGCGTGAATAAGGGTTTTAGCGGTGTCGTGGTAAAGGAAAGTGCGGATCCTATAGATGTTTTTGAGCTGGAGTCGGCAGGAGGTGGCGAGGGCCTGGATGTGGGGCTTGAAGGAGAGGGAAGAGTCAAGGATAACCCCGAGGCATTTGGCATGGGGGACTGGGGAGAGAGAGCAGTCGTTGACAACAATAGATAGGTCAGGTAGTGAGGGGGAGCTTAAGGAAGCGAGCAGAGAAGAAGGATGAGATGGCGGACAGGCAGTGTGGAATTCTGGATAGAAGGGAGGCGATGTCAGCACCAGACAGGTAGATTTGAGTGTCGTCGGCGTAGAGGTGGTACTGGAGGCCATGGGACTCAATGAGTTGCCCTAGGTCGAGAGTGTAGATTGAGAACAGTAACGGTCCAAGACCCGAGCCCTGGGGGACCCCGACAGATAGGGGGTAGGGCAAAGAGGATGTGTGGGAGTGGGTGACGCTGAAGGTCCGTTAAGTATGAGGAGATCCAAGAGAGGGCAAGGTCCGTGATGCCAAGAGATTCCAGGATCTGTAGTAGAAGGGAGTGGTCAACAGTGTGTAAGGCGGCAGACAGGTCGAGGAGGAGGAAAACAGAGTAGTGGCGCTTGCTTTTGGCAGTCAGTAGGTCGTTGGTGACTTTGGTCAGGGCTGTTTCAGTGGAGTGGAGGTAATCATTCATGCTATGAACCAGTCTGGCTCCAGTTTTTTCTTTTTTCTGTGCCTTAGGAGCTCTTTTGTCATTCAGATATATAGAGGTTGGACAAAATAATGGAAACACCTAACGTTTTGGCATCATAATCTTCGAACAAGTTATAAACATGCAAACCGTGACATATGTTAATGTTTTGTAGTTGATTATTTGTGTTATAAGTGATATGTGTATGTAGATTAACTGTTTGTTTTGCTGAATTGTAAGAACATTGATGAGAACCTGATACCAATGGCAGACCTTTCGGATTTTCCAAAAGGCCAAATTGTTGGTGCTCGTATGGCAGGCGCAAGTGTAACAGAAAGTGCCCGAATGCTTAGCATTGTGCCAAGAGGTATGGTCTTCAAAGTAATGACTGCGTTTGAAAGAGAAGGAAAAAACGTCCGCAGCAAAGCACAGGTCCGGATGAAAGTCGAAGTGACTGAGAGAGACCGTCGGACTCTAAAGCGAATTGTGAGAGAGGATCGCAAGACCACGGTTCCGAAAATCACTGTTGAGCTCAATGAACACCTACACAACCCAGTTTCCATGAAAACTGTTCATCGGGAGCCGCACAAATCTGGATTCCACGGAAGAGCTGCAATTAGAAAACCGCTGCTCTCAATGACAAATGTTTCCAAGCGTTTAGAGCGGTGTAGAAACCTCCAGAATTGGTCCCTCGAGCAGTGGAAACATGTGATATTCTCAGACCAATCATCGTTTACCCCATTTTCCCACCTCCAGCCGAGTGTACGTTTGGAGACAGACGAAAGAAGCATTCCATCCAGACTGCCTTCTCCCAACCGTAAAACATGGCGGAGGGTCTGTGATGATCTGGGGTGCTATTTCGTGGAGACCTCAGGGAATTGAGGCTGTAATTGCCGCAAAAGGTGGACCTACACCATATTAAACTAACTTTTGTTGATTTTTCCAGGTTTTTCCATTATTTTGTCCAACCCCTGTATAGCCTGAATGTTCCATTTTACCAATAAATCTCTTGCCTTTTCTGGGGATGTGCAGACAAATATGGAATTGTCCATCAAGACTTTCAGTTTCGTGGGGAACCCCCAGAGGTGCTTTATTCCTTGTTCCCTGAGGGCTGTAGTATATGGCATATACTCCCTCCTCTGAGCTAGAGTACCTGCCGACAAGTCAGGGAATACCTTCAGGTGGCCCAAGTTATCTGGAAGTTACGGCCTTTTCCTGAGACCAGCCATAAAAGTCTCCTTTATTGTATATAAATGAATGCGGGCAATAACATCTCGTGGTAAATCTGGGTTGAGACCTTTTGGTTTTGGAATCCTGTGTATTCTATCCACAATGAAGTCCTTGCTGTCTGCAGAAGGAATCAGTGTGTATGAAGCTTTTCAGACTTGGCAAATCTTTGTCAGAAATAGATTCATCAATCCCTCTAATGCGATTATTATTCCTTCTGAATCTGTCCTCAAGATCCAGTGTTTTGTTGTGGATTTGGGAAACCCCCTTTTCTAAAGCCTCATTAGCATCTATTAGTTCATTATGAGATTTAGTAAGTTCTGCCAGCTTCTGCTCCAGATGATCTATTCTAGATCCCAGGTCCTTTAGGTCTCCCCTGAACTCTGCCTTAAACTCAGCTATCATTCTTTTAAGATCATCTTGGAGTTCTTGCCTCAGGGATTTTAGCAAAGCCTCCATTGTTTTCTATGTAAGGGGAATATCTGTCTGAGCTTCCCCTCCACCTTCTGAGGCTGCTTTGTGTGAGCCACATTGAGTAAAGCAATGAGAGGGGGCTGGGGAGTGAGAAGCTGCAGCCATACTTGAGGCTGTATTCAGTACCTGCTCTCTGAAGAAATGTGCAGTCACCTTCTTTGGAGATCTTCTTCTTGCTGACTTGCCACGCACCATTGGAACCACAGTGTCCTCAGGTCACCGAGTAACTTATTTAGGGCTTCCCAGAGTGTTTTTTCACCTTGTTGTGCCGAGTTCAAGCCGATCTCTACTGGAGCGCCTGCACTAAGCAACCTGCGCCATTCAAAGCTTGGCCACGCACCCCTGAGATTACCATTGCTGCAGGAATTTAATGATTCCGTGTTGAGAGGTCACCCTGCGGTCACTGCTAACCAGAAAGCTATTGCTAGACTCTTTTTGTGGTCTTTCATGCATAACAATGTTAAGATTTTGCATCTGTTTGTAAACTTGCATGCACATTAAAGTCTGTCACAGTCATCCTGCCGGGATACTGGCTCCATTGCCAATTCCTGAAAGACTGTGGACTCATTTGTCCATGGATTTCATTACTGATTTGCCTATGGTTGGAAAACTATGATTTGGGTGATAGTCGACCAATTAAGTAAACAAGCCCAGTTTTGTCATGTGTTGACTGCTGTGATTAAACTGAGTTTTTTTTCTTTTAAGTCTATGTTGTGTATGGCTCTGCAGGTGGAGGGGTGAGTCATAGCATTCAGGGGAAGGTGGAGTGGAGGGTGTGTCTTAGTATTCAGATCTCCACTCCCTCAGCCTTGAAGTAGTTCAACTTCCCTCCACCAGGTGTTGCAGATATAATTAATTTCTTCTTGGACCCCATGCAGTGTGTTGTTGCTGCCATTGCCTTCCATAGAAGCTGCTGGGTCTTCCAGGTCCTTGGGTGGAGGTAGGGGTGTGATGACATGAATCTTTCAATGTATAGCATCAGTTAAGTTTCTTATATTAGCCAGACATGTTGGTATTTTGTTTGTTAACTTGTGATAAGCCACTCATTGTTTGTACTAGACTTTTAGAGGAGTCTGCCAGGGTTGAAAGTTTGTGTAATTATTTCACCCCTTTGTCAGAGAAGGTCAGAGACTCAAAGACAATTAAGGATGCGAGCCATCTATTGTCCAAAGGATGTATATTGATAAATGAATGTAAATTACCTTACTTCTCATCCCCTCTGCCAGAGACTCTTGACTCATAGGGACATTATGTATGTGGCTTGAAATCTAGCCAATGAGAGAACAGTCTTATTCCACCAATAGTGAAGTTCCCAATGTCCTGAATTGAGTGCTCAAGGGTATACATGTGTAAGGAGGTCTGTTCATTGACCAGGAGTTCATCTACTTGGTGGCCTCAGTCTAGGGACTTTGGCCCCGACTGAAGGTTCACATCAACGACACATGCTAGATGGTTCCAATCTGGGTCTGCAGATCCAATTGGCAGGCCATAACCCGAGGTCTAGGCTCTTTGGGGCCGACTAAGGGGATCAGAACCTGGAGTATATTATTACATGGACCCAGAAGATACCCAGGTTGGGCCATTTCGGTCACCTGGCTACAGCAGAACTTTGTAATCCCTGGTGAGTCAGCAGAAGGTGAGACTCTGTTGCCTAGTATATTCTCTGTTTTGCTTGGTAATGTGTTATATCCGATAACTGTTGGGGATCCAATAAAATCTTACTATTGTGGTTCCCTCACCCTGTGTTGTCTGACTAGTGTTCCACCCATGTGTAAAGAGTTCGGGCGTTCAGATGGCATGAGCCCTAGTCCATGCTGTCTTTCTAAAGGCGGCCAGGCCAGCGGATGAGACCACCCATTGACCCCCGTGTCTCTACAAGGGGCTCTTAACCAAGGGCTGATCGGGAGCGAAGGGCTAGGGTGGTGACCAAGACCACTCCGCCCTCTAGGGCACCTCTGGGAACAGGGTGAGTTACGGAGCGCCAGCCTAAGGGTCAGACTAGCTCCTGTGAACTTCTTGCCTGTCTTACCTTCCTGCTACCTGATTCCCTATCCACTATATCATCCCGTGACAACTTTGCAACGTCTTGATTACCTAATGCCGAAACGATTTCCAGTTTGTTCATCGGTCATGTAGTACGATTGCATGGAATCCATCTGAACATTGTATCTGATGGGGTTGTAATTTGTCTCCAAATTCTGGAGAGCATTTTGTAAAAAGTTGAAGAATCATTTGTCAGTTTCCTCAACTTATCACCTTGAAACCCACGGTCAGATTGAGAGGACAAATTAGTCGTTGGAGAAAATTTTAAGATGTTAAGTTGAGGCTCAGCAGGAGGATTGGTCCTAATTTTTACTTCTTTTAGAGTTAGCTTTTGACAGTCGGGTCAGTCTATCCATTGGTACCTCGCCGTTCTTTGTAATTATGGTTTCATCCTCATTCTGGTGAATTCTCTAGGTTGAGTTCTGGTTGCCCGATGGAAGAGATGGCCATACAGAAATTTGGGGGTGGCTGAAAGGGGGTTCAAAAGAACACTGGGGTGTCTCAACTTCACCAAAAAAGGGATGCATTCAACAGATCCAGTCTTCAAAGTAGGAGACGTGGTTTGGGTATCTCCCAAAGACGTTAAGCTGAACGTGCCATCGATGAAGTTGGGTCCTAAATAAATCGGCTGTATGAGATTTTGGAGGTAGTCAATCTAGTGACCTTTAGACTAGTGATGAGCAAACCCAAACTGTAAAGTCCAGGGTCCATACCGGACACCTAGTGTCTGTGCACAGACTCCGAGCATGCAGACTTCTCAGGGAAGTCCATGTTACTGTTCGTGTTCGGCAGCTCATATAAAGCTTGTTGAATTTGTGCAGAGCAGCCAATCAGAAGGCTTTCCCAGTGTGGGCATTTCCTGTCCCATCACGGTCATGCCAAGTACTGGCATGGCCAGTGGTGTAACTTGAAGCTCATGGACCCTGATGCGAAAGCTCCAACGGGGCTCCAAATTATTCCAAATCTTTAATAGCAATAGTACTTTTCTATAGACCTAAGAGACATTTGGGGCCCTCTTGGCTCCAGGGCCCACATATGATTGCAATCCCAGTATTGTAGTTAAACCCCTGGGCATGCTTGTGATAGGCTAGCGCACGTTGAAAGTTGTTTATCAAAATAAGAGGAAACCCCATATGTTTTTTAATTATAAAAAACGGTAAGGGTTCCGTAATTGACACCCAGCCAAGATAAAGCAGACAGCTGAGTGTTGGTATTCTTAGACTGGGGAGGTCATGGTTATTGGGCCCTCCCTAGCCTATCAAATAGCAGTCTGCAACCACCCCAGAATCCATTAGGTGCAACAATCCTGATGCTTTACCCAATTCCTCCCGATTGCCCTGATGTAGTGGCAATTGGGATTATATAAGGGGTTAATGACAGCTGGGATTTGTCAAAAAATCACAGCTGCCAAGAAGTCCTGCATAAGTAATGGGAAAGGTGTGTGGGACCTCACTATTACTAATTGTAATAAGAAATATACACAAAACAGTGAGAAAAATCCTTTATTTCAAAACAATCAACACTTCTTTCTCCAATTTATTAACCCCCAAAACACCCCTGCAGGTCCGATGTAGTCCACACCATGACGATCCCGGCTCTGCTACATCCTGAGGTTCCAGAACACAGTCACATTACAAAACATGACTGATCACTGTGGCCTGTGGAACACACTGATTGAGCTGCAGCTGTGAGAGTGGTGACAGGTGAGTTCACCTGAGGTCACAGCTGGGCTACCATGGGAACCGCCAGTTGTGACCTCACGTGGACTCACCGAGGTGATTTAATTGAAACTCAGGATCTAGCAGAGTTGAGATAGTCATAGGATGTCATGATGAGGATTATATCAAAACCCATAGAGGTGTTTTGCGGGATAATAAATTGGAGAAAGAGGGTGTGTTTTTTTTAAATAAAGGATATTTCTTTGTGTGTTTTTCTTTTTACTTTCCTTGATTAGTAATGAGGGGGGTGTCATAGAAACCTCTTCCATTACTAACCCAGGGCTTCGTGGCAGCTGTGATTTTTTGCAACCAATCATAGCTATCATTAACCCCTTTATATTACTTCGACTGCCACCGCTCCAGAGCAATGGGGATAAGCCAGGTAAAGTGGGAGGATTTTGTGGCGGCTGCAGGCTATTTTTAGGCTGGGGAGGGACCAATAACCATGGGCCTCCCCAGTCTGAGAATACCAACCCCCAGCTGTCTGCTTTTCTTTGCCTGGGTATCAAAATTGGGGAGGGACCTTACGTTGTTTTTTTTTAATTATCTAAATAATTAAAAAATAAATGCATGGGGTCTCCTGTATTTTAATATCCAGCCAAGACAAAGCACACAGCTGGGGGCTGCAACCTCCAACTGTCTGCTTTATCTGTGCTGGGTATCAAAATATGGGGGACACCACACCACTTCTTCAAATGATTTGTTTACATTCCACTTCAGGTACCCAGACAGCTAGTGTAAAGGCAACCAATCACATACGCCTGCACAGAGGGAGGGGGCGCAGTCTGAAGTCAATCATTTGCTGACTCTGTCACAGAGGGTGGGCAGGGGATGCAGGGAATATTCATAAGGTTTAATGAGCGGACCCGGAAACCGTGTGACAACTGTGCAAAAACACGGTAAGTATAATTGTCCTGCTTTAATCCCCATTTTTCATTGTTTTCCAGCACACTAGCCACCATTTTAGAGACAGTTATAGTTTTATTTTGCTCTGGTTCAGTCAAAGTGTTTTCAGCCCTTGTTAATCTGTATTCTGCAGCCAATATTTAGAATATCCTTCAGCCTTGCAATTATGTTCCTCTTAGTGATCTTTTGGCTGTGATGTGGTTTTCCGACTATCCTATGCCAGTTCACTTCATCAGCTGCACTCACTGTTCTGCTGGTGCAGTCACTGTCAGAGGTCCCCAACTCCAGGCCTCAAGGGCCGCCAACAGTGCAGGTTTTCAGGATTTCCTTAGTATTGCACAGGTGTTAATGTGATCATCTACACAGGTGATTATTCCAACTCCTGTGCAATACCAAGGAAATCCTGAAAACCTGCACTGTTGGCGGCCCTTGAGGCCTGGAGTTGGGTACCCCCTGGTGTACATAGTAACATAGTTTTTAAGGTTGAAGTAAGACTTTAAGTCCATCTAGTTCACCCCATAGCCTAACATGATCCAGGGGAAAGGCAAAACAAGCTTATCAGATTGGTTTGACAGGAACTGTCCCTCGTAAACCCATGTTAATATTGGGTCATGAGGTTATTTTTCTTCAGATACTCCAGTATAGCATCTCTTAGAAAACCCTCTAGGATTTTACCCACAGTATAGGTTAAGCTTACTGGCCTATAATTTCCAAGTTCAGTTTTTGGCCCCTTTTTGAATATTGGCACCACATTTGCTATACGCCAGTCCTGTGGTACAGACCCTGTTATTATGGAATCTTTAAAGATTAAAAATAATGGTGTATCCATGACAGTACTTAATTCCTGCAGTACTCTGGGGTGTATCCCATCCGGGCCCCGGGATTTGTCAATTTTAGTGATTTTTAGGCGGTGCCGTACTTCCTGCTGGGTTACATTACTGATCCTGAGTTACCTCCTGTATTATACTCCAGAGCTGCACTCACTATTCTGCTGGTGCAGTCACTGTGTACATACATTACATTACTGATCCTGAGTTACCTCCTGTATTATACCCCAGAGCGGCACTCACTATTCTGCTGGTGCAGTCACTGTGTACATACATTACATTACTGATCCTGAGTTACCTCCTGTATTATACTCCAGAGCTGCACTCACTATTCTGCTGGTGCAGTCACTGTGTACATACATTACATTACTGATCCTGAGTTACCTCCTGTATTATCCTCCAGAGCTGCACTCACTATTCTGCTGGTGCAGTCACTGTGTACATACATTACATTACTGATCCTGAGTTACCTCCTGTATTATAACTCCAGAGCTGCACTCACTATTCTGCTGGTGCAGTCACTGTGTACATACATTACATTACTGATCCTGAGTTACCTCCTGTATTATACTCCAGAGCTGCACTCACTATTCTGCTGGTGCAGTCACTGTGTACATACATTACATTACTGATCCTGAGTTACCTCCTGTATTATACTCCAGAGCTGCACTCACTATTCTGCTGGTGCAGTCACTGTGTGCATACATTACATTACTGATCCTGAGTTACCTCCTGTATTATACTCCAGAGCTGCACTCACTATTCTGCTGGTGCAGTCACTGTGTACATACATTACATTACTGATCCTGCGTCACCTCCTGTATTATACTCCAGAGCTGCACTCACTGTGTACATACATTACATTACTGATCCTGAGTTACCTCCTGTATTATACTCCAGAGCTGCACTCACTATTCCAGAGCTCACAAAAAACACGACACAGTCATTAGTGAAGGACAGCCATTGCGTTGCAAATATTTATTAATTTTTTCTTGTTTTATATAAATATATTGGGTAAACCTTCACATGAAGGATCTGGACCCACAGGGCTGGTAACAGACACGTTTCACTTAGTCCTTGCAGGACACCATTTCCTGTTGTGGTCTCTTTTCTATGATTTTATTTGGAGAAGTTGCAGAGACCCTAATAGGAATGAGGTAGGGGGTCGCTTCTTCAGCTGACCAGCTGGTGGTCCCATCATGGTGGGCAGGCAGTGGTTTTACACCTTGGGTTTGGGCTGGTTCAGGCTCCTTGGGTGGACTGTTGGGTTGGAAGTTGCCATCGTCACCGTCTTGGTCCTCGTAATGAACTTTGGCATGTTTGAGGAGGTAGATCAGCCTGGTGTAGACCTTGCTGCACTTGTGACACTTGTAGACCTCGTTTCCCAGGTGCTCTCGCTGGTGGTTCACCAGGGCGGTCTTAAAGCGGAAGCGCTGGTGACACAGGTGACATTCCAAGAGCGGTGAGTGCGCCTCCTTCATGTGTAGCTTCAGCTTATGGCGACTCTTGAACGTTTCGCCACAAGTGACACATGGATCCGGCGGATTCCGGTGCGTCGCTCTGTGTGCTGCCAGGCTCCTGCGGTTCTGGAACATCAGTAGGCAGCGGCGACACTTGTACTCGATGACTTGGTGGGTCTTCTGTGTGTCTCTGGAGATTCCAGGGCTTCTTGAAGCTCTTCTCGCACAGGGAGCACTGATGCGGCTGCCGGCGGTAGTGGCTCTTCTCGTGGGCGAGGAGATGCCACTCTTCGTGGAAACCTTTACCACAGTCGCAGACAAACCTTTTGTAGGTTCTTGTGGTGTCGCAGTAGCATCTGTAGACGCCTTTGCACTTCACACACGGCGGCTGCTGATCTTTTACTTTTTCCTTCTGCGCAGGAATTTTGCAGTCATCGACCGCCGTCTTCTGGGTTGGGACTTCAGGGAGGGGGCCGCTGTCTAAGGAAAAACAAACATGGAGGAGACCATTAAAAAAATGGCGCGATCACCCTTCCCCCCAGGATGATTCCAATACTTCAACATAATAAACGCCGATAAGTTACTACAAGTTCTCCAAATGTATTATCCCTCCCCCTCTGCGATCGGACTGTGCAGCGCTAAGGCGCCATAAGAAGTCAATAGAAAGAAAAAGTGTAAAATAAAATAAGTTTTTACAAATATGAAAAGAATTTAAAACTTCTAATCACCCCTCTTTTGACCCATTGGAAATAAAACTATTAAAAAAAAACAAACAAACAAACATGTATTTGGTATCGCCGCGTTCAGAAATGCCCGATCTATCAAGATATAAAATCAATTATTCGGATCTGTAAACTACGGAATGGAAAAAAAAAGGAAAATCGCCAAAATTACATTTTTTTTTGGTCGACGCAAAATTGCAATACAATGCAATAACAGGAGATCAAAACATCACATCTGCCCAAAAATGGAATAATTAGAAACGTCAGCTCAAGACGCAAAAAATAAGCCGTCACACAGTGCAGAAATGGCACAAAAGCACAATCATACCGACACGTCAGTGTTACCATATAGCACAGACCCCAGACATCACACCGACACGTCAGTGTTACCATATAGTACTGACCCTAGACATCATACCGACACCTCAGTGTTACCATATAGTACTGACCTGAGGCATCATACCGACACCTCAGTGTTACCATATAGTACTGACCCCAGACATCATACCGACACGTCAGTGTTACCATATAGTACTGACCCCAGACATCATACCGACACCTCAGTGTTACCATATAGTACTGACCTGAGGCATCATACCGACACCTCAGTGTTACCATATAGTACTGACCCCAGACATCATACCGACACGTCAGTGTTACCATATAGTACTGACCCCAGACATCATACCGACACCTCAGTGTTACCATATAGTACTGACCCGAGGCATCATACCGACACCTCAGTGTTACCATATAGTACTGACCCGAGACATCATACTGACACCTCAGTGTTACCATATAGTACTGACCCGAGACATCATATCGACACCTCAGTGTTACCATATAGTACTGACCCCAGACATCATACCAACATGTTAGTGTTACCATATAGTACTGACCCCAGACATCATACTGACACCTCAGTGTTACCATATAGTACTGACCAGAGACATCATACCAACATGTTAGTGTTACCATATAGTACTGACCCCAGACATCATACTGACACCTCAGTGTTACCATATAGTACTGACCCGAGACATCATACCGACACGTCAGTGTTACCATATAGTACTGACCCCAGACATCATACCGACACGTCAGTGTAACCATATAGTACTGACTCCAGACATCATACCGACACGTCAGTGTTACCATATAGTACTGACCTGAGGCATCATACCGACACGTCAGTGTTACCATATAGTACTGACCTGAGGCATCATATCAACACCTCAGTGTTACCATATAGTACTGACCTCAGACATCATACCGACCCCTCAGTGTTACCATATAGTAATGACCCCAGACATTATACCGACACCTCAGTGTTACCATATAGTACTGACCCGAGACATCATACCGACACATCAGTGTTACCATATAGTACTGACCCGAGACATCATACCGACATGTCAGTCTTACCATATAGTACTGACCTGAGACATCATACCGACACCTCAGTGTTACCATATAGTACTGACCCCAGACATCATACCGACACCTCAGTGTTTCCATATAGTACTGACCCCAGACATCATACCGACACCTCAGTGTTACCATATAGTACTGACCCGAGACATCATACCGACACCTCAGTGTTACCATATAGTACTGACCCGAGACATCATACCGACACCTCAGTGTTACCATATAGTACTGACCCGAGACATCATACCGACACATCAGTGTTACCATATAGTACTGACCCCAGACATCATACCGACACCTCAGTGTTACCATATAGTACTGACCCGAGGCATCATACCGACAACTCAGTGTTACCATATAGTACTGACCCAGACATCATACCGACACATCAGTGTTTCCATATAGTACTGACCCAGACATCATACAGACACCTCAGTGTTACCATATAGTACTGACCCGAGACATCATACCAACACCTCATTTGTTACCATATAGTGCTGACCCCAGACATCATACAGACACCTCAGTGTTACCATATACTACTGACCCCAGACATCATACAGACACCTCAGTGTTACCATATAGTACTGACCCCAGACATCATACCGACACCTCAGTGTTACCATATAGTACTGACCTGAGGCATCATACCGACACGTCAGTGTTACCATATAGTACTGACCCCAGACATCATACCGACACCTCAGTGTTACCATATAGTACTGACCTGAGGCATCATACCGACACGTCAGTGTTACCATATAGTACTGACCCCAGACATCATACCGACACCTCAGTGTTACCATATAGTACTGACCTGAGGCATCATACCGACACGTCAGTGTTACCATATAGTACTGACCCGAGACATCATACTGACACGTCAGTGTTACCATATAGTACTGACCCCAGACATCATACAGACACCTCAGTGTTACCATATAGTACTGACCTCAGACATCATACGACACCTCAGTGTTACCATATAGTACTGACCCCAGACATCATACAGACACCTCAGTGTTACCATATATTACTGACCTTCAGACATCATACCGACACCTCAGTGTTACCATATAGTACTGACCTCAGACATCATACTGACACCTCAGTGTTACCATATAGTACTGACCCCAGACACCATACCCACACGTCAGTGTTACCATATAGTACTGACCCAAGACATCATACTGACACCTCAGTGTTACCATATAGTACTGACCCGAGGCATCATACCGACACCTCAGTGTTACCATATAGTACTGACCCGAGGCATCATACCGACACCTCAGTGTTACCATATAGTACTGACCCCAGACATCATACCGACACCTCAGTGTTACCATATAGTACTGTCCCCAGACATCATACTGACACCTCAGTGTTACCATATAGTACTGACCCCAGACATCATATCGGCACCTCAGTGTTACCATATAGTACTGACCCCAGACATCATACCGACACATCAGTGTTTCCATATAGTACTGACCCCAGACATCATACAGACACCTCAGTGTTACCATATAGTACTGACCCGAGACATCATACCAACACCTCAGTGTTACCATATAGTACTGACCCCAGACATCATACAGACACCTCAGTGTTACCATATACTACTGACCCCAGACATCATACAGACACCTCAGTGTTACCATATAGTACTGACCCCAGACATCATACCGACACCTCAGTGTTACCATATAGTACTGACCTGAGGCATCATACCGACACGTCAGTGTTACCATATAGTACTGACCCCAGACATCATACCGACACCTCAGTGTTACCATATAGTACTGACCTGAGGCATCATACCGACACGTCAGTGTTACCATATAGTACTGACCCCAGACATCATACCGACACCTCAGTGTTACCATATAGTACTGACCTGAGGCATCATACCGACACGTCAGTGTTACCATATAGTACTGACCCGAGACATCATACTGACACGTCAGTGTTACCATATAGTACTGACCCCAGACATCATACAGACACCTCAGTGTTACCATATAGTACTGACCTCAGACATCATACCGACACCTCAGTGTTACCATATAGTACTGACCCCAGACATCATACAGACACCTCAGTGTTACCATATATTACTGACCTCAGACATCATACCGACACCTCAGTGTTACCATATAGTACTGACCTCAGACATCATACTGACACCTCAGTGTTACCATATAGTACTGACCCCAGACACCATACCCACACGTCAGTGTTACCATATAGTACTGACCCAAGACATCATACTGACACCTCAGTGTTACCATATAGTACTGACCCGAGGCATCATACCGACACCTCAGTGTTACCATATAGTACTGACCCGAGGCATCATACCGACACCTCAGTGTTACCATATAGTACTGACCCCAGACATCATACCGACACCTCAGTGTTACCATATAGTACTGACCCCAGACATCATACTGACACCTCAGTGTTACCATATAGTACTGACCCCAGACATCATATCGGCACCTCAGTGTTACCATATAGTACTGACCCCAGACATCATACCGACACCTCAGTGTTACCATATAGTACTGACCCCAGACATCATACCGACACCTCAGTGTTACCATATAGTACTGACCCCAGACATCATACTGACACCTCAGTGTTACCATATAGTACTGACCCCAGACATCATACCGACACCTCAGTGTTACCATATAGTACTGACCCGAGACATCATACAGACACCTCAGTGTTACCATATAGTACTGACCCCAGACATCATACCGACACCTCAGTGTTACCATATAGTATTGACCCCAGACATCATACCGACACCTCAGTGTTACCATATAGTATTGATCCCAGACATCATACCGACACATCAGTGTTACCATATAGTACTGACCCGAGACATCATACCGACACCTCAGTGTTACCATATAGTATTGACCCCAGACATCATACCGACACATCAGTGTTACCATATAGTACTGACCCCAGACATCATACCGACACCTCAGTGTTACCATATAGTACTGACCCCAGACATCATACCGACACATCAGTGTTACCATATAGTACTGACCCCAGACATCATACCGACACCTCAGTGTTACCATATAGTCAACATAGTGAATAAAAAAAAAAACACTATGGAATTTGCCTTTTTTTTTCACTTTCACCTTCACGTTGTGTCCCATTTTTCTATATGGTGAAATGAATGATGTCCTTCAAAAGTACAACTCGTCCCACAAAACAATAAACCTCATATATCTATATTGACGGAAAAATAAAACAGTTATGGCTTTAGAAAGAAGGGGAGGGAATAGGGAAAATCGTCCGAGGGTGGAGGGGTTATCGTACGGTTTATAAACTTTTATGCATATCATGAAACCAAATTTATTTTCTTATTATTTCATTATATTTACAGAGAGAAAGACGGAGATTCAAATGTTTACAATTTTTTTAAATATTGTTTTTAAACATTTTTCCTTTATTTCCTTGCCCCTGCGATATATATCGTCCCCATATACAATATTCACTCCCATCGTCCTAATGATCCTAGAATGTCAGATATCTCCGATCCGCTATTCCCCGGTCACTTACGGGTTAAGGTGTTGTCGGTGGCGGACTGCACGGCCCAGGAATCCATCTTCTTCTTAGGTCTAATGAGCCTCGGTTTGGGTTTTTGCTTCGGCTTCTTAATATCTAAGAAGATAAATATAAAGGGGGGCACGGACGCCTCACTTTACTCAGGGAATATTGTAGACTAGGGGAGATTTTAACCCCACAGTTTACAGTCATTCACCAAAAACAGCCTTACCTACCGTTTATGTCAGGTAATAGATACTGACTAGGCTGTTTTGACAGTTGGCCTGGTTGTTTATCAGGTGACCTACAGCAACCAATCACAGCTCAGGACATTCTTACTATAAGACAGCTTATGTCTTTCAGTAAAACATTCAGGGAAGCTGCCGAAGATGAGGACTTCTGGAAAATGGCGCACACCAGGACATGACCGTCAGTGAAGCAGCAGCCACACAAGCCCGAAATCAACTAACACATCTCTTTTGTTATTCTTTTAACAACCTGTAACATTTCAACTCCCCTGGAGGGGTGGATTAACCCCTTCCCGACCCATGACGTTACACAAACGTCATGGGTTTCTGTGCCTTCCCGACCCATGACATTGTGCAACGTCATGGCGGGATCAAGCTCCTGCAGCTCCGGTGACACAAATCTGTGAAATGTCACCGGAGCTGCAGGTACGTGGGGACCTATAGTTGTCCCCGGGGGGGGTGGCTTAGCCCCCCTGTGGCTACAATCGCTCTGATTGGTAGTTGAAAGTGAAACTGCCAATCAGAGTGATTGGTAGGTGGGTGCCCTCCCTCCTTCCTTCTGCCTCCCAGCCTCCGTTATCTCGTCTAATCACCGCTGCCCCCTGATCTCTCCCCTTGCCCTCTGGTGATCACCGCTCCCTCCCCCCATCCCTGCCCCCGGTGATCAATGGAGGGCAAGGGGAGAGATCAGGTGGGCAGCGGTGATCACCGGAGGGCAAGGAGAGAGATCGGGGGGCAGCGGTGATCACCTCCTACCGTCCTCCTCCTCACCTCTGGTCCTCCTGTGTTCTCCACCGCTGCTGCCACCTCCTCCGGTCCTCCTCCTGACCTCCTCCTCCCACTCTGGTCCTCCTGGCCCTGCTCCTCCGCAGCCTCATCGGCATGGACATGAGGGTGCAGAGGAGTGGTATGTGACAGGCAAGGGCACAGCATTCTGTGTGATCGCTGTGCCCTGGCTCTGTGTCACAGAGACTACAACAAGGGAACACTTGATCCCTTGTTGTAGTCTCTGGGGTCATTCATGGTGCACGGTATGGAAGATCATTGCCTTACTGTGTACCATGACTCTGATCCCAGAGACTACAACAAGGGATCAAGCGTCCTCTTGTTGTAGTCTCTGGGGTCAGTCATGGTGCACGGTATGGAAGATCATTGCCTTACTGTGTACCATTACTCTGACCCCAGAGACTACAACAAGGGATCAAGCGTCCTCTTGTTGTAGTCTCTGCAGTCATAGTGATGGTCAGGGCCGGACTGGGACCCGAAAGCAGCCCTGGAAAACAAACCCCACCAGCCCACACACTATATCACCCATTAGCCCCGATCAGTGAAGTTTGCTTTAAAAGGGAACCTGTCACCTTCATAAAGCCCCCAGGCTATCTGCCCCTGCATCTTCCTATTACTACTTTATCCTTTCTGTGCTAAATGTGCCCTGTGACTGTGTAAAAAGCTTTTCATCACTCAAACGCGTCATTCCCGGTACTCCGCAGGCCGGACTTCAGGCTGCACAGTGCGCATGCTCTATGGAGCACATTACGTCAGCTCTTCTGTGATGATATCTGTGATGAGCTGATGTAATGTGCTCCATAGAGCATGCGCAATGCGCAGCTCTGTGGATGAGTACCGGAAATGACAACGCTCGGCGTCATACCCGCCATTCTGCAGAGCGGAGCGAGCCAGGCTGGGGGGCGCACATTGGGATGTCAATATAACGCCCATGGGGGCATGATAAACTATACAGGAGGCGGCCACGGGACATAGAGAGGATGCCCAGGGGGGCTAGCAATGGTGGCCCCCCGGATCATTATCATACTAATGAGTGAGTGATAAAAAGCTTTTATTACACAGTCACAGGGCACATTTAACACAGAAAGGGATAGTTACAGTAGTAATAGGAAGGTGCAGGGACAGGTAGTGATAGTCTGGGGGCTTTATAGATCTGACAGGTTCACTTTAAGTTGCCGTGGCCTCATCACTTTCTTAAATGAGCACTAGAAGTGCCACTTATTGAGCTACAAATTCATGATAAATAGTAGTGTCGCAGCAGATAACCGTTTATGTAAGTATATAATTTTCTGCCTGCACCTACTCTTGTGGTGATGCCAGTCATATATAGATTTGCATATTGTTGTAATTTTTGACTGAGCTCCTACTGAAAATATAATTTTCCTCTTTTCTCCCTTTCTATAGTCCTGATAGCCATGCCTTGGTCACCATTGTTAGAGCCCAGCACACACCTGTTCATTGCTTTTAATTACATCCATGGGCGTATAAACCACACACATCTCCACATTTCACTAGGGCATAGTGTCAGGACCTGACAGTAGAGGCTCCGTGTAGTGGGTGTAAGGCTTACTCTCTAGTGGCCACTATTGAAACCAAGATCTCGGTTTTCCTTATGTAGCATAGGCAGTTTTCTGCAATACACACATTCACTATACCCATGATCCTTTTGTTTCAAGTGCCACTCATTGAGCTACAAATTCATGATAAATAGTAGTGTCGCGCAGATAAACCGTTTATGTCCTCACACACAGACACACTCACCACACAGCGGCCTGTCCTCACCACACTCACACATACACAACAGCGGCCTGTCCTCACACACACTCACACATACACACAGCAGCCTGTCCTCACACACACTCACTCATACACACATACAGCCTGTCTCACACACACTCCACATACACACAGCAGCCTGTCCTCAACAATCACACTACACACAGCGGCCTGTCCTCACACACACTCACACATACACACAGCAGCCTGTCTCACACACACTCACACATACACACAGCAGCCTGTCCTCACACACACTCACACATACACACAGCAGCCTGTCCTCACACACACCACACAGCAGCCTGTCCTACCACACCACACTACACACATCACACAACACAGCAGCCTGTCCTCACACACACTCACACATACACACGCAGAAGCCGTCTCACACACACTCACACATACACACACGCAGCCTGTCCTCACACACACTCACACATACACACAGCAGCCTGTCCTCACACACACTCACACAGCGGCCTGTCCTCACACACACCTCACACATACACACAGCAGCCTGTCTCACACATACACACAGCAGCCTGTCCTCACACACAGACACACATACACACAACAGCCTGTCCTCACACACAGACACACTCACACATACACACAGCGGCCTGTCCTCACACACACTCACACATACACACACTGCAGCCTGTCTCACACACACTCACACATACACAGCAGCCTGTCCTCACAGACACACAAATACACACACAGCAAACTGCCCTGCCCCGCCCCCGCCCCACCCCACACATCTCAGGTCAGACAGACGAAAGTGAAAGTATCTTGCCTCAGCTTTTGCCCCGCACTGGCAGCCCCCGGGTCCGCAGCTGAGACAGGTCACAGGAGGAGTGAGGAGGAGACTCAGACTATGACTGAGACAAAGTCACCGGCTGCTGACTGCTGCCTGCAAGTCAGCTCCACTGCCTGCACACAGGGCCACTTGGTAATGGCCGGGGTGGCCGTGATCCGTTTTGGTGGGCGGGAGAGCAGAGTGTGTGCTTTCTCCGCCCACAAAGAACATGCTGTACAGCCGCGCTCTCCAAGAGCCGCTGTCAGGGCCGCCCGCCCGCCATTGGTGTGAGTCTGTGACTGTACGAAGAGTGACTCACTCTCTCTCTGATGATGTGTACTGGCAACTTAGCGGTCGGTACCGTTTCCCAGACCCCGCTATGCAGGCGGGCGGCAGCGGCCGCAAAATCATTTAAAAGCTGGCCTGCGGCTGGAGGAGCGGGTGCTGTGGCCCCGCCCACTCCACAACCATCGGGAAAAGTCCCGAATCTCCCGCCTATCAGTCCAGGCCTGGTGATGGTGCACGGTACGGCAGGTCATTGCCATACACTCCACCATGACTCTGACCCCAGAGATTACAATAAGGTATCAAGTGTCCTCTTGTAGTCTCTACAGTCATAGTGATGGTGCTCGGTACGACAGGTCATTGCCATACACTCCACCATGATTCTGACCCCAGAGACTACAACAAGGTATCAAGTGTCCTCTTGTTGCAGTCTGCAGTCATAGTGATGGTGCCCGGTACGACAGGTCATTGCCATACAGTGCACCATCACTATGACTAATCTAAAACGAAAGTTCCTCAACACTCGATTGCCTCTGCTACATCCAGAGACTGCAGCAAGGGATCAAGTGTCTTGTTGCAGTCTCTAGTGTCATAGTGATGTTTCACTGTATGGCAATGATCTGCCATACAGTGCACAATCACCGTGACCCCAGAGACTACAGCAAGAGTTAATTTGATCCCTTCTTTTAGTCTCTGGGATCCCGGTGATTGTGCACTGTATGGCAATGATCTGCCATACAGTGCATCATGACTGTGACCACAGAGACTACAACAAGGGATCAAGTGTCCTCTTGATGTAGTCTATGGAGTCATGTGATGATGCACTGTATGGCAGATCATTGCCATACAGTGCACAATCACCGGGATCCCAGAGACTAAAACAAAGGATCAAATTAACTCTTTCTGTAGTCTCTGGGGTCACGGTGATTGTGCACTGTATGGCAGATCATTGCCATACAGCAGGGGTCTCGAACACGCGGCCCCCGGGTCGCATGCGGCCTGCAAAGCTTCCCACTGCAGCCCGGGGCACCATGAAAAGATAAGCATGCCCCGGGCCATTGTACATGGAGCCGCCACGGTACCCGCTTCATTGTGACTTCCGAGTACCGCTCAAACAAGCGCCTTCGCTCCTGTACAGTCATGCAAGCAGGCGGCCGGTGGACCAATCAGACGTCTGCAGCTGACGTCGGCGTATGATGTCACAGGAGGCTTCTGATTGGTCCGCCGGCTGCCTGCTTGCATGAATGTACAGGAGCGAAGGCACGTGTTTGATCAGTACCCGGTAGTCACAATGAGGCGGGTACCGCGGCGGCTCCATGTACAATGGCCTGGGGCATCATTAAGATGTGTATGAGTGAAAGTTAGAGAGTGTGTGTGTATATGTGTGAGTGTATTTGTGTGTATATGTGTGTGTATGTGTGTGTGTGAATATCTCTGAGTGTGTGTATATGTGTGTGTGTATGTGTGAGTGTGTATATGTGTGAGTGTGTGTATATGTATGTGAGTGTGTATATGTGAGTATGCGTGTATGTGTGAGAGTGTGTATATGTGTGAGTGTATTCCCACGCCGCCCAGGCGGCACATCGCTGGCGGCTGGTGCCGGGTGCTGGCGGCCGCCTGGTGCTGCCTAATGCCGGGTGCTGGCAGCTGGCGGCTGCCGCCTAGTGCTGGCGGAAGCCGGGTGCTAGGGGCCGCTGGGTGCCGCCTAATGCCGGGTGTTGGCAGCTGCCGGATGCCACCTGGTGCCGCCTCCCAGGTGCTGCCGGGGGCTGCCTAATGCCGGGTGCTGGCGACTACCGCCGGGTGCTGGCAGCTGCCGGGTGCCACCTGGTGCCGCCTCTTGGGTGCTCTCGGCTGCCGGGTGCCGCCTTATGCCGGGTGCTTGCAACTGCCAGGTGCCACCTGGTGCAGCCTCCCAGGTGCTGGCGGCTGTTGCCGGGTGCCAACTGGTGCCGCCTCCTGGGTGCTCGCAGCTGCCGGGTGCCACCTAATGCTGGGTGCTGGCAGCTGCCGGGTGCCACTGGTGCAGCCTCCCGGGTGCTGGCAGCTGCTGGGTGCCACCTGGTGCTGCCTCCTGGATGCTGGCAGCTGCCACCTGTTGCCGACGGATGAGGCCTGGTGCTGGGTGCTGGTTGGTGCCTGGTGCCGCGTGCTGGCTGGTGCCGGCTGCCGGGTGCTGAAAGTACCTAGGGCGGCAGGAACTCCAAATATGGCCCTATGTGTAAGTGTGTCAATGTGTAAGTGTGCATGTGCTTGTGTGAATATGTCTGAGGATGTTTGTGTGAGTGTGTATATATATATGTGAGTGTACAAGTGAGTGTGTGAATGTATGTGTGTGTGTGTATATGTGTGAGTGTGTATGTGAGTGTGTGTATATGTGTGAGTGTGAGTGTGAGCGAGGGAACAAAAAGAACAGAGACCAGGTTGTGGGGATATCTCTACAAAATGGCGTTGGGATGGGGGACATTACTACAAGTTGACAAGGGAGGGAACATTACTAAAAGATGGGGACATTACTACAAGATGAGGACCAGGATGGGGGACATTAATAAAGGATGGGGACCAGGATGGGGCATTACTACACGTATGGACCAGGGAGGAACATTACTTCAAGATGGAGACCAGGGCGGGGGCATTACTACAAGACGAGGACCAGGATGGGGGACATTAATATAGGATGGGGACCAGGATGGGGCATTACTACACGTATGGACCAGGGAGGAACATTACTACAAGATGGAGACCAGGACAGGGGCATTACTACAAGAAGGCGACCAGGATGGGGACATTACTACAAGAAGAGGATCAGGATGAGGGACATTAATATATGATGGGGACCAGGATGGGGCATTACTACACATATGGACCAGGGAGGAACATTACTACAAGATGAGGACCAGGATGGGGACATTACTACAAGATGGAGACCAGGATGGGGACATTACTACAAGAAGAGGACCAGGATGGGGACATTACTACAAGAGAGGACCAGAATGGGGGACATTAATAAAGGATGGGGACCAGGATGGGGCATTACTACACGTATGGACCAGGGAGCAACATTACTACAAGATGGAGACCAGGACAGGGGCATTACTACAAGAAGGCAACCAGGATGGGGACATTACTACAAGAAGAGGATCAGCATGGGACATTACTACATGATGGGAACCAGGATGGGGCATTACTACACGTAGGGACCAGGGAGGAACATTACTTCAAGAAGGGGACCAGATTGGGGACATTACTACAAGACGGGGACCAGTTTGGGGGACATTAATATACAATGGGGACCAGTATGGGGACATTACTAGAAGAAGGGGATCAGGATGGGGACATTACTACATAAAGGAGATTAGGTTGGGGACATTCCTACAAGAAGATAATCAGGATTTGTACTTTATTAGATTGAGCAAAAAATTCTGGTATTGCTAAAATGTCACTTAGTCCTTCAAGCAATGCGGCCCCCCGATATCAATTTTTTTCTACGTGCGGCCCACCAACCCAGCCGAGTTTGAGACCCCTGCCATACAGTGAACCCTCACTATGACACTAGAGACTGCAACAAGACACTTGATCCCTTGCTGTAGTCTCTGGATGTAGCAGATGCAATCGAATGTCGTGGGACCTTCTTTGTAGTCTATATCGGACGTTAATAAAGATGGAGTCTCAATTTGTGTTTGTTTTTTTTCTAATAAAAATATTTTTCTCTGAGTGTTGTGTATTTTTTTTTACTATTTACTAGAGATTCCTAATGGCCGGGTCTAACATTGGCCTGACATTATGAATCTCGGGCTTAGTGCCAGCTGCCAATAAAAAAGCTGGCATTAACCCTTTTATTACCCAGTTTGCCACCGGCACCAGGGCAACTGGAAGAGTCTGGGTACAGCACCAGAAAATGGCGCTTCAATAAATGCACCATTTTCTTAGGCGGCTGCGGGTTGCAAATCGCAGCATGGGGGGTCCAGAACGCTTGGGCCTCTCCATGCTGAGGATTCCAGCCACCAGCTGCCTAGTTGCACCTGGCTGGACCAAAAATATGGCGGAGCCCCACGTCAATTTTTTTCTCAAATTCTATAAATTTAAAAAAAATGTTGGGCTTCGCTGTATTTTCGGTTGCCAGCCAGGTACAACGAGGCAGCTGGTGGTGGGTGGCAGTCCGTAGCTGCCAAGTTGTACCTGGCTGGATCAAAAATATGGCGAAGCCCAATATGTTTTTTTTTAATTAATTCTACAAATAAAACAACATGTAGCTTTTCTGTATTTTTGGTTGCCAGCCAGGTACAACTTGGCAGCTGGGGGGCAAACGTGGGCCCCCCATGCTGCAAATTGGAACCCACAGCCACCCCAGAAAATGGTGCCTCTAATAAATGCGCCACCCCGATTGTACCCTGACTCTTCCAGTTGTCCTGGTGGCAAACTGGTCTAGTTTCCAAAATGGGGTCACTTGTGGGGGAGCTCCAATGTTTAGGCACACAGGGGCTCTCCATACGTGTAACAATTTGAATGGAAAATTGGCTCCAATTGTTAGCGGACACCATGTTGCGTATGGAGAGCCCCTGTGTGCCTAAACATTAGAGCTCCCCCACAAGTGACCCCATTTTGGAAACTAGACCCCCCAAGGAACTTATCTAGATGCATAGTGAGCACTTTGAACACCCAGGTGCTTCACAAATTGATCAGTAAAAATTAAAACATACTCTTTTTTTTTCACAAAAATTTTCTTTTAGCCTCAATTTTTTCATTTTTACATGGCCAACAGGATAAAATGAACTCTAAAATTTGTTGGGCAATTTCTCCTGAGTACACTGATACTGCATATGTGGCCATAAACCACTGTTTGGGCGCACAGCAGGGCTCAGAAGTAAAGGAGCGACATTTGACTTTTTGAATGGAAAATTAGCTCCAAAAGTGAAATTGCGCTCCTTCCCTTCTGAGCCCTGCTGTGCGCCCAAACAGTGGTTTATGACCACATATGAGGTATCGGTGTACTCAGGAGAAATTGCCCAACAATATTTAGGATGCATTTTATCCTGTTGCCCTTGTGAAAATGAAAGAATTGAGGCTAAAAGAACATTTTTGTTGGAAAATATAAAATGTCCATTTTTTCCTTCCATGTTACTTTAGTTGCTGTGAAGCACCTGAAGGGTTAATAATCTTCTTGAATGTAGTTTGGTGTAGCTTGAGGGGTGCAGTTTTTGGAATGGTGTCACTTTTGGGTGTTTTCTGTCATGGGCACCCCTCAAAGAGACTTCAAATGTGATGTGGTCATTAAAAAGTTTTTTTGTAAATTTTGCTGGAAAAATGAGAAATTGATGATGAACTTTGACCCCTTATAACTTCCTAACCCAAAAAATTTTTTTGTTCCAAAATTGTGCTGATGTGAATGTCCTGAGCTGTGATTGGTTGCTATAGGTCACCTGATAAATATCCAGGCCAACTGTCAAAACAGCCAAGTCAGTATTTATGAACTGACACATATAAATGGTAAGTAAGGCTTTTTTATTGTGGAGGTAGGTGCTTCAGAAATCGGGGTAGGGGCTGTATTGTCTCAAGGTCCCGGAGCATTGACCAACTTCCGGCCTTGTGCCTTTTTCTCTGGGAAATTCTCATCTGCTGAGAAAAATTATGATGTTGGGAATCTCAAGTTGCTCTTGAAGAATGGAGACTTTATCTGGATGGAGCTATTCATGTCATAGTTGTGACTGATCATTAAAATTTGGCTCTATTAGGGTCTAAGAACGTGAGGGCTGACGCTTTGCCACGTAGCCTTGATTCCGTTTCTCCTTTAGAACCTCCATTCTCCTTAGCGTGTTCCACGGGTTTGGTGTTTTGCTATCGTTTGTAGCCAAAACATAGCATAAGAAGTCTAATAAAAACGTCACACTCTGGATTTAATCACCATGTGTTTGTACAAAAGTTGACAAACAGCCAAAGCCATGTGAAACAGCCTTAGTGTGTGGTTCTAAGGTATCATTGGAACAGCATCATGAAGCAATCTTGGCTCCTTCCACTACTGCAGGGTCCAAATTATTTCTATGTACCTGAGATTACCATTGTTGCAGGAATTTTTATGATTCCGTGTTGAGTGGTCACCCTGCGGTCACTGCTAACCAGAAAGCTATTGCTAGACTTTTGATGGTCCTCCTTGCATAACAATGGTAAGGTTTTGCGTCTGCTTGTAAAATGTGCTGTCACAGTCATCCTGCCGCGATATTGGCTCCATTGCCAATTCCTGAAAGACTGTGGACTCATTTGTCCATGGATTTCATTGCTGATTTGCCTTTGGTTGGAAAACCGTGATTTGGGTGATAGTCGACCAATGAAGTAAACAAGTCCAGTTTTTGTCATGTGTTGACTGCTGTGATTAAACCGAGTTTGAGCTCTGCAGGTGGAGGAGTGAGTCATAGCATTCAGGGGAAGGTGGAGTGGAGGGTGTGTCTTAGTATTCAGATCTCCACTCCCTCAGCCTTGAAGTAGTTCAACTTCCCTCCACCAGGTGTTGCAGATATAATTAATTTCTTCTTGGACCCCATGCAGTGTGTTGTTGCTGCCATTGCCTTCCATAGAAGCTGCTGGGTCTTCCAGGTCCTTGGGTGGAGGTAGGGGTGTGATGACATGAATCTTTCAATGTATAGCATCAGTTAAGTTTCTTATATTAGCCAGACATGTTGGTATTTTGTTTGTTAACGTGTGATAAGCCACTCATTGTTTCTACTAGACTTTTAGGGCCGCTTTACACCCACCAACTTCTGTGACCAACTTCTGAACAGATCTCTGGTTGCAGTGAAATCATGGACACATTGTTCCATGTTGTGGCTGTGTACAAATGTAACAATGTGTCCATGATTTCACTGCAACCAGAGATCTGTTCAGAAATTGGTCACAGAAGTTGGTGTGTAAAGCGGCCCTTAGAGGAGACTGCCAGGGTCGAAAGTTTGTGTAATTATTTCGCCCCTTTGTGAAGGTCAGAGACTCAAAGACATTTAAGGATGCGAGCCATCTATTGTCCAAAGGATGTATATTGATAAATAAATGTAAATTACCTTACTTCTCATCCCCTCTGCCAGAGACTCTTGACCCATAGGGATATTATGTATGCAGCTTGAAATCTAGCCAATGAGAGAACAGTCTTATTCCACCAATAGTGAAGTTTTCAATGTCCTGAATTGAGTGCTCAAGGGTATACATGTATAAGGAGGTCTGTTCATTGACCAGGAGTTCATCTGCTTGGTGGCCTCAATCTAGGGACTTTGGCCCCGAATGAAGGTTCACATCAACGACACATGCTAGATTGCTCCAATCTGGATCTGCGGATCCGATTGGCAGGCCATAACCCTAGGTCTATGCTCTTTGGTGCTGACTAAGGGGATCAGAACCTGAAGTATAGTATTACATGGACCTCTGGCCCGACTAGAGAAGCACTAGAGCCTACTTCATGAAGATACCCAGGTTGGGCCATTTCGGTCACCTGGCTGCAGCAGAACTATGTAATTCCTGGTGAGCCAGCAGAAGGTGAGACTCTGTTGCCTGTTATATTCTCTGTTTTGCTTGGTAATGTGTTATACCCTGATAACTGTTGGGGATCCAATAAAATCTTACTATTGCGGTTCCCTCACCCTGTGTTGTCTTGAGTAGTGTTCCACCCACGTGTAGAGAGTTTGGGCGTTCTGATGGGATGAGCCCTAGTTCATGCTGTCTATCTAAAGGCGGCCAGGCCAGCGGATGAGACCACCCATTGACCCCCGTGTCTCTACAAGGGGCTCTTAACCAAGGGCTGATCAGGAGGGAAGGGCTAGGGTGGTGACCAAGACCACCCCGCCCTCTAGGTCACTCTCAGAGTTACGGAACGCCAGCCTAAGGGTCAGACTAGCTCCTGTGAACTTCTTGCTTGTCTTACCTTCCTGCTACCTGATTCCCTATCCACTATATCACCCCATGACAAATTTGTCTCCAAATTCTGGAGAGCATTTTGTAAAAAGTTGAAGAATCATTTGTCAGTTTCCTCAACTTATCACCTTGAAACCCACGGTCAGATCAAGAGGACAAGTTAGTCGTTAGAGAAAATTTTAAGATGTTAAGTTGAGGCTCAGCAGGAGGATTGGTCCGAATTTTTACTTCTTTTAGAGTTGGCTTTTGACAGTCGGGTCAGTCTATCCATTGGTACCTCGCCGTTCTTTGTAATTATGGTTTCATCCTCATTCTGGTGAATTCTCTAGGTTGAGTTCTGGTTGCCCGATGGAAGAGATGGCCATACAGAAATTTGGGGTGGCTGAAAGGGGGTTCAAAAGAACACTGGGGTGTCTCAACTTCACCAAAAAAGGGAAGCATTCAACAGATCCAGTCTTCAAAGTAGGAGACGTGGTTTGGGTATCTTCCAAAAATGTTAGGATGAACGTGCCATCGATGAAGTTGGGTCCTAAATATATCGGCCGCATGAGATTTTGGAGGTAGTCAATCTAGTGACCTTTAGACTAGTGATGCGCAAACCCAAACTGTAAAGTCCTGGGTCCATACCGGACACCTTGTGTCTGTGCACGGACTCCGAACATGCAGACTTCTCAGGGAAGTCCATGTTACTGTTCGTGTTCGTCAGCCCATATAAAGCTTGTTGAAATTGTGCAGAGCAGCCAATCAGAAGGCTTTCCCAGTGTGGGCATTTCCTGTCCCATCACGGCCATGCCAAGTACTGGCATGGCCAGTGGTGTAACTTGAAGCTCATGAACCCTGATGCGAAAGCTCCAACGGGACCCCAAATTATTGCAAATCTTTAATAGCAATAGTACTTTTCTATAGACCAAAGAGACATTGGGGGCCCTCTTGGCTCCAGGGCCACGTGCGATTGCAACCCCAGTGTTGTAGTCAAGCCCCTGAGCATGCTTGTGATAGGTCGGCGCACGTTGAAAGTTGAAAGCTGTTTATCAAAATAAGAGGAAACCCCCACGTTTTTTAATTATAAAAACCGGTTAGGGTTCCGTAATTGACACCCAGCCAAGATAAAGCAGACAGCTGGGTGTTGGTATTCTTAGACTGGGGAGGTCATGGTTATTGGGCCCTCCCTAGCCTAAAAATAGCAGTCTGCAACCACCCCAGAATCCATTAGGTGCAACAATCCTGATGCTTTAACCAATTCATCCCGATTGCCCTGATGTAGTGGCAACTGGGGTAATATAAAGGGTTAATGACAGCTGTGATTTGTCAAAAAAATCACAGCTGCCAAGAAGTCCTGGATAAGTAATGGGAAAGGTGTGTGGGACCTCACTATTACTAATTGTAATAAGAAATATACACAAAACAGTGAGAAAAATCCTTTATTTCAAAACAATCAACACTTCTTTCTCCAATTTATTAACCCTCAAACCACCCCCCTGCAGGTCCGATGTAGTCCACACCATGACGATCCCGGCTCTGCTACATCCTGACGTTGCATAACAGTTACATTAGAAAACATGACTGCTCACTGTGGCCTGTGGAACACACTGATTGAGCTGCAGCTGTGAGAGTGGTGACAGGTGAGTTCACCTGAGGTCACAGCTGGGCTTCCATGGGAACCGCCAGCTGTGACCTCAGGTGGACTCACCGAGGTGATTTAATTGAAACTCAGGATCTAGCAGAGTTGAGATAGTCATAGGATGTCATGATGAGGATTATATCAAACCCATAGCGGTGTTTTGTGGGATAATAAATTGGAGAAAGAGGGTGTGTTTTTTTTAAATAAAGGATATTTCTGTGTGTGTTTTTCTTTTTACTTTCCTCAATTAGTAATGAGGGGGGTGTCATAGAAACCTCTTCCATTACTAATCCAACCAATCACAGCTGTCATTAACCCCTTATATTACTTCGACTGCCACCGCTCCAGAGCAATCTGGATGAGCCAGGTAAAGTGCCAGGATTTTGTGGCGGCTGCAGGCTATTTTTAGGCTGGGGAGGGACCAATAACCATGGGCCTCCCCAGTCTGAGAATACCAACCCTTTTCTTTGCCTAGGTATCAAAATTGGGGAGGGACCTTAAGTTGTTTTTTTTAATTATCTAAATAATTAAAAAAGAAATGCACGGGGTCTCCTGTATTTTAATATCCAGCCAAGACAAAGCACACAGCTGGGGGCTGCAACCTCCAGCTGTCTGCTTTATCTGTGCTGGGTATCAAAATATGGGGGACACCACACCACTTCTTCAAATTATTTGTTTACATTTCACTTCAAGGACCCAGACAGCTAGTGTAAAGGCAACCAATCACATACGCCTGCACAGAGGGAGGGGGCGCAGTCTGAAGTCAATCATTTGCTGTCACAGAGGGTGGGCAGGGGATGCAGGGAATATTCATAAGGTTTAATGAGCGGACCCGGAAACCATGTGACAGCTGTGCAAAAACACAATAAGTATAATTGTCCTGCTTTAATCCCCATTTTTCATTGTTTTCCAGCACACTAGCCACCATTTTAGAGCCAGTTATAGTTTATTTTGCTCTGGTCCAGTCAAAGTGTTTTCAGCCCTTGCTTAGTCTGTATTCTGCAGCCAATATTTAGAATATCCTTCAGCCTTGCAATTATGTTCCTCTTAGTGATCTTTTGGCTGTGATGTGGTTTTCCGACTATCCTATGCCAGTTCACTTCATCAGCTGCACTCACTGTTCTGGTGGTGCAGTCACTGTCAGAGGTCCCCAACTCCAGGCCTCAAGGGCCGCCAACGGTGCAGGTTTTCAGGATTTCCTTAGTATTGCACAGGTGTTAATGTGATCATCTGCACAGGTGATTATGCCAACTCCTGTGCAATACCAAGGAAATCCTGAAAACCTGCACTGTTGGCGGCCCTTGAGACCTGGAGTTGTGGACCCCCAGTTCTCTAATAACCTGTCTTGGTATTGCAGACCCCTCAGTCCTCTAATAACCTGTCTTGGTATTGCAGACCCCTCAGTTCTCTAATAACCTGTCTTGGTATTGCAGACCCCTCAGTCCACTAATAACCTTGGTCGCTCTTCTCTGAACCTGCTCTAGTTCAGCTATGTCTTTCTTATACACCGGAGACCAGAATTGTACACAGTATTCTAAGTGTGGTCGCACTAGTGACTTGTATAGAGGTAAAATTATGTTCTCCTCATGAGCATCTATGCCTCTTTTAATGCATCCCATTATTTTATTTGCCTTTGCAGCAGCTGCCTGACACTGGCCACTAAATGTGAGATTATCATCTACCCATACACCCAGGTCTTTTTCAGTGACAGTTTTGACCAGTGTTTTACAATTAAGCACATAATTATACATTTTATTTCCTCTGCCCAAGTGCATGACCTTACATTTATCCCCATTAAAGCTCATTTGCCATTTAGCAGCCCAAGCTTCTAGTTTACATAAATCCTCCTGTAATATAAAATTGTCCTCCTCTGTATTGATTACCCTGCAGAGTTTAGTGTCATCTGCAAATATTGAGATTCTACTCTGTATGCCCCCTACAAGGTCATTAAAGGGAACCTGTCACCCCAAATCACCCTTGTAAGCTGTAAATACATGTCCCTGAAGCATTACACTACAGTCCTACACATCCCTTTGTGGTGTTTTAGTTCAATATGAAAGTGCACTTTAGTCGTTTGCAAACTTACTAAATCCATGCCAGTGGGGCGTTCCCAAGCCTCCTTGTCTGCGAGGCGGTTCCCCTGTGTGCCGCTGTATTACGCCCTAATGGGCGTTTTTTCAAACTTTCTAGCGCGGGCACGATTCATAATGTCGTGCCCGCATCGTCACGGTCATGTGATGCCGTGACGCGTCATTTCCGGGCGGCTGGGTCGCTGCTGTCTGACGCGCACCGACCGACTTCAGCAAGCGATCTGTGCATGCGCTGAAGTTGGCCAGTGCGCGTCAGACAGCAGCGACCCAGCCGCCCGGAAATGACGCGTCACGGCATCACATGACCGTGACGATGCGGGCACGAGATTATGAATCGTGCCCGCGCTAGAAAGTTTGAAAAAACGCCCATTAGGGCGTAATACAGCGGCACACAGGGGAACCGCCTCGCAGACAAGGAGGCTTGGGAACGCCTCACTGGCATGGATTTAGTAAGTTTGCAAACGACTAAAGTGCACTTTCATATTGAACTAAAACACCACAAAGGGATGTGTAGGACTGTAGTGTAATGCTTCAGGGACATGTATTTACAGCTTACAAGGGTGATTTGGGGGTGACAGGTTCCCTTTAATAAATATATTAAAAAGAAGTGGGCCCAATACTGACCCCTGTGATACCCCACTGTTAACTGTGATCCATTCTGAGTGTGTTCCATTAATGACCACCCTTTGTTTCCTATCACTGAGCCAGTTTTTAACACACTTGCACATATTTTCCCCTATCCCCATTGCCCTCATTTTATGTATCAACCTTTTGTGTGGCACCGTATCAAAAGCTTTTGAAAAGTCCATATACACCACGTCCACTGCATTTCTTTGGTCCAGTCCAGAACTTACCTTTTCGTAGAAGCTTATCAGATTGGTTTGACAGGAATGGTCCCTCATAAACCCATGTTGATATTGGGTCATGAGGTTATTTTTATTCAGATACCCCAGTATAGCATCTCTTAGAAAACCCTCTAGGATTTTACCCACAGTAGAGGTTAAGCTTACTGGCCTATAATTTCTAATTTCAGTATTTGTCCCCTTTTTGAATATTGGCACCACATTTGCTATACGCCAGTCCTGTGGTACAGACCCTGCTATTATGGAATCTTTAAAGATTAAAAATAATGGTCTATCCATGACAGTACTTAATTCCTGCAGTACTCCTGGGTGTATCCCATCCAGGCCCGGGGATTTGTCAACTTTAGTGATTTTTAGGCGGTGCCGTACTTCCTGCTGGGTTACATTACTGATCCTGAGTTAGCTCCTGTATTATACTCCAGAGCTGCACTCACTATTCTGCTGGTGGAGTCACTGTGTACATACATTACATTACTGATCCTGAGTTACCAGGAGGTAACTCAGGATCAGTAATGTAATGTATGTACACAGTGACTGCCCCAGCAGAATAGTATTATACTCCAGATCTGCACTCACTATTCCAGAGCTCACAAAAAACACGACACAGCCATTGGTGAAGGACAGCCATTGTGTTGAAAATATTTATTAAGTTTTTCTTTTTTTATATAAATATATTGGGTAAACCTTCACATGACGGATCTGGACCCACAGGGCTGGTAACAGACGCGTTTCACGTAGTCCTTGCAGGACACCATTTCCTGTTGTGGTCTCTTTTCTATGATTTTATTTGGAGAGGTTGCAGAGACCCTAATATTGGGGACGTCCCGCGATCCTGCAGCAGATGGGCCCATGTCTTCGAGGGTCCAGCGGGATTTTGGATTCAGAGGATGAACTGATGGTGATGTTATCGGCCTCGTATTTGGAGAGACCTTCCCGGATAGGAGTGTGGAGGGTTTGAAGGACTTTGCCCAAGGAGGTCCGGGAATGGTAGAATCGTGCGTGTCCTGGTGCAGCCGCTGCAGGGACTTGAAGCTGAAGCCTCTCCCGCAGAGCTTGCACTTGTACGGCCGCCTCCTCTCATGTTTATACCGATGCAGGAAAAGTTTCAGCAGTTTTCCAAAACTTTGCCCACAGCCATTACACACGAACACCAAGCTGTGGGCCTGGAGATGCCTCATTAACGAACAGTGGTGCCGGAAATATTTTTGGCAGGTTTTGCACCTGAAGAGCCGCTCTACATCAAGACCATTCAGAAACTCATCAGAAACATGAACCTTCTTCTTCTTCTTCAACTTTCTTCCTTGATCTTTTGTAGGGTCCACAGTCAAGATGGGATCTGAAGGAATGACGTAGGGGGGCACTTCTTCAGCTGACCAGCTGGTGGTCCCATCATGGTGGGCAGGCAGTGGTTTTACAGCTTGGGTTTGGACTGGTTCAAGTTCTTTGGGTGGACTGTTGGGTTGGAAGTTGCCATCGTCACCGTCTTGGTCCTCGTAATGAACTTTGGCATGTTTGAGGAGGTAGATCAGCCTGGTGTAGACCTTGCTGCACTTGTGACACTTGTAGACCTCGTTTCCCAGGTGCTCTCGCTGGTGGTTCACCAGGGCGGTCTTAAAACGGAAGCGCTGGTGACACAGGTGACATTCCAAGAGCGGTGAGTGCGCCTCCTTCATGTGTAGCTTCAGCTTTTGGCAACTCTTGAACGTCTCGCCACAATTGACACATGGATCCGGCGGTTTCGAGTGCACCGCTTGGTGTTCTTCCAGGCTCCTGCGGTCCTGGAACAACAGTAGGCAGCGGCGACACTTGTACTCGATGACTTGGTGGGTCTTCTTGTGTCTCTGGAGATGGCCGGGTTTCTTGAAGCTCTTCTCGCACAGGGAGCACTGATGCGGCTGCCGGCTGTAGTGGCTCCTCTCGTGGGCGCGGAGATAACTCTCTTGGTTGTATCCTTTGCCGCAGTCGAGGCAGACAAACCTTTTGTTGGTTCTTATGGTGTCGCAGTAGCATCTGTAGACACCTTTGCACTTCTCACATGGCAGCTGCTGATCTTGTAATTTTGTCTTCTGCCCGGGAATTTCGCAGTCACCGACCGCCGTCTTCTGGGTTTGGATGTCAGGGAGGGGGCCGCTGTCTAAAAATAAAAAAAACATGGAGGAGACCATTAAATAATGACACTATCACCTCCCACCTCTTCCCCGAATGACTACAAGTTCTGCAAATGCTTGTCCCTCCTTTTCCTCCACTTTTACTATTTTTCCATTTATACTGCACTTTTATCATATACCGTAATTTTCAGATTATAAAACGTTCTTTTTATCCCCCCAAATTGGGGGAAAATGGGGGCGAGTCTTATAATCCGGTGCGTCTTATAAAGTGAAAAATACATTACTTAGCTGAAAAAAAAAGTATAAAAAGTTCCAAAAGATTCGAAATGGTGAAAAAACAAAGAAAACACAATTCCATCACTGTTTTTTCATTATCATTTCTCATGTAATGCATTATTATGTATTATATTACTATGTAAGGTTTATGTAATGAATTATCCAACCCTGTATTTGTATATATATATATACGTATTATCAGCCTGATGAAGAGGCCATGGTGTCTCGAAAGCTTGCGATTATTTACCATCTTTTCAGTTCGCCATTAAATATTAATTAATATATTTCCTTTATTTATTTATTTCCTTGCCCCTGCGATATATATCGGCCCCATGTACAATATTCACTCCCATCGTCCTAATGATCCTAGAATGTCAGATATCACCGACCCGCTATTTCCCGGTCACTTACGGGTTAAGGTGTTGTCGGTGGCGGACTGCACGGCCCAGGAATCCATCTTCTTCTTAGATCTAATGAGCCTCGGTTTAGGATTTTGCTTCGGCTTCTTCATTTCTAAGACACAAAAACGAGGGATTCAATAAGAGATAAATGGACATCTGGATAATGGCGCACATTGGGACATGACCATCAGTGAAGCAGCAGCCACACAAACCTCAAAGTGACTAAGACACATCTTTGCTATTCTTCTAACAACCTGTCGCACACAGTCCCCAATATGCAGCAGGAGGCCGCACACAGCCACCAGTATACAGCAGGAGGCCGCGCACAGCCACCAGTATACAGCAGGAGGCCATGCACAGCCACCAGTATACAGCAGGAGGCCATGCACAGCCACCAGTATACAGCAGGAGGCCGCGCACAGCCACCAGTATACAGCAGGAGGCCGCGCACAGCCACCAGTATACAGCAGGAGGCCGCGCACAGCCACCAGTATACAGCAGGAGGCCGCGCACAGCCACCAGTATACGGCAGGAGGCCGCACACAGCCACCAGTATACGGCAGGAGGCCGCACACAGCCACCAGTATACGGCAGGAGGCCGCACACAGCCACCAGTATACGGCAGGAGGCCGCACACAGCCACCAGTATACGGCAGGAGGCCGCGCACAGCCACCAGTATACAGCAGGAGGCCACACACAGTCACCAGTATACAACAGGAGGCTGCGCACAGCCACCAGTATACAGCAGGAGGCCGCACACAGACCACAGTATAAAGCAGGAGGCCGCACACAAATCCCAGTGTACAGCAGGAGGTCGCACACAAATCCCAGTATACAGCAGGAGGCCGCACACAAATCCCAGTGTACAGCATAAGGCCGCACACAAATCCCAGTATACAGCAGAAGGCCGCACACAAATCCCAGTATACAGCAGAAGGCCGCACACAAATCCCAGTATACAGCAGGAGGCCGTACACAGCCCACAGTATACAGCAGGAGGCCGCACACAGCCCACAGTATACAACAGGAGGCCGCACACAGCCCACAGTATACAGCAGGAGTCTGCACATAGCACCCAGTATTACAAAAGAAGGCCACGCATAGCCCCTGTATTACAATCTGTGTCCCACATAGCCCCTGTATTAAACCAAGAGCTCACACATAGCTCACTGTATTACAGCAAGAGCCCACACATAGCCCCCAGAATACAGCAGTAAGTGCACACAGCTCCTGTATACAGCAGGAGACCACATACAACCCTTAGGTCCAAAAAATGATAGTGTCAACAAGATCAATCTTCAAATGCTAAGTCACCTTCCAGGTATGTGCACAACATACAAGTCCGAGAGTACAATGACCGACCCTGATCAAGCATTATTCTATCCAACAGAGTTCCTCAAGTCCCTGGAACCCCACAGACTTCCTCCGGATAATTTCTTTATAAAACCTGGAGCATCTATTCTGCTGTTGAGAAATTAAGATCCACCAAAGCTGTGTAATGGAACAAGACTTGATTAATAACCTGTTTCCACATGTAATTGAAACAACCATATTGACTGGATGTGCCAAAGGGGAGGACGTTTTCATTACAACAATTCCACTCAGTCCATCGGATTTGCCTTTTCATTTTTAACGCCTCCAGTTTCCAGTTCAACTGGCATTTGCAATGTCCATTAACAAGTCTCAGGGACAGAAAGTAGCAGGAACTGATTTCCAGTCACTTTACATGACCTGTTCAAGAGTTGGAACTGCCAACAATCTGTTAGTCTTTGCACCACAAGGAAAAAACAAGAATATCATTGTCACGGGGTCCTTCTCCGGTATCCCACAATCAACAGCCCAAGAACCTTTATTGCTTGAAAACATAAAAATCCATAAAACAATCCATCAGAAAAAAACCATACAACAATCCAGTGCTATACTGTATGTCCATATAATCCAGGTTTCTCTAAATCCCTTTGTGGAGCTGGTCTCAACTCAGCGTCCAACACACAGAAAGACTCAAATATTTCTCCCTCTCCTCCCCCCAACCACCTCCCAATCCAAACCAGGTTTACTGACACACTGCTGGGGGGTAGTACACACATTTACAGACAGAGGACTAGAATGACCAAGTAAGGCTATGTCCACAGTAATTCAATAATCAGACCCTCTGGAGTGTAATGAGTACTCAGGAAGGGCTGAATACACAGTATAGCAACAACAAAGCACTTGTAAAATCTAGTAAAATATAACCACCCACATCACACCATCACAGTCATTTATCAAAAGGCTTTTGAAGGAATTGCAGATGAAGTGCTTCACATTACTGGAGTAATCATTTAGTTAATTTGTGTTGCAAATCTTTGTATTGCTTTACTTTTTGATTTTGAATAATACATTTTCTGTCTATTTACTTTGTGCCTTTTGTGTGCAAAACAACTTTTTGTTAAACCACTATTTTGTTATAGCCAAAAACAGGTAGTTATTATCCCGGGCAATGCCAGGTGCATTTAACCAACATCCACAATCTTTCACAAATTTCCCCAACTGTTCCAACCTTACACCCATTCCCCCCTCCCCCAGTCCCTCTAACAGGAGCCCCATTGAACGCAGGCTCTGTCTGCAACAAACGTTCATACATCCATGACCTCTTCGTCACTTACAAACTCTCCCTCCTTGGAATCACTGAATCCTGGCCTCACCTCCTCTGACACTGCCTCTCCAGCTGCACTCTCTTATGGTGGATTCCATCTTTCTCACCCCACCCGCCCCAGCAACAAGCATGGTGGACATCCCCATTGACACTTCCCACCCAGCTGTCTCTGAGCTCCTTACACTCACTTCTTCCCTAGGCCTGACTCAATGTTCCTCCACAGCTACTCACAAAGATGGCCCCACGCTGGACCTCGTCTTCACTTGCCTCTGTTCCTCTCAAACTAAACTGACCCTGTCTGACCACATCCTGCTCACATTCTCTTCCTTCTCCTTTCTGTGTGCACAATCCTCCTCCACAAACTCACATCCTCGCAGAAACCTTAAACACCTTGACTTACACTCACTCCGATTCCCTTCTCTGTCTCACGGATATACCTTCCTTACAGGATGCAGATGCTGCTGCCGCTTTATATAATACCACCATAACTGTAGCACTCAAATCGGCCGCTCCCCTCATGCAAACCAAAACCCGCACAATCAACAGGCAACCCTGGCACATCAACCTGACTGAAGAGCTGAGGCGAGCTTGCAGGATTGCTGAGCAGAGATGGAGTAGATCCCATTCCACCGAGCACTTCATCACATACAGTCTCTCACCAACTTCAAGTCCAGACTAACTGCTGCAAAAAAACCCTCAAAAACTACTTCTCATGTCTCATATCCTCCGTTTCACAACCCTAAACAATTACTCAACACTTTAAATTCTCTCCTCTGTCTCACAGCAACTCCTCCATCTCCTGTCATCTCAGCTGAAGACTTTGCCTCTTTCTCCAAGCAGAAGATTGATAACATCAGAGAAAGCTTTGGATCATGGTTCCCACAGCCCTTCCTCATAACTACCCAAAACCAGCTTCACCGCCATGACAGGTCAGATCTCCTCTCTACTCTCCAGATCACATCTCACCTGTGCACTTGACCCGCTTCCATCCCACCTCATCCCTAACCTAACCACAGTCTTCATCCCAACCCTAACCCATCTCTTCAACCTATCACTAACAACTGTTTTGTTCCCTTCATGTTTTAAGCATGCCTCGATCACACCCATCCTCAAACACGACCTCCCTTGACCCATGCTATGTGTCTAGCTATAGCCCCATATCACTTGGCTCCTTTGCCTCAAAAACTCCTGGAACAGCATGTCCATCTTGACCTGTCCTCCCATCTCTCCTCCCTTTATTGACTGGTTACAATTTGGCTTCCGACCGCATCATTCAACTGCGCCATAACCAAAGTCATCAATGACCTACTAACTGTCAAGAGCAAGCAACACTGTCCTCCTTCTCCTGGACCTATCCTCTGCCCTTTAACTACTCTGTCCTCCTCCTCCTGAACCTGTCCTTGGCCCTTTAACTACTCTGTCCTCCTCCTCCTAGACCTGTCTTCTGCCTTTGACACTGTGGACCATTCCCTCTTGTTACAGATTCTCTCATCTCTTGGTATCACAGACTTGGCCTCTCCTGGATCTCTTCTAACAGACCGGACATTCAGTGTCTCCCTCTCCTGCACCACCTCCTGTGGTGTGTAACCTTGAATCCATTGTATGTCCTTGTACTGTTGTTTTTTATGCGATTTATTAAAATGTAAAATTTATATGCAAATCAACTCGGTTCTCCTGAGTATAATTGTATAGTTGAGCATATAGCAATATGATTCCCTGCTGGTACCTTACTGCTACAAGGAGATCGGAATAGGGGCATTACTACAAGAGGACCTGGATGGACCTGGATGGGGACATTACTACAAGAAATGGATCAGGATGGGTCCTCTCTCTTCACCTACTGTATCCCACCCATCCCTTGTAGACTGTGAGCCCTCGTGGGCAGGGTCTCTCTCTTCACCTACTGTATCCTCACCCATCCCTTGTAGACTGTGAGCCCTCGTGGGCAGGGTTCTCTCTCCTCATCCTACTGTATCCTCACCCATCCCTTGTAGACTGTGAGCCCTCTGGGCAGGGTCCTCTCTCCTCACTACTGTATCCTCACCCATCCCTTGTAGACTGTGAGCCCTCATGGCAGGGTCTCTCTCCTCACCTACTGTATCCTCACCCATCCCTTGTAGACTGTGAGCCCTCGGGCAGGGTCCTCTCTCTCTCACCTACTGTATCCTCACCCATCCCTTGTAGACTGTGAGCCCTCGGGGCAGGGTCCTCTCTCCTCACCTACTGTATCCTCACCCATCCCTTGTAGACTGTGAGCCCTCGTGGGTAGGGTCCTCTCTCCCACCTACTGTATCCTCACCCATCCCTTGTAGACTGTGAGCCCTCGTGGGCAGGTCCTCTCTCTCACCTACTGTATCCTCACCCATCCCTTGTAGCTTGAGCCCTCGTGGGCAGGTCCTCTCTCCTCACCTACTGTATCCTCACCCATCCCTTGTAGACTTGTGAGCCCTCGTGGGCAGGTCCTCTCTCTTCACCTACTGTATCTCTCACCCATCCCTTGTAGGACTGTGAGCCCTCGTGGGCAGGTCCTCTCCCTCACCTACTGTACTTCACCCATCCCTTGTAGACTGTGAGCCCTCGTGGGCAGGTCCTCTCTCCTCCTCACCCTCTCCTTGTAATGTGCACCTCGCGGCAGGATCTCTCCTTCCTGTACTGTCTGTGCCTTGTATTGCACTTGTCTATGTCGCCCATTCACACATGTAAAGCCCATGAATAAATAACAAAATTGTATTGCTGTAACCGTGAAATCTGATCTACAAATGAAAATCATAACCAACATAGAACTGAGTAAAAAACCAAAACATCAGAACTTTAATTTGCCTTGTTTTATTCCCGGGGCGCCTGTTTTATTCTAGGTGGGGCGCTCGTCCTGTTTTATTCTGGGTGGGGCGCTCGTCCTGTTTTATTCTAGGTGGGGCGCTCGTCCTGTTTTATTCTGGGTGGGGCGCTCGTCCTGTTTTATTCCTTTATTCCCGGGGGGCGCTCGTCCTGTTTTATTCCCGGGGGGCGCTCGTCCTGTTTTATTCCCGGGGGGCGCTCGTCCTGTTTTATTCCGGGGGGCAGAAAGGCGCTCGTCCTGTTTTAGTCCGGGGGGCGCTCGTCCTGTTTTATTCCGGGGGTGCTCATCTTGTTCTATTCTGGGGGGCGCTCGTCCTGTTTTATTCCCGGGGGGCGCTCGTCCTGTTTTATTCCCGGGGGGCGCTCGTCCTGTTTTATTCCCGGGGGGCGCTCGTCCTGTTTTATTCCCGGGGGGGCGCTCGTCCTGTTTTATTCCGGGGGGCAGAAAGGCGCTCGTCCTGTTTTAGTCCGGGGGGCGCCCGTCCTGTTTTATTCCCGGGGGGCGCTCGTCCTGTTTTATTCCGGGGGGCAGAAAGGCGCTCGTCCTGTTTTAGTCCGGGGGGCGCCCGTCCTGTTTTATTCTGGGTGGGGCGCTCGTCCTGTTTTATTCCGGGGGTGCTCATCTTGTTCTATTCTGGGGGCGCGCTCGTCCTGTTTTATTCCCGGGGGGCGCTCGTCCTCTTTTATTCCGGGGGCAGAAAGGCGCTCGTCCTGCTTCAGTCCGGGGGGGCACTCGTCCTGTTTCAGTCTGGGGGGCGCTCGTCCTGTTTTAGTCCGGGGGGTGCCCGTCCTGTTTTATTCGGGGGGGCGCTCGTCCTGTTTTATTCCGGGGGGCGCTCGTCCTGTTTTATTCCGGGGGGCGCTCGTCCTGTTTTATTCCGGGGGGCGCTCGTCCTGTTTTATTCCGGGGGGCGCTCGTCCTGTTTTATTCCGGGGGGCGCTCGTCCTGTTTTATTCCGGGGGGCGCTCGTCCTGTTTTATTCCGGGGGCGCTCGTCCTGTTTTATTCGTGGGGGGGCGCTCGTCCTGTTTTATTCGTGGGGGGGCGCTCGTCCTGTTTTATTCGTGGGGGGGGGCGCTCGTCCTGTTTTAGTCCGGGGGCGCTCGTCCTGTTTTAGTCCGGGGGCGCTCGGCCTGTTTTAGTCCGGGGGCACTCATCCTGTTTTATTCCGGGGGGCGCTTGTCCTGTTATATTCCGGGGGGTGCTCTTCCTGTTTTATTCTAGGGGTGCTTGTCCTGTTTTATTCCGGGGGTTACGTTCATCCTGTTTTATTCCGGGGGTGCTCATCCTGTTTTACTCTAGGGGTGCTCATCCTGTTTCACTCTAGGGGTGCTCATCCTGTTTTATTCTAGGGGTGCTCATCCTGTTTTATTCTAGGGGTGCTCATCCTGTTTTATTCTAGGGGTGCTCATCCTGTTTTATTCTAGGGGTGCTCATCCTGTTTTATTCTAGGGGTGCTCATCCTGTTTTATTCTAGGGGTGCTCATCCTGTTTTATTCTAGGGGTGCTCATCCTGTTTTACTCTAGGGTGCTCATCCTGTTTTACTCTAGGGGTGCTCATCCTGTTTTATTCTAGGGGTGCTCATCCTGTTTTATTCTAGGGGTGCTCATCCTGTTTTATTCTAGGGGTGCTCATCCTGTTTTATTCTAGGGGTGCTCATCCTGTTTTATTCTAGGGGTGCTCATCCTTCTCAGCCCTGATCATCGGTGCACAGTACAGACACTTTCTGCGTTCGCTCATACCTTTATGTGACGAGGTCCGAGATCCTGCACGTTCCTTGGTGCCAGAGGTGCTGGGGTTCTCCCACTGCTCGATCTGATAGAAGACGTCTGGTGGGCTCATGTCAACTCCTGAAATACACAAACGTGATAGACCGAGAAACTGTCACAAAGTACCTGCGGTAGCACATATTTAGGAAATGAGCAGCTCCATTCACAGGTCCAGGGGCCACAAAACAAGACGGAGGCCCTGTGAGTCGCCTCCTAACGACCGGCATCCCAGACTCCTACTGTGATCAACTGGACCAGAGAGTCAGAAAAGGAACCGAGGATCCGCAATCTGGTGGCCACGGACCACTGAGAGTGGATCCACTCATAGCTACTGTATAATTAACACTTCTATGACTTTCTAATAGTCTTTGATTTTCCTAAGCAGGACCTCTGCTTGACATCAGTGAATTGAAACAAACTGCTGACATTCAAAGCCTGGAGACAATGGTAACGAACCCTCTGCTGTGTGCGCAGGGCGAGGTCGGGGCAGGTTACAAAGATTAAGTCAAAGCACAAACTACATTAAAAGTTTGAAGAACTTTGTACACTATGTTAGTGAAGATGCACAATGGCGCCCACTAGTGGAGGAGAGAGATAATTGCAGTAAATTAATGCTCCCCTGTAGATGAGGATGTCTCCGGCTTCATTTTAACCATTTTAGGGATGTCCTTACATCCAGACCCCCAATCTGTTGATCGCCCCCCCATATACATTATCCTGACATATGTTTGCAGTATCCTCATTACCCAAGCGCTGCAGATTCGTGTAGTTCTCCTTCATGACGTCTTTGTACAGATCCCGTTGGTCTTGGCTCAGGTTCCTCCATTCTTCTTCTGAGAAATACACGGCCACGTCATCAAACGTCAGATGCATCTTCAGAGACAAAGAGACAGTGTGAGTAAGGAGGAGAAAGGCAGAACATACACAACATCACATGGGCAGGAATATGCTGGAATATACTAATCAGGGGCCATTAATGAGCTCATCAGCATGTACACATACAATATATACTGCTCCTATATACAAGAACATAACCACTATAATACTGCCCCTATGTATAAGAATATAACTACTATAATACTGCCCCTATGTACAAGAATATAACTACTATAATACTGCCCCTATGTACAAGAATATAACTACTATAATACTGCCCTATGTACAAGAATATAACTACTATAATATGCCTGTACAAATACTACTATAATACTGCTCCTATATACAAGAATATAACTACTATAATACTGCTCCTATATACAAGAATATAACTACTATAATACTGCTCCTATATACAAGAATATAACTACTATAATACTGCTCCTATATACAAGAATATAACTACTATAATACTGCCCCTATATACAAGAATATAACTACTATAATACTGCCCTATATACAAGAATATAACTACTATAATACTGCTCCTATATACAAGAATATAACTACTATAATACTGCTCCTATATACAAGAATATAACTACTATAATACTGCTCCTATATACAAGAATATAACTACTATAATACTGCTCCTATATACAAGAATATAACTACTATATACTGCTACATCCTATATACAAAGACTATAACTACTATAATACTGCCCCTATGTACAAGAATATAACTACTATAATACTGCCCCTATATACAAGAATATAACTACTATAATACTGCCCTATATACAAGAATATAACTACTATAATACTGCTCCTATATACAAGAATATAACTACTATAATACTGCTCCTATATACAAAATATAACTACTATAATACTGCTCCTATATACAAGAATATAACTACTATAATACTGCTCCTATATACAAGAATATAACTACTATAATACTGCCCTATATACAAGAATATACTACTATAATACTGCTCCTATATACAAGAATAAACTACTATAATATGTCCTATATACAAGAATATAACTACTATATACTGCTCCTATATACAAGAATATAACTACTATAATACTGCCCTATGTACAAGAATATACTACTATAATACTGCTCCTATATACAAGATATAACTACTATAATACTGCTCCTATATACAAGAATATAACTACTATAATACTGCCCTATATACAAGAATATAACTACTATAATACTGCTCCTATATACAAGAATATAACTACTATAATACTGCCCTATGTACAAGAATATAACTACTATAATACTGCCCCTATGTACTACTACAAATATAATACTAATATAATACTTGCCCCATGTAAAAGAATATAACTACTATAATACTGCTCCTATATACAAGAATATAACTACTATAATACTGCTCCTATATACAAGAATATAACTACTATAATACTGCTCCTATATACAAGAATATAACTACTATAATACTGCCCCTATGTACAAGAATATAACTACTATAATACTGCTCCTATATACAAGAATATAACTACTATAATACTGCTCCTAATATACAAGAATATAACTACTATAATACTGCTCCTATATACAAGAAATATAACTACTATAATACTGCCCCTATATACAAGAATATAACTACTATAATACTGCCCTATATACAAGAATATAACTACTATAATACTGCTCCTATATACAAGAATATAACTACTATAATACTGCCCTATATACAAGAATATAACTACTATAATACTGCTCCTAGTATACAAGAATATAACTACTATAATACTGCTCCTATTACAAGAATATAACTACTATATATCCTTATCAGAATATAACTACTATCCCTATATACAAGAATATAACTACTATAATACTGCTCCTATATTACAAGAATATAACTACTATAATACTGCTCCTATATACAAGAATATAACTACTATAATACTGCCCTATGTACAAGAATATAACTACTATAATACATGCTCCCTATATACAAGAATATAACTACTATAATACTGCTCCTATATACAAGAATATAACTACTATAATACTGCTCCTATTACAAGAATATAACTACTATAATACTGCTCCTATATACAAGAATATAACCACTATAATACTGCTCCTATATACAAGAATATAACTACTATAATACTGCTCCTATATACAAGAATATAACTACTATAATACTGCCCCGATATACAAGAATATAACTACTATAATACTGCCCCTATGTACAAGAATATAACTACTATAATACTGCTCCTATGTACAAGAATATAACTACTATAATACAGCTCCTATATACAAGAATATAACTACTATAATACTGCTCCTATATACAAGAATATAACTACTATAATACTGCCCTATATACAAGAATATAACTGCTATAATACTGCTCCTATATACAAGAATATAACTACTATAATACTGCTCCTATATACAAGAATATAACTACTATAATACTGCCCTATGTACAAGAATATAATTACTATAATACTGCTCCTATATACAAGAATATAACTACTATAATACTACTCCTATATACAAGAATATAACTACTATAATACTGCTCCTATATAGAAGAATATAACTACTATAATACTGCCCCTATATACAAGAATATAACTACTATAATACTGCTCCTATATACAGGAATATAACTACTATAATACTGCACTATGTACAAGAATATAACTACTATAATACTGCTCCTATATACAAGAATATAACTACTATAATACTGCTCCTATATACAGGAATATAACTACTATAATACTGCTCCTATATACAGGAATATAACTACTATAATACTGCCCTATATACAAGAATATAACTACTATAATACGGCTCCTATATACAAGAATATAACTACTATAATACTGCCCCTATATACAAGAATATAACTACTATAATACTGCTCCTATATACAAGAATATAACTACTATAATACTGCCCCTATATACAAGAATATAACTACTATAATACTGCCCCTATATACAAGAATATAACTACTATAATACTGCCCCTATGTACAAGAATATAACTACTATAATACTGCTCCTATGTACAAGAATATAACTACTATAATACAGCTCCTATATACAAGAATATAACTACTATAATACTACTCCTATGTACAAGAATATAACTACTATAATACTGCCCTATATACAAGAATATAACTGCTATAATACTGCTCCTATATACAAGAATATAACTACTATAATACTGCTCCTATGTACAAGAATATAACTACTATAATACTGCTCCTATATACAAGAATATAACTACTATAATACTGCCCCTATGTACAAGAATATAATTACTATAATACTGCTCCTATATACAAGAATATAACTACTATAATACTGTCCCTATATACAAGAATATAACTACTATAATACTGCTCCTATATACAAGAATATAACTACTATAATACTGCTCCTATTGTGGGGCAGCGCCTGGATTGCAAGTCAGGAAACACGTAGAGCCCGGTATTGGTTCAAACAGGACCCGGTGTTTATTGCTGGTACACACAGCGATGGCACAGTCAGCCGGAATCCGGGTCGCAGCCGGGTACACAAGACACAGTTCATATAACGTACCCGGGTCCTTCAGGCCAAAGGCCTCCGTTATAGGTCACGCCGAGCTCCCAGCCCTCCTGGGCTAGGCCGTGTTAGTCTAGCACACGGTCCTCTGGAACTCTAGACCTCTCCTGTGTATATCTCTGCTGCTCCTGCAGCTAAAGCACAATTCTGTGTACAGGGAACCCCGCCCTGCCTCCTGACCAGGCTTTTAACTCCGTGTCTACTTCCGGGACCTTGCAAGACCCGGAGCGGAGGGAGCGGACCGTCCCTTTCTCTCACACCCTATACCGGGCTCAATACGTGACAGTGCGCATTCTGGGGGAGACATAGCGCCCTCGCATATGATCCCCCGCACTGTCTCACACCCCCCCCCCCCTCGGTTCAAACTTGTGGGGTTGAACCCCAGCCATCAAACAGGGTGCCCGGGACAGGGCATCCGCGTTACCCTGCAACTTGCCAGCCCGATGCTCCACCGTAAAACGGACGTTTTGGAGGGACAGGAACCACCGGGTGACCCGAGCGTTCCGTTCCTTGGCATTTCGCATCCAGACCAAAGGAGCGTGATCCGTAACCAACCGGAACTGTCGCCCGAGCAAATAATAACGTAGGGACTCCAAGGCCCATTTAACGGCCAAGCACTCCTTCTCCACTACGCTATAATTCTTTTCCGCCGGGGACAATTTCCGGCTCAAGTAAGTGACCGGATGCTCGATTCCGTCCACTTCTTGCGACAGCACAGCCCCCAGCCCCACCTCCGAGGCGTCTGTTTGTACAACGAAGGCCTTTGTGAAGTCAGGACTGATGAGGACGGGCTGTCCGCACAAGGCCGACTTCATGGATTGAAAGGCCGCCTCTGCTTGGGGATTCCAACGCACCAAAGCAGACTTCTTCCCTTTTAACAGGTCGGACAGGGCCGCCGTTCGCCCAGCAAAATTGGGTATGAAGCGTCGGTAGTACCCAACAATGCCGAGGAACGCCCTCACCTGTTTGGTAGACACCGGTCGGGGCCAATTTTGAATGGCCTCGATTTTGTTTATTTGGGGTTTGATAACCCCTCGCCCAATCACATACCCCAGGTACCGGGCCTCCTCGAGCCCCATGGCACATTTTTTCGGATTCGCCGTCAGGCCTGCGGCCCTGAGCGAATCCACCACGGCCTGAACCTGGGATAAGTGGGTGTGCCAATCCGGACTAAAGATGATGATGTCATCTAGGTAGGCGGACGCGTACTTCCGATGAGGTTCTAACACTATGTCCATGAGCCGCTGAAATGTGGCCGGGGCTCCATGCAACCCAAAAGGCAACACGACGTAGTGATAGAGACCTTCCGGAGTAACAAAGGCGGTTTTTTCCCTGGCCGACTCTGTTAGCGGCACCTGCCAGTATCCTTTTGTCAGATCGAGCGTTGTGAAGTACTGGGCTTGCCCCAGTCTTTCAATCAACTCGTCCACCCGGGGCATGGGATATAAATCAAACTTAGACACTTCGTTCAGCTTCCGGAAATCGTTGCAGAACCGCAACGATCCGTCCGGCTTTGGAATGAGCACAATGGGACTAGCCCACTCACTCCGGGATTCTTCTATCACGCCTAACTTAAGCATGTGTTTAACTTCGGCCGTGATGGCTTGCCGTCTGGCCTCGGGTACCCGGTACGGTTTCACTCGCACTTTAACCCGGGGCTCAGTGACAATGTCATGTTGAATGACCGAAGTGCGCCCGGGCAGGTCAGAGAACACATCGGGATTCTGCTGTACCAACTTTCGAGCCTCCCGTCGTTGGGCCTTAGTGAGGGTGTCACTTATTTTTACCCCTTCGGTATCCCTGGTGGCCGAAGGGGAAGGGTCACCGGGTGCATCGGACGCTTCCATAAGCAGGCACTCTCGGTCTTTCCATGCTTTAAGCAAATTTACGTGGTATAGCTGCACGGGTTTCCTTTTCCCGGGCTGGTATACCTTGTAATTGACCTCCCCTACTTTTTCCCGGATTTCATAGGGCCCTTGCCATTTGGCCAATAATTTGCTTTCCGTTGTGGGCACTAAGACCAATACCCGGTCCCCCACCTCAAAGGTCCTAACGGTGGCCCGTGTATTATACCTGCGGCTTTGCGCTCCTTGGGCATCCATTAGGTGCTCTTTTACAATAGGCCGGACCGCCGTGATCCGGTCCTGCATTTTCGCCACGTGGTCAATCACACTCCTATAGGGTGTGGGTTCCTGTTCCCACGTCTCTTTGGCAACATCCAAGAGCCCTCTAGGATGTCGGCCGTACAACAGCTCAAAGGGGGAAAACCCCGTAGACGACTGCGGTACCTCCCGAATGGCGAACATTAGATAGGGCAATAACATGTCCCAATCCTTTCCGTCATTTGCTACCACTTTTTTTAGCATGGACTTCAGGGTTTTATTAAACCGCTCCACTAATCCGTCGGTCTGGGGATGATACACCGAGGTGCGTAGCTGTTTTATGTTGAGCAGTTTACACAGTTCCCGGGTCACTTTGGACATAAAAGGAGTCCCCTGATCTGTGAGGATTTCCTTAGGTAGTCCTAGGCGACAGAACATAGCAAACAGCTCCCGGGCAATCATCTTCGCCGAGGTGCGGCGTAACGGAATCGCCTCCGGGTACCGGGTGGCGTAGTCGACAACCACGAGTATATGTTGGTGGCCTCGGGCTGACTTCACTATAGGCCCCACCAAATCCATTGCGATCCGTTCAAAAGGTTCCTCTATAACGGGTAGAGGTACCAATGGACTACGGAAAGTGGCAATGGGTGTGGTCAGCTGACATTCCGGGCAGGAGTCGCAGTACCTCTGGACGTCCGCATACACGCCCGGCCAGAAGAACCTCCGCAAGATGCGTTCTTGCGTTTTTTTAGCCCCAAGGTGGCCCCCTAGCAAGTGGGAGTGGGCCATCTCTAGGACTGCCCGGCGGTGTGGCTGCGGCACTACCAGTTGGTCCACGACCTCATCCCTGACTTTGTCCACCCTATAAAGTAACTCCCGGTTAATCACCATGCGTGGAAATACATTCTCAGCCCCTGGCTGCTGAGCTACCCCGTTTACTTCTGTTACCCTTTCTCGGGCCCTGGTCAGTGTGGGGTCCTGTAGCTGCGCTGTCCCAAACGCTCCCCGGGATACTTCCAACTCTGGAAGCGGTGGGGTCTCCTCGACCTCTCCTGCCAATACGTCTACCGGGAACCTATCGGGGTGACACTCTAGCCCTATGTTGGCGACCCCTACGGCAGGTGTCCCGGTCTCAGGGTCGTCGGGTTCAGCACCCTGATTCCCGGGCATCAGGGAGGGGTTACTCCTCCTTCCCCATAAGGACCAAAACAATGGTAAGTCTCTTCCCAGCACAGTCCCGTAGGGTAGAGAGTTTACCACTCCAACCACGTGGGTCACCTCTCCACATGAAGTGGACAGAGTCACCTCCGTGGTTGGATACTCGCGTAGGTCCCCGTGTATACACCGGACCCCGATCAATTCCCCAGTGAGTTGCAACCCGGGGATTAAGGACGCCCGAACCAGCGTCACCAAACTGCCAGAGTCCAAGAGAGCTTCCGCTCTGTGTCCATTAATGAGCACTGGGCACAGATGTGGTTCCGTTAGGGGATCCACCACGTCTGCAGTGAACACGGGGCTGGCATACATCGAGATCCGGCGTGTGAACCCGCAGTCCATGGGTTCCGCCGTTAGTGGGCAATAGGCAGCCACATGTCCTGGTCCTTTGCACCGCCAGCACCACGTGGTAGGGACAGTGCTGGGCCGGAACCTCCTTCTTGGGGAGCCCGGTCTCCTGTCGGCCCCGTCCTGGGGTGTCCTCTCAGCGGGTACGTTTTTAGGAGAGTCCCCTGGGAATGGACGTACCCCTTTAGCCGGCTCCGGAGGCCGGCGTAACTGCCGCAGTGGGGCAGAGTCCCGTATGAACTCCTGGGTGGCTGTATATCGCTCTAGCAAGCTAACCACCTGGTCCAAGGTACCCGGGTCCCCTTGCCCCACCCAACGCTGTATCGCAACCGGCAAAGTCCGTACCAGCCGGTCGACCACCACCCTTTCCACCATCTGTCCCGGAGTCAAGCTCTCAGGCTGGAGCCACCGTTTCACCAACTGCAACAAGTCATACGCCTGGGAGCGAGCCGGCTTGGACTCCACGTAGGACCAGGAATGCACCCGTTGGGCTCGGACATAAGTATTGACCCCCAGTCTAGCAAGGATCTCACCTTTGAGTCTGGCGTAGTCCTGTGCTTCCTCCCAACTGAGGTCCGTGTAGGCCTTTTGGGCATCGCCCATCAGGAATGGCGCCACCACTTCAGCCCACTGAGCGGAAGGGAGGCCTTCTCGTTCTGCGGTGCGCTCGTAGACGGTGAGGAAGGCTTCTACGTCGTCCTCTGGACTCAGCTTCCGCAGGGCCGATCGGACCCGGTCCCGGGCCTCATGCCGCTCCGGGGGAGGCGCTATTGGCGGGTCTCGTAAGGCCGCAATTTGCTGCAGGAGCAGTTCATTCATTTTCTGCTGTTGTAGAAACTGCTCCTGTTGTAGCAACCGCTGCTGCTCCTGCTGTCGCTGGTGCTGCTCCTGCTGTCGCTGCTGCTGCTCCTGCTGTCGCTGCTGCTGCTCCTGCTGTTGTCGTAACTGCTCCTGTTGTAGCAACTGCTGCTGCTCCTGCTGTCGCTGGTGCTGCTCCTGCTGTCGGAGCTGCTGCTCTTCATGTCGCTGCTGCTGTTCCTGCTGCCGCTGCTGGGTAAGTACCAGCTGCCTTAGGATTTCCTCCATATCAGCGGCAGGCCTGAACTGTAGCGTGGCCAGCTTAAGTAGGGACATGCAGGGCCGGGCACCCCGCTAGACTGGCGGCTATTCTGACGGCTGCTCCTCTCACTTTAGGCGCCGCTCATTGGCCTCATGAAACTCATTGGTCACTTTCACCGGGCCGGCCTGGATGCCCGCATTCTCCACCATATGTGGGGCAGCGCCTGGATTGCAAGTCAGGAAACACGTAGAGCCCGGTATTGGTTCAAACAGGACCCGGTGTTTATTGCTGGTATACACAGCGATGGCACAGTCAGCCGGAATCCGGGTCGCAGCCGGGTACACAAGACACAGTTCATATAACGTACCCGGGTCCTTCAGGCCAAAGGCCTCCGTTATAGGTCACGCCGAGCTCCCAGCCCTCCTGGGCTAGGCCGTGTTAGTCTAGCACACGGTCCTCTGGAACTCTAGACCTCTCCTGTGTATATCTCTGCTGCTCCTGCAGCTAAAGCACAATTCTGTGTACAGGGAACCCCGCCCTGCCTCCTGACCAGGCTTTTAACTCCGTGTCTACTTCCGGGACCTTGCAAGACCCGGAGCGGAGGGAGCGGACCGTCCCTTTCTCTCACACCCTATACCGGGCTCAATACGTGACAGTGCGCATTCTGGGGGAGACATAGCGCCCCTCGCATATGATCCCCCGCACTGTCTCACACTATATAGAAGAATATAACTACTATAATACTGCCCCTATATACAAGAATATAACTACTATAATACTGCCTCTATATACAAGAATATAACTACTATAATACTGCTCCTATGTACAAGAATATAACTACTATAATACTGCCCCTATGTACAAGAATAAAACTACTATAATACTGCTCCTATATACAAGAATATAACTACTATAATACTGCCCCTATATACAAGAATATAACTACTATAATACTGCCTCTATATACAAGAATATAACTACTATAATACTGCTCCTATATACAGGAATATAACTACTATAATACTGCCCTATGTACAAGAATATAACTACTATAATACTGCTCCTATATACAAGAATATAACTACTATAATACTGCTCCTATATACAAGAATATAACTACTATAATACTGCTCCTATGTACAAGAATATAACTACTATAATACTGCCCCTATATACAAGAATATAACTACTATAATACTGCCCCTATGTACAAGAATATAACTACTATAATACTGCCCCTATATACAAGAATATAACTACTATAATACTGCTCCTATATACAAGAATATAACTACTATAATACTGCTCCTATGTACAAGAATATAACTACTATAATACTGCTCCTATATACAAGAATATAACTACTATAATACTGCTCCTATATACAAGAATATAACTACTATAATACTGCCCTATGTACAAGAATATAACTACTATAATACTGCTCCTATGTACAAGAATATAACTACTATAATACTGCTCCTATGTACAAGAATATAACTACTATAATACTGCCCTATATACAAGAATATAACTACTATAATACTGCTCCTATGTACAAGAATATAACTACTATAATACTGCCCCTATATACAAGAATATAACTACTATAATACTGCTCCTATTACAAGAATATAACTACTATAATACTGCTCCTATATACAAGAATATAACTACTATAATACTGCCCCTATGTACAAGAATATAACTACTATAATACTGCCCTATATACAAGAATATAACTACTATAATACTGCTCCTATATACAAGAATATAACTACTATAATACTGCCCTATATACAAGAATATAACTACTATACTTCCCCTATGTACAAGAATATACCGGTAACTACTATAATACTGCCCCCTATGTACAAGAATATAACTACTATAATACTGCCCTATATACAAGAATATAACTATTATAATACTGCTCCTATATACAAGAATATAACTACTATAATACTGCTCCTATATACAAGAATATAACTACTATAATACTGCTCCTATATACAAGAATATAACTACTATAATACTGCTCCTATATACAAGAATATAACTACTATAATACTGCTCCTATATACAAGAATATAACTACTATAATACTGCCCCTATGTACAAGAATATAACTACTATAATACTGCTGCTATATACAAGAATATAACTATTATAATACTGCCCCTATATACAAGAATATAACTACTATAATACTGCTCCTATGTACAAGAATATAACTACTATAATACTGCCCTATGTACAAGAATATAACTACTATAATACTACTCCTATATACAAGAATATAACTACTATAATACTGCTCCTATGTACAGAATATAACTACTATAATACTGCTCCCTATATACAAGAATATAACTACTATAATACTGCTCCTATTACAAGAATATAACTACTATAATACTGCCCTATATATAGAATATAACTGCTATAATACTGCCCCTATATACAAGAATATAACTACTATAATACTGCCCCTATATACAAGAATATAACTACTATAATACTGCCCCTATATATAAGAATATAACTGCTATAATACTGCCCCTATATACAAGAATATAACTACTATAATACTGCCCCTATATATAAGAATATAACTGCTTAATACTGCCTTTATGTATGAAGCAGTCAATATTCATGTATTTGAGGTTAGTAAGCCTTACTCACATTTATGAGAGCTTTATATTAAACTTTATACAAAAATAATAACGTAAGCCCATCAATATGTAATAGTTGTCCTGTCAGATGAGGGTTAGTGCCCATGATCAGGACATGCTGCGTTCTAGATGTAGCGTCCAGGGATGTAACTTGAAGCTCATGGGCCTCAATGTGAAAGCTCCAATGGGGCCCCAAATTATTGCAAATCTTTAAAAGCAATAGTCTTTTTCTACAGGCAAAAGGGACTTTTGGGGCCCCCCTAGGCTCCAGTGCCCGGGTGCGATCACAACCCCTGCACCTGTTGTAGCTACGCCCCTGGTAAAGACATTCCACTTGTAGAGACACTAGTGATCTCTGCCAGAGAACACAGCATTTGTGCCCACGATCAGGAGTCGTTGGGTTATAGATGCAGTGTACGTGCTCACGATCAGGACATGTTGGGTTCTAGATGCAGCGTCCATGCCTACGATCAGGACATGTTGGGTTCTTGATGCAGCATTCGTGCCCACAATCAGGAGTCGTTGGGTTCCACAAGCAATGTATGTGCCCACGATCAGGGCATGTTGGGTTCTAGATGCAGCGTCCGTGCCCATGATCAGGACATGTTGGGTTCTAGATGCAGCATATCTGTGGCTATGATCTGGGGTCGTTGAGATCTGCATGCAGCGTCTGTGTCCACGATCAGGACAAGTTTGGTTCTACGTGCAGCGTCCGTTCCCACAATCAGGACATGTTGGGTTCTAGATGCAGCGTCCGTTCCCACAATCAGGACATGTTGGGTTCTAGATGCAGCGTCCGTTCCCACGATCTGGAGACGTTGAGATCTACATGCAGCAATCTGTGCCCACGATCAGGACATGATGGGTTCTAGATGCCGCGTCCATGCCCACGATCAGGACATGATGGGTTCTAGATGCCGCGTCCATGCCCACGATCAGGACATGTTGGGTTCTACATGCAGTGTGCGTGCCCACGATCAGGCTTCTGGGCACAGAGGATTTTCGCCGTGCTCTCCCACCGTGAACACTCACGTCTCCACAAGAATAAATCGTCATGCAGATGCTCGTAAAGCCGCACTGGAGGTCAGTTTACTTTGCATTAAAAAGAAACACCGTGGGTACAGATTCCTATCGATTCAACGCGTTTTGGACACAGCAAAAATATGCTGCTAACCCTGATTGTGTGAAATCACCCCAAAGTTTGGCGGTTCATTTGGCAGACCGCATTCTCGGATGTTTCTCCCATACACAGCGATGCCCCATCAGTGGCGCGTTCTTTTTTAGGATTTCTACTTCCAATAGGTGGTGCTACAGTTCGAGTCCTAATAGGATAGATCTCACCAGACATTTCTGGGAGTGCACAGTGACTGGCAGCCCAAAAACCGACCCGTCCGATTGATACCTCCTCCGGTGACCCTATTTCTGGGGCCCCATATGCATTGTCATCCGCACCTGTTGCTATTGGGTAGATCGGGCCCTTCCATAGTGTGGGACCAATTTGTGACCTTTATCATTACGTTTGATGAGCGGATGCAATTTACTAGACGAAGGTGGAAGTGGAGCAGATTTTTGCAGTTCCTCCCTGTCAATAGTTTGAGCCTATATCACGAGTGCTCGTAAAATGCGTCATTCCCCAAAGGTCAATAATAAACCTCACTTGTCGGGTGAAATGATTTTTACCCTTACATAAGAATCTGCTTTCTCGGCAGCACATTGTAACCAGTCTGAGCTGCCGAGAACAATGAGCTCAGGATGATCCATTACCGATCGTTCTGTGCACATAAAGCCAGACATGTATCTGATCGGCGTCCATTATACCCGCACCCAGGCGGTAGCGTCGTATAGAAGCTGTGGGGGCGCCGATTAGAATCCCCCCCATCCCCGATCCCATAGATTTCAGTCTGCTGCTTTATTACCACCTGTAAGTTTATGCAAACGGTGCGGAAAAGTAGCATTTTTCCTAAATTCCCCAAAAATGCAGAAAAATAAACCAAGACGTGACGGAACCGTGTGAAACAGCGCAACATTCCGTACACACAGAGGGAAGGCGCTGCCTGCACCGTGTCCAGCAGGGGGCAGTGAAGACCGACAAGACAAGTGTGACAGTGTGGATGAGTCCTGATTGGCGCCATGCGTCCCCCCCGGGGTGTATTAATGGAGGATTTATAATTCAGAATCCCCCCCACCCCAATAACCAATAGCCCCTGGATACATCAGACGGGAGTCCTATTGTCTCTCGGCTCATCAGACAGCACACATCAGACAGACCAAGGAAGAAAAGAATTGTCCACCAAAGCAGCACACCACAAAAATTAGAGAAATCTATGTGGATCAATCTTTATTAACCCCTTCCCGACCCTTGATGTAATGAGACATCATGGGTCGGGTCCCGATGTTTGATGTGAGATCCGGGGCCAGTGGCGGATTATAATGGGGCCATTTACCCTGGGCTGGTAGGGCCCCCCACAGCACTGGGCCCGGGGCTACTGCCCATATTGACCTCATTATAATCCGCCACTGTCCGGGGCGGCACTCACATCAAACAATGGACATCTCAGCTGATCTGTCGGGCTTCCGATTGGTGCTGTTAACCCCTTGGATCCCGCTGTCAATCACTGATCGCGCGATCCAAAACCGCCACGGTAGGGATCACGCTGTTTTCCGCCTGCAACGGAGATCCCGCGATAAGATAGTGGGATCTCCAGTGCTCACTTGATAGCCCCAGAGTCCTGGTGTGAACCCGGAAGCGATCATGGACCTCTTCCTGTGAGTGGTTGGCGAGTGTTGCCAACCATTGAAAGTGAAACCAAGTGCCATGTCCAGATGTGCTGCAGCTCATCGGCACATGGCACAAGCGATTGGACACTGCAGCGCTGTGGCGCCCTATGGGGCAGAGTATAATCAAGAATGAATTGCAAAATAAAAGTTTTTTAAAATATGAAAAAAAACGCATAAAAGTTCAAATCCCCCATTCAAAATATAAGTATTAAAAAAAAAAATACACATATTTGGTATCGCCGTGTTCAGAATCGCCCAATCTATCAAGATATAAAATCAATTGATGAAACCCATAAACTGAGTAACGCAAAAAAAGGTCTAAATGCCAAAATTACGTTTTTTTTGCTCGCCGCAACATTGCAATAAAATGCAATAACGGGCGATCAAAACTGCGGATCCTCCAAAAAATGGTATCATTAGAAACGTCAGTTCAAGACGCAAAATATAAGCCATCACACAGCTGCAAATCCCAAAAAATGAGGACACTACGGGGCGCAGAACATGGCGCAAAGAGTGCGATTGTTTTTTTTTCTTCAAACTTTGGAATTTTTTTTCACCCCATAGATACCAGTAAAGGTATACATGTTGGGTATCTACGAACTCGTACCGACCCGAGGCATCACCCCGTCACATCGGTTTTACCATATAGTGAACATGGCGACTAAAAGACCCAAAAAACAAACGTGTAATTGCACTTTTTTTGCAATTTCACTGCACTTGGAATTTTTTTGCAATTTCCCTGTACACTATATGGTAAAATAAATGACTTCATCTGAAAGTACAACTCGTCCCGCAAAAAACAAGTCGTCATGTGTCTATATTGACGGAAAAAAAAGAGAATTTTGTTTACGTACCGTAAATTCTTTTTTCTTTAGTCATCAATGGGAGACCCAGACAATGGGGTTTAGGGCTCTGCCCTCCGGAGGTCACACTAGGTACTACAAGTTTGTAGACACCGCCTCCTCCGCTTATAAACCCCCACCGTAGGAGACATCCTCAGTTTAGTCCATAAGCTGCGAGGAGAAATTAAACCACACCCGAAACATCGGGAAGAATGCCGTGCACAGACGGTTCAACAACCCGGCAAACACTGTCTCAACAGAGAACAGAACAAGTGCAAAATATGCAACGGAACAACTGGGTGGGTGCTGGGTCTCCCATTGATGACTAAAGAAAAAAGAATTTACGGTACGTAAACAAAATTCTCTTTTTTCTGGTCGTCATAATGGGAGACCCAGACAATGGGGATGTCCTAAAGCAATACCCAGGGCGGGAAGAGTTCCTCAACAAGACGGATAACACATGGTTCCCTCTAAAGGTGGGCAACCGCCGCCTGGAGAACCCGCCTGCCCAAACTCGCATCCGCAGAGGCATGGGCATGCACCATATAGTGCTTAGAGAAAGTGTGCAGGCTGGACCAAGTGGCCGCCTGACACACCTGTAGAGCAGAAGCTCGATGTCGCAAGGCCCAGGAGGCACCTACAGCTCTCGTAGAGTGTGCCTTCAAACCCACCGGAAGAGGCAAACCAGAAGACCGGTACGCCTCCTGAATGGGAGCCTTGATCCATCTGGCCAAGGTCGACTTCGAAGCCGCGGACCCCTTACAGCGACCCATCGTGAGGACAAATAAGGAATCCGAACTCCTAAAGGAGGCGGTCCTGGACACATAAATGCGTACAGCTCTCACGAGATCCAGAGTATGGAGGTCGCGCTCAACCTGATGAACGGGAGCGGGGCAAAATGATGGGAGAACAATCTCCTGGTTTAGGTGAAACGTTGAAACCACCTTCGGCAGAAATTCGGGCCGTGGGCGCAACACCACCTTGTCTTGGTGAACCACCAGAAAAGGAGACTTGCACGAAAGTGCAGCCAATTCTGAGACCCGTCTCAGAGACGTAATCGCCACCAGAAAGACCACCTTCTGGGACAGACGAGAGAGAGAGACTTCTCTCAGTGGCTCAAACGGCGGTTTCTGCAGTGTCGCCAGGACCATGTTGAGGTCCCAAGGGTCCAGAGGTCGTCTGTAAGGCGGAACCACCCGAGACACCCCCTGCAGAAATTGACGTACCTTCGGGAGGAGCGCCAAGCGCCTGTCAAACAGCACTGAAAGTGCTGATACTTGACCTTTCAGAGAGCCAAGGGATAATCCCAACTCCAACCCCGACTGTAGGAAAGCCAATCAATGTCGGGATAGACAAAGGCCACGGTGAGCGGCCACCAGAGGCACACCAGGTAAAAAAGATTTTCCACGTTCTGTGGTATATCTTCCTGGAAACGGGTTTCCTCGCCCGATTCATAGTGGCAACCACTGTAGGGGAGAAACCTCTGGATGTTAGCAGCCAGGCCTCAAGAGCCATGCAGTCAATCTGAGGGCCCTGGAATTGAGGTGGAAGAATGGGCCTTGCGCGAGTAGATCTGCGCGTTCTGGAAGAGCCCACCGGTGTCCGCCTGACAGTTGCCACAGGTCCGGGTACCAAGACCTCCTGGGCCAATCTGGAGCCACTAGAATGGCCACTCTGCATTCTGTCCTGATCTTCCACAGGACCCTGGGAATCAGAGCCAGAGGTGGGAACACATACGGTAGATGGAAGCTGGACCAACTCAGGATCAGGGCATCCGCCCCCAGAGACTGGGGATCCCAAGATCTCGCCATGTATTGGGGCACCTGATGATTTAGCCGTGAGGCCATCAGATCCACGTCCGGAGTGCCCCATCTGCTGCAGATGTCCCGGAAGACGTCTGGATGTAGGGACCACTCTCCGGCGTCCATCCCCTGTCGGCTCAGATAGTCGGCCTCCCAGTTCTCGACCCCTGGGATGTGAACTGCGGAGATCAGGCAGCCGTTTTCCTCCACCCAGAGTAGAATGCGGTGGACTTCGGCGAGGGCCTGAGCACTTCTGGTCCCTCCCTGATGATTTATGTAGGCGACGGCCGTCGCATTGTCGGACTGTACCCGAAAGGGTTGTCCTGACAGGAATTTCTGAAACGCCAGTAGCGCCAGATAGACCGCCTTGATCTCCAGCACGTTGATCTGCAACGCCGACTCCGACTGAGTCCAGAGGCCTTGAGCCCTGTGGTGCAAGAACACCGCACCCCAGCCCTTCAGACTGGCGTCGGTGGTCACCACTAACCATGACGGTTTTAGGAAGGACCGGCCCCGTGACAGGTGATGTGGCTGGAGCCACCACTGTAGAGAGTCCCTGGTTGGTTGTGACAGCGTCACCAGCCGATTCAGAGAGATCGTCCTCTTGTCCCATCTGCGAAGAATCTCCAGCTGGAGAGGACGTAGGCGAAACTGTGCGAACGGCACCGCCTCTATCGCCGCTACCATGCGACCCACCAGTCTCATCAATACCCGTAGGGATGACTGTGGCGACAGGAGGACATTCTGCACTCCTGATTGGATCGCAAGCTGCTTGGCTTGAGGTAGGGACACCAGGGCCGAGTCCGTGTGGAAGTCCATGCCCAGATATGTCAATGACTGGGTCGGAACCAGGGTCGACTTTTGAATGTTGATAAGCCACCCGAACCGTTCCAGAGACTTCATGGTCACCTCCAGGCTCACCCGACAAAGGTCTTCCGATGGTGCCCTGACCAACAGGTCGTCCAAATAGGGTATGACGGCGTGTCCCTGCGCATGCAGGAGAGCCATCATGGAGGCCATCACCTTTGTGAACACCCGTGGTGCCGAGGCTAGCCCGAATGGCAGTGCCACAAATTGGAAGTGCTCTTCCCCCACTGCGAATCTCAACCAGCGCTGATGAGCTGGTGCAATGGGAACGTGAAGGTAAGCGTCCCTGATATCGATGGACGCTAGGAAGTCTCCCTGTGACACAGCCGCGATCACTGAGCGCAGGGATTCCATGCGGAACTTCCGAACCAACACGTGACGGTTGAACAACTTGAGGTCCAAAACCGGGCGAAAAGAGCCGTCCTTCTTTGGGACAATAAAGAGGTTGGAGTAAAAACCCCTGAACCTCTCTTCCGTGGGCACAGGGACCACCACTCCGTCTCTGCGGAGCCCCTCCAACACCAGGTGAAAAGCCTGAGCCTTTTCTGGAGATGGAACCGACCGATGGAATCGGGGTATTGGTTGTGACGTCAGCTCTATCCTGTAACCTCTTGAGACTACGTCTCGAACCCACTGATCTTGAATGTGAAGAAGCCACTTGTCCTGAAAGCGAGACAGGCGGCCCCCCACCTGTGGGGAGACAGGATGAGAGAGCGAGTCATGTCGAGGCGGGCTTGGGGGTGGCAGCCGCTGCCCCCGCCGGCTTCTTCTGACGACTCTTGGAACGCCACTGAGTAGCAGGCTTGCCCCCTCGGTCTGAGCGAGTGGACGTCGTTGATGACTGTGAACCGGAGCGAAAGGACCACTGCTTAGGGTTCCTTTTCACGGTGTACCGTGGCTTAGGCTTATTCTGCGGGATCTTAGACTCAGCAGAATCCTTTATCAATTTGTCCAGTTCGGTGCCAAAAAGCCTGTCACCAGCGAACGGAAGATTTTGTAAAATCTTCTTAGATGTGGCATCTGAGTCCCAAAGACGCAGCCACAACAGCCTGCGGATCGCAATTGCATTGGCCGAGGCCACAGCTGAGCGAGTGGCAGTTTCCAAAGATGCCGTCCTGGCATAGTCCGCATAGGCCCTTGCTCTCTCAGTGAGTGCCAGGACCTCCGGACTGGACTTTGCCAGGTCAGTGATACCATCCAAACAGATAGTAATCGCTTGTAGGGTCCAGACCGCGGCAAAATTAGGGGCAAACGAAGACCCCACAGCCTCATAGGAAGACTTGGCGAGTTGCTCGACCTGTCTATCAGTAGCATCCTTCAACGAGGAGCTATCAGAGGCAGAAAACAAGGAGCGCGCAGCAATCCTAGTCATGGAAGCATCCACCTTGGGAGACTGCGACCATTCCTGGAGCGCCTCCTGGGGAAAGGGAAAGCGATTGTCCTTAGTTTTACGGACATAACGCCGCCCAGGATGCAACCTGGGAGCTTTAATCACCCTTCCGAAATTAGTGTGGTCCATGAAGGAGCCACTTGGTCTAGCCTCTGGCCGCAGCCATTGATAGACCTCCTTGGGGTGTACAGTCACCTCCTCAGGAGGAGTGACAAGACGCAATGTCTCATTGATGGAGGACACCAGATCCTCCACCCCATCTGGAGGTTCAGACATAGACCCGAGAGTAGAACCCCCATCATCTTCCTCACCATCAGAGGAACGCTCCTCCTCAGAGAGAGTCTGGAGCTCAGGAGAAGCCTCACGGGCTCGCTTAGGGGGTCTTACAGCAGAAGTAAGAGACACCCGGGGGTAACCAGGAGGAGTAGCTGGGTTCTCCAGTCTCCTATGCAGTGCCTCCAGGGTTTGCGACATGGAGGACATCTGGGACAGCAGAGATTCATTGATCTTATTCTGCGTTTCCCATGGCCCTGGGATCACCTGAACCTCAGGGTATAATCCCGGATTTGCAGACTCAGTAGTAGCAGTCCGGGCCTCTGGGCGTCCGCAGTTATTGCAGGACCCCTCCACCAGTGTCCCGTTGCATGTAGTACAGGCAATGGTGACCACCGCCGCCTTAGCAGCATGCTTCCCAACTGAGGACATCTCCACAGTGAGGGGAATATAAGCCAAAGTTCACAAACAAACCGGGAATCCCGGTGGCTTACCGACCGCAGTAAAGCGGTAGGAGGAAGCGGTGTGTGTGTGTGACCTCCGCGAGTTCCGGTCTCCCTTGTAAGTGCAGACACGCGCTGCCGTCAGATCCCAGCCGGGAAGTGAGGGAGAAGATGGCCGCCGACAGTGAAGATGTGGGCGGAGCCTGGAACACGCGGGAAGAACACACAACACGCCCAGCGGTGATGTCACCACAAGGGCTGCCTCCTCCTCCTCCAGGCTGCCTCAGTAATGGAGGTGCCGGAGCCCGCAGCGCGGGAAAAGAGTGTGAAATATCACCACACACACACTCAGACTGCATGTACACACAAAACACCCGCAGTCTACAGCCTCAGCCCCTGTGATACACAGGGCGGTCAGCCAGGGAGACCCCAGCACAGGGTCACCGCCAGAACCGCGGACCCGAGGGTAACCGCGCGGTCTGAGTGTCATGCCACAACAGTGACAGACACTACCCCAGGCACACAGGAGACACACCAGGTGCCTCAGTGCCGGTCCGGTCTGTAAGCACCTTTAGGGAGGCCTCGGACGGGGGTACAGCACCAGTCCGGAGTGTAAGCACCATTTAGGGAGGCCTCGGACTGGGCTGGCTCCGTCCGGTCTGTAAGCACCATTCAGGGAGGCCTCGGACGGAGCGGAGCTGTGCAAGGCTCCAGGCTCCCCCTTACCAGAGCCTCCATGGAGGGATGGAAAGGAAGGAGCGCGACAGCGTACCGGGAGAACACAGAAGTGTCCAGGCTAAAAGCCCTCCGGTACCTCCACCAGCGTGTTCCGCAGAGGGTGAGCGGGGAGGCTGTCGGAGGTCCCGAGCGGGACCATTTTACCTTGTCTTCATACGCCATCACGTAAGCTGTGAGAATGCAGTGAAGTGCAAGCAAAGCGTGATCCTCCGAGCACACTAAGTTTAAAACTGAGGATGTCTCCTACGGTGGGGGTTTATAAGCGGAGGAGGCGGTGTCTACAAACTTGTAGTACCTAGTGTGACCTCCGGAGGGCAGAGCCCTAAACCCCATTGTCTGGGTCTCCCATTATGACGACCAGAAAATAATAAAGTTATGGCTCTTGAAAGCAGGGGAGCAAAAAATGAAAAACGAAAAATCGCCGAATGGTGAAGGGGTTAATGCACACAACAGACAAGTTTATAATATAGAAAATGACAACCACAAAACCAAGTGGGGTAAGGGCCTCGCCCAACATAACCCAATGGCATGAATTAGTCATATACATGGAATGTCTGAGGACCCCGATACGACGCATGTGCTCCTGCACCTTTGTGTACATAAGCACAAGGTGTATAATGCCTATGGGGGAGGAGAGCCCAATCCTCAGGGTTCTATAGAAGGCTACATAGAAGTCTTACAGCCAAGCCCGAAATGACCTATGTTCTATAGAAGGCTACATAGAACATTGGTCTTACAGCCAAGCCCGAAATGACCTATGGAAGTTCCCTCCGAAGAAACATGTACAGATCGTGCTCCCTATATACTATGGTGGCGCACCCCCCCTATTATAACGGAGCTCTCCTCCCCCATAGGCATTACATACCTTTGTGCACATGTTTTAAAGAAGCATCCTCATATTCTTGTGGATCCACCGGATTGTCTTGGGCTTATTAGAGCATTAACTGTGCCCCGTGCACCTTTATTTTGTCCCTTGGCGCCATTTGCGGATAATGATAAACAATTTGGCATTGAGATGCTCATGCGCAAGCTTGACCGGTAACCATGGGAACCTCGTCTATGGTGATCGGATATGGTAACATGACGCATCGACACATGTGACCAGGCGACTGCACACACCCGTTATTGTTCATAGTTAATTTCAGATTTAATGGCACACAGCTTTGTGTGTTTTGTGCATGAATAAAAGTTTGATCCACATCGATTTCTCTCATTTTTGTGATGAGCGGCTTTGGAGGCCAATTCTTGTCTTCTATAGTAACAATAAATCAGCAGGCGGCTCCTCTCTATGTGATATTCAGTGAATGGCAGCGCTGCGCTCACTGCGGGTTTTAGCAGACATCAGACATGCGCACGTTACCTGCACTGGGGTGTATTAATGGGGGAGGGGGACCGCTTTATTACTCAGAATCCTCCAATAGCCAATGGATACATCAGACAGGACCCCTGCTTTCTATCGGCTCATCAGTCGGGACCCCTCTAGTTTCTCAGCTCCCGCACATCAGACATGCCCATGCTACCTGCACCTCCGTGTATTAGTGGGGGAAGGGAACCCCTTTATAATACAGTAATCACCTCACCCTGATAATCAATAGCCCCTGGCTACATCAGATAGGACCCCTCTAGTGTCTCGGCTCCCGCACATCATACAGGACCCCTCTAGTCTCTTGGCTCCTCAGACAGGACCCCTCTAGTGCCTTGGCTCCCGCACATCAGACAGGACCCCTCTAGTGTCTTGGCTCATCAGACAGGACCCCTCTAGTCTCTTGGCTCCTCAGACAGGACCCCTCTAGTGCCTTGGCTCCCGCACATCAGACAGGACCCCTCTAGTGTCTCGGCTCATCAGACAGGACCCCTCTAGTGTCTTGGCTCATCAGACAGGACCTCTCTAGTCTCTTGGCTCATCAGACAGGACCCCTCTAGTGTCTTGGCTTATCAGACAGGACCCCTCTAATGTCTCGGCTCCCGTACATCAGACAGGACCCCTCTAGTCTCTTGGCTCCTCAGACAGGACCCCTCTAGTGCCTTGGCTCCCGCACAATCAGACAGGACCCCTCTAGTGTCTTGGCTCCCGCACATCAGACAGGACCCCTCTAGTGTCTTGGCTCATCAGACAGGACCCCTCTAGTGTCTTGGCTCATCAGACAGGACCCCTCTAGTGTCTCGGCTCCCGCACATCAGACAGGACCCCTCTAGTGTCTTGGCTCATCAGACAGGACCCCTCTAGTGTCTTGGGTCCCACACATGAGACAGGACCCCTCTAGTGTCTCGGCTCCCGCACATCAGACAGGACCCCTCTAGTGTCTTGGCTCATCAGACAGGACCCCTCTAGTGTCTTGGCTCATCAGACAGGACCCCTCTAGTCTCTTGGCTCCTCAGACAGGACCCCTCTAGTGCCTTGGCTCCCGCACATCAGACAGGACCCCTCTAGTGTCTCGGCTCATCAGACAGGACCCCTCTAGTGTCTTGGCTCATCAGACAGGACCCCTCTAGTGTCTCGGCTCCCGCACATCAGACAGGACCCCTCTAGTGTCTCGGCTCCCGCACATCAGACATGCCCATGCTACCTGCACCTCCGTGTATTAGTGGGGGAAGGGAACCCCTTTATAATACAGTAATCACCTCACCCTGATAATCAATAGCCCCTGGATACATCAGACAGGACCCCTCTAGTCTCTTGGCTCATCAGACAGGACCCCTCTAGTGCCTTGGCTCCCGCACATCAGACAGGACCCCTCTAGTGTCTTGGCTCATCAGACAGGACCCCTCTAGTGTCTTGGCTCATCAGACAGGACCCCTCTAGTGTCTCGGCTCCCGCACATCAGACAGGACCCCTCTAGTGTCTCGGCTCCCGCACATCAGACAGGACCCCTCTAGTGTCTCGGCTCCCGCACATCAGACAGGACCCCTCTGGTGTCTCGGCTCCCGCACATCAGACAGGACCCCTCTGGTGTCTCGGCTCCCGCACATCAGACAGGACCCCTCTGGTGTCTCGGCTCCCGCACATCAGACAGGACCCCTCTAGTGTCTCGGCTCATCAGACTGGACCCCTCTAGTCTCTTGGCTCATCAGACAGGACCCCTCTAGTGTCTTGGCTCATCAGACAGGACCCCTCTAGTCTCTTGGCTCATCCGACAGGACCCCTCTAGTGTCTTGGCTCATCCGACAGGACCCCTCTAGTGTCTTGGCTCCCGCACATCAGACAGGAGCCCTCTAGTCTCTTGGGTCCCGCACATCAGACAGGACCCCTCTAGTCTCTTGGCTCATCAGACAGGACCTCTCTGGTGTCTTGGGTTCTGCACATCAGACAGGGCCCCTCTAGTCTCTCGGGTCCCACACATGAGACAGGGCCCCTCTAGTGTCTCGGCTCCCACACATCAGACAGGACCCCTCTAGTGTCTCGGCTCATCAGACAGGACCCCTCTGGTGTCTTGGGTTCTGCACATCAGACAGGACCCCTCTGGTGTCTTGGGTTCTGCACATCAGACAGGATCCCTCTAGTCTCTCGGCTCATCAGACAGGAGCCCTCTAGTATCTTGGGTCCCACACATGAGACAGGGCCCCTCTAGTGTCTCGGCTCCCGCACATCAGACAGGACCCCTCTAGTGTCTCGGCTCCCGCACATCAGACACGACCCCTCTAGTCTCTCAGCTCATCAGACAGGACCCCTCTGGTGTCTTGGGTCCTGCACATCAGACAGGACCCCTCTCGGCTCCCGCACATCAGACAGGACCCCTCTCGGCTCCCGGCTCATCCGACAGGAGCCCTCTCTCAAAGCTCCCGCACATCAGACATGCCTGTGTTAGGCCTGTTTCACACATCCGTGACACCACGGACGTGTGATACAAGGCTGTTTGGAGTCGGGGCGTAGATCCATGTGTCACGGACATGTGACACGTGTGCTGTCCGTGTGCTATCTGTGGACAGCACACGGACAGCCTGTCACCGCATACTCACCTTCCTCCAGCATCGGTTCTCCTCTCACTTCCGGTCCGCTGTCAGGCTCAGTGAAATAAATATTCATGAGCCTAATAAGCGGCACCAGAAGAGAGAGGAACTATCAGCGCTGGAGCGAGGTGAGTTTGAAATTCTTTATTTTTAGGCTTGTAACTTTCATCCGTGGTCCGTGCACACGGATGTCACACGGATGACATCTGTGTGCATGGACGTTTTCAGCCAAAAGCAGTCTGTGGCTCCGCAAAAAAACCGACATGTCGCCGTGTGGTGGAGCACACAGCGACACGGTCTGTGCGGAATTACAGACATGTGAAGGGGGCCATAGGGGATCATGTGCCGTCACGGATGTGTGAATGAGACCTTACCTGTATCGGCAGTGTTCTTGCCATTGTGCTCGGGATCTAGCAATCGTTACAGAGCAAGGTGAGTGCGCCTCTTATATAATCAGCCTCAATCACCGGCAGCTGCTCCAACTGCCACTGAGTGTGAGGCTGGAGCAGCATCATCAGTTACAGCAGCTGGCGTGCGGGAGGATATATATATATACACACAGAGGAGCTGCTCCAGCAGGACTGGGCTCCATGTTTATGGAGTCTTCCCATCTTTCCAGGGGGCGCTCGTTTCGGTAACTTCTGATCGCTGCAGTAGACGGAACGTATCATCGATTCCCCGGTGATTAGATTTGAATTATTTTTAATCCCCCCCTCCTATTAAAAAGAAAAAAAAAACTCACGAAACCCCCCCCACCCCCTTTTCTCTTTCAGATCGGTCACAATTGCTAAAGGCCCCGTTACATGGTACGAGATCGTGAACGATATCGCTGAAACGTCACGGGTTTGGAGTCCTACAAGCGACATCGTTGCGTGTGACACCGCGATACGACTACGATAAATCGTTGATCGCAGATTTGAGAACATGTTCATAAATCAGATGATCGTCGATCAGCCGACCTGCTGCATCGTTGTGTGTGACACCGCGATAACGAAGTCGTTAACGACTTCCCCTATTCATAACAGTGAACAAGCATCCTTCGCTGGGTTGTACGAACGAACGCTGCTCGCTACATCGTTGCTGCGTCGTTCACGATATCTATAGATGTGACATCTCAACAATGATGTCAAAACGATGTCCTAATGACCGCGCTCCTCCGAGATCATTGGTGATATCTTAACGGCATTGAAGCGTGTAACGGGACCTTAAGTCTAAAGGGCCCGTTACACGCTTCAATGTGTCGGCGATCTGACCAACTTGACCTGGATCGCTAGAACGACGTTCAATAATCGCTGCTGAGGTGTCACACGTACAGATATCGTGAACAACGCAGCAACGATTCCGCGAAAAGCGAACGATACTTGCGGTCGTTTGATCTCCTACGTCCTTCAATTCTGAATAGGTGGAGTCGTAAACGAGATCGTTATCAAGGTGTCACACACACCCATGCTGCAGATGAAATGTACGATGAACGACTGATTCATGGTCCGGTTCATAAACCTCCGATCAACTTATCGCTGGTTGTATCGACGTGTCACACGCAACGACGTCGCTGCACCACCCCAAAAGCCGTGATGTGCCAATGATATCGTAGCGTGTAACGGGGCCTTTAGCCTTTGATCGCAGTCTTGCCTCCGGTCAGTGCGAGGACTCGGTTTTTTCGGACTGGTGGAGCTGTTCTTGGGTTTTACTCCCTGCTGGTGATGGCACCTGCCCGCCGTACCCGCCGCCATGCACAATGCAAAGCCGCTTTACTCCAGCCCCGCTCCCCTAGCGTCTGAATCCTCGGTCACCTTCATCTCTCTATTTTTTCACAATACATCATGTCCGGTCACCTCGGTTCACCTACGCTCCATCAGCTGCATTCATTCACCTGCTTTGCTTCATTATCTGGCCCAAATGCCACAAGTGTGGTACAGATACTTGGAGACCATCAACAAGTAGAATAGGAGCTTATAACTGGAGACCATCAACAAGTAGACTAGCGGCTGATACCTGGAGACCATCAACAACCAGACTAGCAGCTGATACCTGGAGATCATTAACAAGTAGACTAGTGGCTCATACCTGGAGATCATCAACAAGTAGACTAGTGGCTCATACCTGGAGATCATCAACAAGTAGGGTAGCAGCAGATATCTGGAGACCATCAACAAGCAGGCTAGCAGATGATACATTGAGACCATCAACAAGTAGACTAGCAGCTGATACCTGGAGGACCATCGACAAGTAAGCTTAGCAGCAGATATCTGGAGACCATCAACAAGTAGGCTAGTGGCTGATATCTGGAGATCATAAACAAGTAGACTAGCGGCTGATATCTGGAGACCATAAACAAGTAGACTAGCGGCTGATACCTGGAGACCATCAGCAAGTAGGCTAGCGGCTGATACCTGGAGACCATAAACAAGTAGAATAGCAGCTGATACCTGGAGACCATCAACAAGTAGGCTAGCCACAGATATCTGGAGACCATCAGCAAGTAGGCTAGCGGCTGATACCTGGAACCATCATAAAGTAGGCTAGCGGCTGATACCTGGAGACCATCAACAAGTAGGCTAGCGGCTGATACCTGGAGATAAATCAACAAGTAGACTAGCGGCTGATAACCGGGAGACCATCAAAAAGTAGACTAGCAGATGATATCTGGAGACCATCAACAAGTAGGCTAGCGGCTGATACCTGGAGACCATCAACAAGTAGGCTAGCGGCTGATACCTGTAGACCATCAACAAGTAGACTAGAAGCTGATACCTGTGAGACCATCAACAAGTAGGCTAGCGGCTGATACCTGGAGACCATCAACAAGTAGACTAGAAGCTGATACCTGGAGACCATCAACAAGTAGGCTAGCGGCTGATACCTGTAGACCATCAACAAGTAGACTAGAAGCTGATAACCTGGAGACCATCAACAAGTAGACTAGAAGCTGATACCTGGAGACCATCAACAAGTAGGCTAGCGGCTGATACCTGGAGACCATCAACAAGTAGGCTAGCGGCTGATACCTGGAGACCATCAACAAGTAGGCTAGCGGCTGATACCTGGAGACCAATCAACAAGTAGGCTAAGGCGGCTGATACCTGGAGACCATCAACAAGTAGGCTAGCGGCTGATACCTGGAGACCATCAACAAGTAGACTAGAAGCTGATACCTGGAGACCATCAACAAGTAGGCTAGCGGCTGATACCTGGAGACCATCAATAAGTAGGCTAGCGGCAGATACCTGGAGACCATCAACAAGTAGGCTAGCCGCAGATATCTGGAGACCATCAGCAAGTAGGCTAGCGGCTGATACCTGGAGACCATCATAAAGTAGGCTAGCGGCTGATACCTGGAGACCATCAACAAGTAGGCTAGCGGCTGATACCTGGAGACCATCAAAAAGTAGACTAGCAGATGATATCTGGAGACTATCAACAAGTAGGCTAGCGGCTGATACCTGGAGACCATCAACAAGTAGGCTAGCGGCTGATACCTGTAGACCATCAACAAGTAGACTAGAAGCTGATACCTGGAGACCATCAACAAGTAGACTAGAAGCTGATACCTGGAGACCATCAACAAGTAGGCTAGCGGCTGATACCTGGAGACCATCAACAAGTAGGCTAGCGGCTGATACCTGGAGACCATCAACAAGTAGGCTAGCGGCTGATACCTGGAGACCATCAACAAGTAGACTAGAAGCTGATACCTGGAGAACCATCAACAAGTAGGCTAGCGGCTGATACCTGGAGACCATCAACAAGTAGGCTAGCGGCTGATACCTAGAGACCATCAACAAGTAGGCTAGCGGCTGATACCTGGAGACCATCGATAAGTAGGCTAGTGGCTGATACCTGGAGACCTTCAACAAGCAGGGTAGCAGCTTATATCTGGAGACCATCAACAAATAGGCTAGCAGCTTATACCTGGAGACCATCAACAAGTAGGCTAGCCGCTGATATCTGGAGACCATCAACAAGTAGGCTAGCGGCTGATACCTGGAGACCATCGATAAGTAGGCTAGCAGATGATACGTGGAGACCATCAACAAGTAGGCTAGCGGCTGATATCTGGAGACCATCAACAAGCAGGGTAGCAGCTTATACCTGGAGACCATCAACAAGTAGGCTAGCGGCTGATATCTGGAGACCATCAACAAGCAGGGTAGCAGCTTATACCTGGAGACCATCAACAAGTAGGCTAGCGGCTGATACCTGGAGACCATCGACAAGTAGGCTAGCGGCTGATACCTGGAGACCATCGATAAGTAGGCTAGCAGATGATACGTGGAGACCATCAACAAGTAGGGTAGCGGCTGATATCTGGAGACCATCAGCAAGTAGGCTAGCGGCTGATACCTGGAGACCATCGACAAGTAGGCTAGCGGCTGATACCTGGAGACCATCGATAAGTAGGCTAGCAGATGATACGTGGAGACCATCAACAAGTAGGCTAGCAGCTTATACCTGGAGACCATCAACAAGTAGACTAGCGGCTGATACCTGGAGACCATCGACAAGTAGGCTAGCAGATGATACGTGGAGACCATCAACAAGTAGGGTAGCGGCTGATATCTGGAGACCATCAACAAGTAGGCTAGTGGCTGATACCTGGAGACCATCAACAAGTAGGCTAGCGGCTGATATCTGGAGACCATCAACAAGTAGGCTAGCAGATGATACGTGGAGACCATCAACAAGTAGGGTAGCGGCTGATATCTGGAGACCATCAACAAGTAGGCTAGCAGCAGATATCTGGAGACCATCAACATGTAGGCTAGCGGCTGATACCTGGAGACCATCAACAAGTAGGCTAGTGGCTGATACCTGGAGACCATCAACAAGTAGGGTAGCAGCAGATATCTGGAGACCATCAACAAGTAGGCTAGCGGCTGATACCTGGAGACCATCGATAAGTAGGCTAGCAGATGATACGTGGAGACCATCAACAAGTAGGCTAGCAGCTGATATCTGGAGACCATCAACAAGCAGGGTAGCAGCTTATACCTGGAGACCATCAACAAGTAGGCTAGCGGCTGATACCTGGAGACCATCGACAAGTAGGCTAGCGGCTGATACCTGGAGACCATCAACAAGTAGGCTAGCGGCTGATACCTAGAGACCATCAACAAGTAGGCTAGCAGATGATACGTGGAGACCATCAACAAGTAGGCTAGCGGCTGATATCTGGAGACCATCAGCAAGTAGGCTAGTGGCTGATACCTGGAGACCATCAACAAGTAGGCTAGCGGCTGATACCTGGAGACCATCGATAAGTAGGGTAGCAGCAGATATCTGGAGACCATCAACAAGTAGGCTAGTGGCTGATACCTGGAGATCATCAACAAGTAGACTAGCGGCTGATACCTGGAGATCATCAACAAGTAGGCTAGTGGCTGATACCTGGAGATCATCAACAAGTAGGCTAGCGGCTGATACCTGGAGACCATCAACAAGTAGGCTAGCGGCTGATATCTGGAGACCATCAACAAGTAGACTAGCGGATGATATCTGGAGACCATCAACAAGTAGGCTAGTGGCTGATACCTGGAGACCATCAACAAGTAGGCTAGCGGCTGATACCTGGAGACCATCAACAAGTAGGCTAGCGGCTGATACCTGGAGACCATCAACAAGTAGACTAGCTGAAGATGAATCATACTGAGCCTCCATTTAATTTTGCAGACCTATTGACGAGTTCCTCATGTTATCCTTACCCCAGTCACATAAGGAGGCTCAGATCTGTACACAGCAGCTTGCTGATGGTTTCCTTGCTGCAGTTGTCTTCACTCTTTGACCACAAACTGCTTCATTACTGTCCGGAGGCAGCATGTCTATCTACGGCCACTAGATGGCAGGCACGGCCCACACTCAGGGGGGACCAGCTGCTGGGAGTCATTAATCTACCAGGCAGGAATGTGTTAATCTAAGTATAAGGCCTCATTCAGACAAGGAAAGCAGGACCAGCGCTGGATCCAATGGTCACCCCTTTTTGCCGGTGTATGCCCTTACACCCTTCAGCATGCTTTGCTTTTTTTATATGTACAGCAGAGTTTGATCCATGAGTTAAATTTAAAAAATTACCGTATATCCCCAATTTTAAGGTAGCACTCCTGAACAATGCAGATTGGACAACCCCTTTAAGAGACTGATCTATGTGATCATCAGCACCATACGCACCCCTCACCCTAAGGGACTGATAAGTTACTCCCATCCCGCAGTGCGTTGGCGTACAGCTCGGGAACACTGTGCCGCCATATGGTGCACAAAATCGAATGATGTATAGGAGGAGATGATTTGATGGAAGCGTGACCTTTTTTTTTCTTCCATGTTTTATATGGAGGGAAGCGGTGGGAGGGTCCCGGTCCCTCGTAGAGAGCATACTGATATATATGCCATATGCAGGGCAGATATACAGAAAATCACGGGTCTGGTGGGGATGTCATGTGAATTGTATAAACTGGCCACGATATATAATAGTCTCCCGACACATGACGGTAAATTAGTAGAACAATGTATGACCCTAACAATGAATCACTGGCGGAAAAAAAGAGAAGAGTTGTTTTTCCAACCCCTTCACATTCTGCCCAATTAATCTTTCTCTTTCCCTCCGATACGTAATAGTCTCCCGACATCTTAGACACCTGACGGTAAATTAGTAGAACAATGTGTGACCCTAATAATGAATCACTGGAGGGAAAAGGAGAAGAGTTGCTTTTCTGACCCCTTCAAATTCTGCCCAATTAATCTTTCTCTTTCCCTCCGATACGTAATAGTCTCCCGACACCTTAGACACCTGACGATAAATTAGTAGAACAATGTATGACCCTAATAATGAATCACTGGAGGGAAAGGAGATGAGCTGCTTTTCCGTCCCCTTCACATTCTTCCCAATTAATGTCTCTCTTTCCCTCCGATATGTAATAGTCTCCCGACACATGACGGTAAATTAGTAGAACAATGTATGACCCTAATAATTAATCACTGGAGGGAAAATGAGAAGAGCTGCTTTTCCGACCCCTTCACATACTACCTAATTAATCTTTCTCTTTCCCTCTTCGTCATCCTTGAGACGTAACTTTTTTTTTATCTTTCTGCCCCGTAGTGTATCCTCTGCCGCTTCTTGCCGCCATTGTATATGATGCATATACGTGTAATTATTAGGATTACACAATTTTTCCAGATTTTTTTAACTGTCCACTGTTTTTTTTTTTTTTACAGCAGTTGGGAACATTGGTGCCCAGTGTAAAGTGTTGGATTGATCTAGGCCCCTTGCAGGGCACTGAACGTCTGTAAATACGTCATGTCCAGTCCAGTCACCTCTATGGTTATGCACAATGCACAGATCTGGAAAAAATTGTAAGAATCTGGAAAACGTGTTAGGTCTGTGTAGGTTTGTGGCTCTTATTCCCTTAGGGCCCCTTTACACACGGCTACATTTGTAGCTTGTCACCAGGTAACTTACTGGTTGCAGTGAAATCATGGAGACAAGGTTCTATCTTGTTGCTGTGTACAAATGGAATCATATATCCATGATTTCACTGCAACCAGTAAGTTACCTGGTGACAAGCTACAAATGTAGCCGTGTGTAAAGGGGCCCTTAGGGTACCTTTACACGCGGCTACATTTCTAGGGTGGCTACAGGTAACTTACTGGCTGCAGTGAAATCATGGAGAGATTATTCCATTTGTACACAGCAACAAGATAGAACCTTGTCTCCATGATTTCACTGCAACCAGTAAGTTACCTGTAGCCACCCAAGAAATGTAGCCGCGTGTAAAGGTACCCTTAGGGGTACTTCACACACAGCGATATCGCTAGTGATATCGCTTCAACGTCACAGGTTTTGTGACGTTGCAGCGACCTCGCCAGCGAAGTCGCTGGGTGTGACATGCCGCAGCGATCAGTGATGAGCTCGCTGATCGCTGCAGAATGGCCAGGACCATTTTTTGGTCGTCGGTCTCTTTGCTTAGTAACCCAATGTGTACCCTGGTTACCAGCGTTCTCCTGCTTACCCCAGCCTATCAGAATAAAGTAGCGGGACCTCAACATCGTGGAAAAGAATAGTTTATATTCTTTTCCACGATGTTGAGGTCGTTATATGGGTCGCTGAGGAGATCTCCCTGTTTGACAGCTCACCAGCGACCACACAGCGATGTTCCCAACGATCCCAGCCAGGTTGGATCGTTGGTGGGATCGCTGGAACATCGCTACGTGTAACGGGGTCCTAACAGCAAGCAGAGATACTATGTAAGGCTGACTTCACATCACGGCAGCCTCAGGTCTGGGGCTGTCCGATGTGATGCCCCTGACCTGATCTGGGCACAGAACCGGAGGGCCAAATATGCCCTCCGGTCCAGTGTCCAGCCGGATTCTTCTTATAGCAGCCGCAGCTGCTGATAATTCAAGATCGCGGCTAGCCGCGGTCATGAACTGTCAGCAGGGGACAGCTCCATGGTGCTGAAGTTCAGCGCAGGCCGGTGCCGGCTCCCGGGTGCGGCTCTGGTGCCATCCAGCGCCATAGACCCCCCATGTTAGAGGGCGCCGGCTCCATCTGGTCCCATAGCATACTATGGGGCCGAAATCTGATCCAGGGCTGTCTGGTTCACACCAGATAGCCCCGGATCGCATCATGCCGTGGTGTGAACGTGGCCTAAGGGTGAGTGCATACGGTCCGGAGGAGCTGCGTGTTGGACGCAGCTTCTCCGGACCTGAGGGAAGCTGCGGGGAGACCGCAGCCGCCCTGTACTCACCGTGTGCAGCGTGTGCGGGCGGCTTCTCCCTGCAGTCACCGGATGGGAGCCGCTTCCGACTCTGCATCATGAAATGAACATGCTGCAGAGGAGCGGACTCCCGGCAACCCGCACCGCAGCTCCAAACACGCTGCGGGCGGGTTACGCATAGTGAGGATGGGATTTCTTGAAATCCCATCCACTATGCTAGTACTGTACTACGCAGCGTTTTGGACGCAGCGGCAAGATGCTGCGTCTAAAACGCTGCGTACACTGATCGTGTGCAAGCACTGTTGGGTATTTGGGATATACACCGGAGCTAGCGTATACCTTTGAGTTGCTGCTGTCTGCCTTGGGTGATACTGATCAAAGATCACAGTTCTGGCTAATGCTACAGCTCCAAACCCTCATCTGTGATCTGACCCCACAACTGACTATTAATTCCCCCCCCCCCTCCATAAGGCTGAGGGGTAATGGTGACCTGACTGGTTGTCAACCCCTGAACAGGGGAGGGGAATGTTTGTGCTTTTTAGTGAATTCCTGCATTTAATGGCATCAGCAGGGGGCTGCTTAACTTAATAGGATTTGCACATAAATACTACTATTGGCATTCGTGGCCCCTTCCCCTACCCCAGACAGCAAGGGCCCAGGTATTTCCAACTCAATGTCGATTCTCCTATGTAAAATAAACACATTCACATTCTGATCCGACCACACAAAAGGGAATAAAACCAAAACAAAAAAAGCTGCAAAACCGGAAACGGTGGGAGCCCCTCCAGAATGGGCTGAATTCTCTGCAGACTCGGGGTCCTAATTGGCAAAACTCCTGCAAAAAATGACCCCTCGGGACTCTGTATTGTGAAACTAACCATCCTTATTACGGCCCTGTGCACACATTGCATTATTTATGTTTTTTTTCTGCTGAATTTTCAGCAGCAAAATTGATCAGTTTGGTGCAGAAATAAATGATTTTTCACCCCAAATGCACAAGAAACATCAAAAATGTGTTGCATTATGATGCATTTTTCTATCAGAAGATGCAGATTTGGTGCAGAAATTTCTGCAACCAAATGCTCATTGTGCAAATATGCACTAAGGCCAGAGGTGTAACTACCACAGGTGAAGGGGTTGCAATCATCACCCCCAGGACCCGGTGTCTAGGGGGGGCCACAAAAGTATTTTTCTATTAAAAATTTACATTAATTTGGGGCCCGTTAGAGCTTTCGCATCGGGGCCCATGAGCTTCAAGTTATGTCACTGCCTATGGCTTCACTATTGTATACACATGGCAAACACTGGGGACCTCAGGAGCTACCTGCTGCCATGTCAACGCCATCAGCACCCTGTAATATGTTGTGGGGGTGTCACAGCCCCCCCCCCATTCTTCTTGAATGCTGCAGTCAGGATTAACTGCGGCCTTTAAAGGGACACGTTCACCAGGTTTTTGCCATCTCAACTAATAGCAGCATAATGTAGAGACAGAGACCCTGATTCCAGCGATGTGTCTCTTACTGGGCTGCTCAGTGTAGTTTCCATAAAATCACTGTTCAATCAGTTGGAGATTAACATTGTAGGACTGATCAAATAATCCAGCATAATCATTTACTGCCAAATCTAAAGCAGAGAAAACAGTAATTATATTAAAATTACAGCAAGCAGCTCAGTAAGTGACACATCGCTGGAATCAGGGTCTCTGTCTCTACATTATGCTGCTATCAGATGGGATGGCAGAAACCTGGTGACAGAGTCCCTCTAAGGGGCTAAACTGCTGCTATTGGAGCTGGCAGATCTATGCTGAGTGGCCCCCTGGTTCCCTGTATCTATGCTGAGTGGCCCCTTGGTTCCCCGTATCTATGCTGAGTGGCCCCCTGGTTCCCTGTATCTATGCTGAGTGGCCCCCTGGTCGCCGTGGGCCCGTATCTATGCTGAGTGGCCCCCTGGTACCCCCGTATCTATGCTGAGTGGCCCCCTGGTCGCCGTGGGCCCCTATCTATGCTGAGTGGCCCCCTGGTACCTCCCGTATCTATGCTGAGTGGCCCCTGGTTCCCCGTATCTATGCTGAGTGGCCCCCTGGTACCCCGTATCTATGCTGAGTGGCCCCTGGTTCCCCGTATCTATGCTGAGTGGCCCCCTGGTTCCCCGTATCTATGCTGAGTGGCCCCCTGGTTCCCCGTATCTATGCTGAGTGGCCCCCTGGTTCCCCGTATCTATGCTGAGTGGCCCCCTGGGTCCCCTGTATCTATGCTGAGTGGCCCCCTGGTTCCCCGTATCTATGCTGAGTGGCCCCCTGGTTCCCCGTATCTATGCTGAGTGGCCCCCTGGTTCCCCGTATCTATGCTGAGTGGCCCCTGGTTCCCCGTATCTATGCTGAGTGGCCCCCTGGTTCCCCGTATCTATGCTGAGTGGCCCCCTGGTCGCCGTGGCCCGTATCTATGCTGAGTGGCCCCCTGGGTCCCCGTATCTATGCTGAGTGGCCCCCTGGTTCCCCGTATCTATGCTGAGTGGCCCCTGGTTCCCCGTATCTATGCTGAGTGGCCCCCTGGTCACCGTGGGCCCGTATCTATGCTGTGGCCCTTCCCCAGTCACTGTGGCCCCCAGGACTTGCTCAGGCCGGTCCCCAGCTCCCGTCAGCCCTGATTATGATGCCATGGAGCTTTTCTAGGGTCCGGGGGTCGCCGTTCCATACATTACGCACCTCTTCTCCTCCCGTCAGCAGAATTTGTTGCGTTCTTCTGAAAGACATGGGTAAAAAGACTCATTAGGAAAACTGTAAACATCTCGGTCATTACCTTCCTTATCTAATACATTCTGACGCGTTTCGGCCTTGTTATTTTATCAGCAGATTTATAGCCATTTTTTAGATAATAAAATGTTGCATTAATTACTGGAGCCACAAGGGGGCGGCAGCGAGCAGTGTGTGACCACCAGGACAAAGGTAAACAGTGATCTTCTTTTTAACCAATCAGGTGGCTGCTTTAATTTTCACATCAAGGCGGGAGAAATGTGAGCAGAAATCTGATTGGTTGTCCGGCTGCATAGCTGATTGTCGATCATTACCTGGGGGTGGACAGGCGGCCAGCTCTGGCTTCTACTCGTCTTGCCTAATCTCTCAGAGCTATTTACTTTTCTTCTTCCCCGACTTCACGCCTTCCTGTCAATCATCAGCACATCGGCGACGTCATTGGCCGAGCGAGCCTTCGGTTTACGCGCGCAGTCACCCAGCAGCGTGCGCACTGATTGGACGCCGCCGCTGTCACTGCCTCGTTGTTACACCATTCCCTATTGGATAAACTTACTGTCACTCATACGTCACATGACTGAATTTCTAAGCTTTCATTGGCTCCCAGACCTGCCACTCAAGTTTTTCTCCGGCAGTTGGCCAATCAGTGACTTGAATGAGTGGCGCCGTCTATAGACCCTGCATGTAGGGATGGTTTGATTGGATGGAGGGTTTTTCGTTCTGCGCTCTGATTGGTTACGTCTTCATGGCGCCAAATCCAAGGCGGGCTGGGGCGGTGGAAATGGTGGTCGGTGAGGGTTAAGAAGGGAGCTGCGGGCCGAGCCCGGTAAAGTCATCTTACGTCGGGCCGTGAGGGTGTCCACTGGGTCCTGCGCATCCCGGAGAGCACGCAGGTTACCGTGAGCGCCAGTCAGGTACCGCCGTCACGGGCCTCTCCTCGCTCCATCATCCGGTGGGCCCACCCGCCCGCGTTATAAATAATCGTTTTTTATAGCGTGACACTAAATATTTACCAGCCTTTTCTCCCCGCCCGCTTTGATGTGATACCTAAGATTTATCTCTGCTCTGTTTTCTGCTTATGGAGGAGCGCGCGGACTGTCTGACCTGTGGATTCTTTGTTTTTGCAGTTATTGTGCCCGGCCGCAGAGTTTTTCTGTGTGAGGATGGACATGTACCGCTCGGCCCCAGCTCATGTCAGGGAAGGCAGCCGCCCGGCGGGGCTACCGGTGGTGAAGGCCCTGTTCTCCTGTGAGGCGGAAACCGCCACCTCTCCGGTCTCCAACCTGGGCTCAACATGGACCGGCTGGCGGGGCTCGGGAGGTAACGTGCAACAAAGTGTGGCCCTGGGCAGCGGGTTAATGTGGGTATAACCCCCTCTATGGGCGCGCACTGCCCCATTGTAATGCCCTCTATGGGTGCACACTGCCCCATTATAATACCCTCTATGGCGCACACTGCCCCATTATAATGCCCTCTATGGGCACACACTGCCCCATTATAATGCCCTCTATGGGTGCACACTGCCCCATTATAATACCCTCTATGGGCGCACACTGCCCCATTATAATGCCCTCTATGGGCACACACTGCCCCATTATAATACCCTCTATGGGCGCGCACTGCCCCATTATAATGCCCTCTATGGGTGCACACTGCCCCATTATAATGCCCTCTAGGGCAACCACTGCCCCATTATAATGCCCTCTATGGGCGCACACTGCCCCATTATAATGCCCTCTATGGGTGCACACTGCCCCATTATAATACCCTCTATGGGTGCACACTGCCCCATTATAATGCCCTCTATGGGCGTACACTGCCCCATTATAATGCCCTCTATGGGCGCACACTGCCCCATTATAATACCCTCTATGGGCGACACACTGCCCCATTATAATACCCTCTATGGGCGCACACTGCCCCATTATAATGCCCTCTATGGGCGCACACTGCCCCATTATAATGCCCTCTATGGGCGCACACTGCCCCATTATAATACCCTCTATGGGCGCACACTGCCCCATTATAATACCCTCTATGGGCGCACACTGCCCCATTATAATGCCCTCTATGGGCGCACACTGCCCCATTATAATACCCTCTATGGGTGCACACTGCCCCATTATAATGCCCTCTATGGGCGCACACTGCCCCATTATAATGCCCTCTATGGGCGCACACTGCCCCGTTATAATACCCTCTATGGGCGCACACTGCCCCGTTATAATGCCCTCTGTGGGCGCACACTGCCCCTTGTAATGCCCTCTGTGGGCGCACACTGCCCCCTTGTAATGCCCTGTGTGGGCGCACACTGCCCCTTGTAATGCCCTCTGTGGGCGCACACTGCCCCTTGTAATGCCCTCTGTGGGCGCACACTGCCCCCTTGTAATGCCCTCTGTGGGCGCACACTGCCCCCTTGTAATGCCCTCTGTGGGCGCACACTGCCCCCTTGTAATGCCCTCTGTGGGCGCACACTGCCCCTTGTAATGCCCTCTGTGGGCGCACACTGCCCCCTTGTAATGCCCTCTGTGGGCGCACACTGCCCCCTTTAATGCCCTCTTGGGCGCACACTGCCCCTTGTAATGCCCTCTGTGGGCGCACACTGCCCCTTGTAATGCCCTCTGTGGGCGCACACTGCCCCCTTGTAATGCCCTCTGGGGCGCACGCTGCCCCTTGATAATGCCCTCTGTGGGCGCACGCTGCCCCTTGTAATGCCCTCTGGGGCGCACGCCTGCCCCCTTGTAATGCCCTCTGTGGGCGCACGCTGCCCCCTTGTAATGCCCTCTGTGGGCGCACCTGCCCCCTTGTAATGCCCTCTGTGGGCGCACGCTGCCCCCTTGTAATGCCCTCTGTGGGCGCACGCTGCCCCCTTGTAATGCCCTCTGTGGGCGCACGCTGCCCCCTTGTAATGCCCTCTGTGGGCGCACGCTGCCCCCTTGTAATGCCCTCTGTGGGCGCACCTGCCCCCTTGTAATGCCCTCTGTGGGCGCACGCTGCCCCATTATACCCACAGGTTACATGAGTGCAGAAGGATGGTGTGGAATGTGTGTGTATATAGGTGTATGTGAATATGTAGTGTATGTGTGTGTGTATATGTGTGTGTATATATTACACATGAACACTAAGCGTCACACATTGCCCCATCACACCCACAGGTTACAAGTGCTGAGTGCAGGAGAAGGATGATGGTGTGGAATATATATATATATATACATATATATATGCCGTATAATACACACAGAGCGTCACACACATATAGGTATATATGATTGGACTCTTACAAATGCAGCACTTATGTTAGTGCTATTATCAGTGTAGCTCCTGCTGGAGGCCTCAGGGGAGTGGGGCCCTGAGCAATTACCTCTGCACTGGCCCTGAACACATGTTCAGGGCAGGTGTCCCTGTATACTATGGGGGGAGGGAGCTGTGTGTTGATCCTGAGTTGCATCCCGGCATGACTAGTTGGATTCAAGGAAAATGAAGTCTGAGGTTTAGCTTTCAGACTTCACAGCCCTGGTTACATCCAGTATTATATACTCCAGAGCTGCTCACTATTCTGCTGGTGCAGTCACTGTGTACATACATTACATTACTGATCCTGCGTCACCTCATGTATTATACTCCAGAGCTGCACTCACTATTCTGCTGGTGCAGTCACTGTATACATACATTACATTACTGATCCTGAGTTACCTCCTGTATTATACTCCAGAGCTGCACTCACTATTCTGCTGGTGCAGTCACTGTGTACATACATTACTGATCCTGAGTCACCTCCTGTATTATACTCCAGAGCTGCACTCACTATTCTGCTGGTGCAGTCACTGTGTACATACTCTACATTGGGGTTTTCCAGGACTTTATAACCAGTGTATTGCTTGTATGATCTCTGGTTACTGATACAACACATGTTTTGTTCTTCTTCTCCTGCAGTCAATGTGAGACCCCAAAGAGGAAGCTTTGCGACCGCTTTTCCTTTCAAAGAACAGACTCCTCTGAATCTGTGGATGCCGGTATGACTTAATATCTTGTATATAGTAGAGGGGTTCTGTAAGTCTCCTGCGGGGGCTCAGACCTAAAGCTGCATGCAGTGGTTTAACTTCAGGCCCAGGGGCCCTGATGTGAAAGCTCCAACGGGGCCCCCAATTATTGCAAATATTTACTAGTATTGGTCTTTTTCTATAAGCCAAAGGGATTTTTGGGGGCCCCACTGCACCTGTGGTATTTATGCCCCTGGCTGCAGGGGAAATGCAGTATTATATGGAAAACCTTCAGATATAAGGGTGCCAGAGCTCAGTTTATTGTTCTGTTATCAGACACGTGTTGTACTGTCCCTGCCCTTCCCTTCTGCCACCATGAGCACCACTGTGACCTTAGATAGGAGTTTAGTGTTGGTCAGCAGAGGAGTCTGAGACTTATCCTATCTGCAATCGGTGTATCTGGGTTGTAAAAAAAAAAAAGCTGTGATCCCAGAGGAATATGGGCAGCAAAATGTCCGCTATCAGGTCCTGCAGGATCCCTGCTGAGCTGCATGGTCATCTGTTTATCTACTGCCATAGGCATAGGTTTATTTGCGATTTTTTTTTATTTTTTTTTTTTCAGGTGTTGGTCTCGAGTCTCCCAGTGCAATCAACTTAAAGGACCTAGAAGAAACGTGAGTACTTTTTCTTCTGTGCGCCAACTGACTGTTCCCTGTTGGCTCCTTTGTGACATCCACCTTGTATAAGGCAGAACCCTCAAACAAAACTTGGATTGATTTAAAGGGAACCTGTCCCCTGATTCATGCCATCCCCACCCCAGGCAGAATAAATCGGGGTCTGTCTGCGTGGTTGGGACTGTGTGCTGGAGTCCAGCTGCGACCATGTATCCTGGTTGATTAGTCTCAGGTCTGTTACCTGTAGCTTCTCCAGACCAGCAGGCGCATACTGAAACCAGCAGGCGCACACATCCACATATCGCCACTATTGGATCCTGAGGATGCGGATAGTGGGGAATGCCTTAATGGAAGATGCCGCCGTCGGCTCAGTCTTTCACCAATCGCTGTGTGCATCATATCACTTCATCTTTGTCAGTTCAGTGCACTGGAAACTGGAGTGTGGCCCTGGGAGAACAAGAGGGAAATAAGCATGGGGTGGTGAGTTTATCTGAGATGTGTGCAGGCTCATGCTAGCTATATGTGTGGGGTGGGAGGGGCAACTGTGGGCTCATGCTGGCTGGGGTTGAGGGGGTTTCTGTGGGCTCGTGCTGTCTACCGGAGTGAGTGTGGGGGTTCTGCGGGCTTGTGCTGGCTACGGGGGTAGGGGGGTTTCTGCGGGCTCGTGCTGCTGAGGGAGGAGGTTTCTGCAGGCTCGTGCTGGATGTGGGGAGGGATTTCTGTGGGCTCGTGCTGGCTGTGGAGGGTGTTCTGTGGGCTCGTGCTGGCTGTGGAGGGTGTTCTGTGGGCTCGTGCTGGATGTGGGGGGGGTTCTGTGGGCTCGTGCTGGCTGTGTGTGGGGGGGGGGTTCTGCGGACTCTGCAGGCTTGGGGGGTCTGTGCTCAGCCTGCGTCTAGGCAGACGGGTCTCCTAATGTTTGTAGTGAGGGGTGTCTCCAGGCCACCAGGGATCATATTGGACTAATCAATTTGAACACTCCTCGCTGGTTTTCAGAGTGTTTTGTTTGCAGCATTCCAGGGTGAAATCTACATAATGCAACAATAGTCATTGTCTGGTTCATGACCTCCGTTAAAAAGAAGAAAAAAAATTCTCAGTGCTGGAGTAATTTCCCCCAACAATCTCCAGATGCAGACTCTGGTCACTTCAGCTCATTTGTTCTACAGTCTTGGGTTCCCTCGTAGAGCAGGGTTTTGTTTTTTTTTTTTTTTTCCCGCTTCATATCTTTATTGGCTCTGCCCACGTAAAAATAATAAACCCAACATATTCGTTAAATCAAATTGAATTCTCTCGATCTGATGCCCCCCGCCCCCTCCATAGAGTAAGCGAGATGAGGAAAATCCAGAGATATACAGAAGAGTGGAGCGCGGTAAATGTCTGCAAACTGCACGTGATATGTGAAGTTTAAACAAGGCTAATTTATGGCAACCCTTTAAAACAAAGCGGCTCGTCGGGTGAAATAATTAAAAATTAGTTTTTGGCATTGCAGTGTCCTGTGTGGCTGAGCCCTGAGCTGGGGTGGCTATGGGCCCCCTTGTGTCCTGCGTGGCTGAGGACCCCCGATGTCAAGAGAGCCCTGAGCTGAGGTGGCTACGGGCCCCCTTGTGTCCTGCGTGGCTGAGGACCCCCGATGTCCAAGAGAGCCCTGAGCTGGGGTGGCTACGGGCCCCCTTGTGTCCTGCGTGGCTGAGGACCCCCGATGTCAAGAGAGCCCTGAGCTGGGGTGGCTACGGGCCCCCTTTGTCCTGCGTGGCTGAGCACCCCCCGATGTCCCAGAGAGCCCTGAGCTGGGGTGGCTGCGGGCCCCCTTATGTCCTGTGTGGCTGAGGACCCCTGATGTCCAGAGAGCCCTGAGCTGGGGTGGCTGCGGGCACCTTTGTCCTGTGTGGCTGAGGACCCCCGATGTCCAGAGAGCCCTAGCTGGGGTGGCTGCGGGCCCCCTTGTGTCCTGTGTGGCTGAGGACCCTGATCTCCAGAGAGCCCTGAGCTGGGGTGGCTGCGGGCCCCCTTATGTCCTGTGTGGCTGAGGACCCCCTGATGTCCAGAGAGCCCTGAGCTGGGGTGGCTGCGGGCACCCTTGTGTCCTGTGTGGCTGAGGACCCCCGATGTCCAGAGAGCCCTGAGCTGGGGTGGCTGCGGGCCCCCTTGTGTCCTGTGTGGCTGAGGACCCCCGATGTCCAGATAGCCCTGAGCTGCAGTGGCTGCGGGCCCCCTTGTCTTGCTTCTGATCACTTTGTTCACACTAGATATCCAGCTGTCCTGTGAACGGCGGCAGATCAGTTTGCACGTTGCTGAATGGCGTTTGTGCAGTGTTACACCTGCGGTGACTAATGCTAGTTCTCTCTGGTTCCAGGTTTGATAAAGCTCTGCTCGATTCTGGACGTATTATAAAGTAAGTTTCCTTTTTTTTTTTTTTTTTTTTTTTTTTTTTTTTACATTACGATATTAGATAATTTTTTTGCATAAAAAAGACTTCCCAGAGGTGTTGTATCCTCTGTACTGGCAGTGCTGACCTCTCTGCATCGCCTGAGGCCGGATTCACACATCTCATGTTCTGCGCACAGTGAAGTACGGATGTGCGAATCCGACCTGAGGAACATGGTTTTACTCATGAATATTGTTTATCTATAATTCGTTATTTTTTAATCCTTTATTGGTTTTTCACACAATTAGAAAAGACAAAAAAAATCACACACTAAGCATACAATGCAACAATGCACCACACACATTGTGCAACGTCTAGCACTTAACAAATGCTATAATTGTTATCAATCTCCAATTGATTTAGTGAACCCTTCATCTTTTCCATATACAATTTGAAACCTGTGACCTATACTTTATCTACCCTGTAGAGCAATGTTTTATAATAAACACCTTCCTATTTTTTATTTTTAAAGGGAACTTGTCACCTCATTCTACCCCCCTGACTTATCACTAGCTGTCCCTGCACCTTCCTAGCTGCTCCCTAACCCTCCCTGTCTCCTGTAAATGCGCCCAATAAAGATGGTGAAAAATGACTTATAACTTGCAAGCTCAGTCAGGAGACTGGAAAGGCGGCTCCAGCTCCATTCCCCCCTCCTTGTTTTATAACCGCTGGGTGTCATCATTCGGTCTTGATCTCCTCCTCGTTAGAATTTCCTGCCCTCTTCTGCTCCTATGTTGCACCGGCCGGTACGTCATAACCGTCCCGGTGCATTGTGCGGGGGTCATCACGTGGTGCAGGCTGGCTTCAATATGCGCTTGTGCCAGAAGTCGGGGGGCCGTAGCACGTGATGCGCCCCCACAATGCATCGGGCCATATATTACGTTCTGGCCCTTGCATCATAAGAGGTCGGGATATTCAAACGAGGAGCAGATCAAGTCCGAATGATGACCCCCCCCCCCCCCCAGCAGAGCGTGGGGTGATGAAACGAGGAGGGGGGAATGGCGCTGGAGCCGCCTTTCCAGTCTCCAGACTGAGCGACTGCTTGTAAGTTCACCATCCTTATAGGGCGCATTTACAGCAGCTAGGAAGGTGCAGGGACAGCTAGTGATAGGAGCGGAGGGGTAGAATGAGGTGTTTCCCTTTAAAACATTTTGCTATCTGTTCCCCTCTACATCCAACTCTTCAGTATAGAATGGAATCATTTGTTCTAGAAACTCCTGTATTGTAGGGATAGTTGAGTCCAGCCAATGTTTGAGCAACAATCCTTTTGCTAGTAAAAGAATTACATATAGAAAGTAAGAGAACACAGATTATTTTCCTGTTCCGACATGCCCCGTAATCCGTGAAGCAGATCTGTAGAGGGGGGTCTTGCATTTCGGGAATTGAACCATTGTTTCGTTAAGGGGAATAGCTGGGAAATCGAAAGCATGTGTCACCCAATGTATTTCAAACTTTCTCTCCATTGTTCATTTAGAACAATTTTCCGGATCGGGACAATTCCCTGTATCTGGATTTTTTGAGGGGTGTAATAGATGATGAATATTTTATATCCCCCTTCACTTTCATATCTCCCAAATAAATTATTTTGATCACCTTGTTTAAATTGTGTTCCGTATTTGTTAATGCTTAGATTCTATAAGACAGCTAGGACTTTTCCCTGAATATCTTCCTTTATTTTTCTTTTCAGTACAAAGTTACCTCTAGGAAGGAGACGATCCCTGCCGGTAAGTACCATAATTTTTGCTTTATAAGACGCACCCCCAAACTTGAAGGAAAAGAGAAAAAATTATTTTTAATGTTAAACGGGGTCCATGGACACTCGCATTGTGTCCCTTATAGCCCCCTCATCCTGGGATATAGCCGCCCCTTAATCTGTCTGGGCCCCTCTGTGGTGGATATTCCCTCCCCATCCCCCTTCCCCCCCCCCCATGCTGCTGCCCATACTAAAATAAAAACTTTACTTACCCTCTCCAGCGCTGTGGTCCATGTCTCCCTTGCTTGCAGCTGCGCGCACTTCCTGATTCTCGGACAAGGCGGTCATGTGATTGGGCACTCTACTATGCCAATCACATGACCAGCTTCCCGGAGTATCCGGAAGTGCGCGCAGCGGCAATAAGGCAGACATGGACCACAGCGCTGGAGAGGGCAAGTAAAGTGTTTTATTTTAGTATGGGCAGCACATACGGGGCCATGTGCCATCACATAGGGGGTGCAGGCACATGTAATGTGCACCACTCCCTCAGTCCAACACCTTGGCACGGTTTCAGTACCAAGATGATGGACAAGTGGGTACAGTGCATGTTATATGAGGCTCATCAGTGGGAGCATGTGACCTCCCGCAGCCAGCCTGCGCCAGCTCCTGGACATGCTCCAGGGCACCCCCCACCCTCCCCTGCAGTATGGGACTGTAGATTTGGATTATAAGACACACACCCCCCCCCAAACACACACACACTTTCCCAAAAAATTTGGGGAACAAGTGTGCGTTTTATAATCCGGAAAATATAACAGTAACTAGTGTGGTGTTCTCAATGTCCCCTACAGAAACCTTTTGGGTAAGGGCGGCTTCACACAGCGGTCAGGTCTGGTCCGGGGCTGTCAGGGATGAATCTGACTGCCCCGGACTGGATCAGCACACAGAACTGGAGGGCTAATTTGCTGTCCGGTCCGGTGTGCTGCCGTCGCTGATAGGTCAGGACGAGCCGTGGTCATGTTCATTCCTGACAGCCCCGGACCTGACCGCAGTGTGAAGCCGCCCTTAGTCTCACATTTTTGTATCACTTAAGGAGAATCCATAACTTATTTTCAATTGATAAATTCAGATAACTCCTTAATGCAAAAAAAAAACGAATTACACACAGCTGTTTTAAGGGTCTGTAGTGTTGATCAGTCGTTACTCGTGTTGTAAAGTCTCCACCTTCCTGGTGTGAGATCGCTGCTTGTTGACATTGTTGATAATTTTTTTCCTTTCCTCCTCAAGCAAAAATTCCTCGGTTCCAGCCCGGCCTTCAAGAGAAATCTGTCCGACTCGCTGGATTGTGAAGTGTTTCATTTTGGTGATGAGAACAAAGAGAATGTAAGTAACGTGACACAATAATGCAACAGTAAGGTTCTTACTTAGCTCCCCAGTCCCAGCAATCCTCATTCAGCCTTGGGGTGCGGTGCACGGACACAATCTTGAACCAACTCCCAAGTGAAGGAGAAGAGCAAACTGAAGGAAATCCAGGTTGCACTATTAAGAGGAAGTGATAGTTCTCAATGATTCTCTACATACAGTGGCTACAAGTAGTCTTCAACCCCCTGCTGATTTAGGTGGTTTGATAAGATGCCAATAAGTTAGAGCCTTCAAACTGCAAACGAGAGTAGGAATTAACAGAAGCATAAATCTTACAAACCAAAAAGTTATGTTGCTCAGTTGAATTTTAATACATTTTAAACATAAAAGTGTGGGTCAATTATTATTCAACCCCTAGGTTTAATATTTTGTGGAATAACCCTTGTTTGCAATTACAGCTAATAATCGTCTTTTATAAGACCTGATCAGGCCGGCACAGGTGTCTGGAGTTATCTTGGCCCACTCCTCCATGCAGATCTTCTCCAAGTTATCTAGGTTCTTTGGGTGTCTCATGTGGACATTAATCTTGAGCTCCTTCCACAAGTTTTCAATTGGGTTAAGGTCAGGAGACTGACTAGGCCACTCCATCACCTTGATTTTTTCCCTCTTGAACCAGGCCTTGGTTTTCTTGGCTGTGTGCTTTGGGTCGTTGTCTTGTTGGAAGATGAAATTACGACCCATCTTAAGATCCTTGATGGAGGAGCGGAGGTTCTTGGCCAAAATCTCCAGGTAGGCTGTGCTATCCATCTTCCCATGGATGCGGACCAGATGGCCAGGCCCCTTGGCTGAGAAACAGCCCCACAGCATGATGCTGCCACCACCATGCTTGACTGTAGGGATGGTATTCTTGGGGTCGTATGCAGTGCCATCCAGTCTCCAAACGTCACGTGTGTGGTTGGCACCAAAGATCTCGATCTTGGTCTCATCAGACCATAGAACCTTGAACCAGTCTGTCTCAGAGTCCTCCAAGTGATCATGAGCAAACTGTAGACGACGAGCCTTGACATGACGCTTTGAAAGTAAAGGTACCTTACGGGATCGTCTGGAACGGAGACCATTGCGGTGGAGTACGTTACTTATGGTATTGACTGAAACCAATGTCCCCACTGCCATGAGATCTTCCCGGAGCTCCTTCCTTGTTGTCCTTGGGTTAGCCTTGACTCTTCGGACAAGCCTGGCCTTGGCACGGGAGGAAACTGTCAAAGGCTGTCCAGGCCGTGGAAGGCTAACAGTAGTTCCATAAGCCTTCCACTTCCGGATGATGCTCCCAACAGTGGAGACAGGTAGGCCCAACTCCTTGGAAAGGGTTTTGTACCCCTTGCCAGCCTTGTGACCCTCCACGATCTTGTCTCTGATGGCCTTGGAATGCTCCTTTGTCTTTCCCATGTTGACCATGTATGAGTGCTGTTCACAAGTTTGGGGAGGGTCTTAAATAGTCAGAAAAGGCTGGCAAAAGAGATAATTAATCCACACATGAGAAGCTCATTGTTATTTGTGCCTGAACTACTTCTTAATACTTTAGGGGGACCAAACAGAATGCTGGTAGTTTGAGGGGTTGAATAATAAATGACCCTCTGAATTCACTTTTAACGCTTTAAAAAAAAAAAAAAAAATATATATATATATATATATATATATATATATATATATTTTTGGCTGCAGTGCATTTCCCACTTCCAGGCTGATCTACAGTCCAAATGTCACAAGGCCAAGTTAATTCCGCATGTGTCAACCAGCTAAATCTGCAGGGGGTTGAATACTACTTGTAGGCACTGTATATTAGCACTATTCTGTGCTTGGATTACATTACCTTTTCTTTTCATCAACTATGGGTGTTCTGTGACTAAAGTAGGTGCCAGATGGAGGGTGTACACCCTAAGATATTGGTGCCCCCACTCCACGGTTGCTCTGCCTGATCTGTCCCTAATGTCAGACACAGGTAAACCACAGATAGGATTGAGTCCTGAGGCAAAGTTTAACTTATAATGCAGTCCAGAAATAGCTGTGTAGCCTTCAGGGGTGTTATGAACAGTTTCAAGCTGTTGGTTCAAGAACAAGAATAAAATGACTTATTTCTGCAGGCTTGACGCATTTCACCCCATTTTATATCACTGGGTTCATCAGAAGATGGAGATGGTGTTTGAACTTGCATTGTTTTTCTTACGTCATGGGATCAAAAAGTTATCTGCCTCAAGAGACCTTTCCAAAAAGTCAGCTCATGTCTGCAAATAAAGGAAATAAGGCTGCCTTCACACTTGCGGACCCCTCCGCAGCTTCCTGCGGAGGGGATCCGCAAGCTGACCGCAGTCACCGCCAGCCTTTATCTTTATAATGAGAACGCACGGTGCTGCGCAGGTCTGCGCATGACCATGCGCTCCCATATACTGCAATATGTGATTTGTACGCAGGCGGATGCCCACGCACAAATCACACTCTCTCGTCCGCACCAGGAACGCGACATGGTCGTGTTCCTGGTGCGGACGAGTGTGATTGTGTGTGATTTCTGCGTACAAATCACATATTGCTGTGAATGGGGAGCACACAGTCATGAGCAGACCTGCGCAGCACCGTGCGTTCTCATAAACATAGGGGCTGCGGTCAGCTTGCGGATCCCCTCCACAGGACGCTGCGGAGGGTCCGCAAGTCTGAAGCCTGCCTAATACAACATCACACTGTGAACAGGGCAGACTAACATCCACAGAGGCAAAAAAAACAAACCAACAACCCAGGCTCAACCTTAAAGGAGTGTGACAGATAAATCCTCATAGCCTGGATAAGTGTTATCCAGAAGGAGGGTGTACCAGTGGGGCGACGCTGTGGACCCTGGGTTGAGAGGATGGGGTGTATCAACGGCACTAGCAAGATGATGCCATGGGCCTGGTAGGATGTGATGTCCGGGGCGTGAGGCAGAAATCATTGATTTCCAGGCGGTGGACATGATTAATATCAGGAAAATTGCTGCTGTGGCAATTCAGGTGCAGTTTGAAATCTTGGAGAGCCGAGATCTGTCTGGGCCATGCACAGCTTCTGCAGTAACTTTCCTGAAGTGAATTGTGTCCACTGCCTGGAAATCAATGATGTCTGCCTCACGCCCTGGACATCACATCCATATTATAGATTATATTTCTCCCCCCTCCAATTGCTTTTCTAAATCTGGGGTGTTGTATGGTCCAAAAATCTATAGGAACTATAGATTATCTCATTTCCTGCAGCTCATCGGACGCATGTTGGAAATGCGGAGACCTCACAGATGTGTCACACACATGGTGGAATTGTGACAATCAACCATCTAATATCTCAAAACTGTGACTTTCCAATAATCATAACTAAAGAATAAGCCCTACTTGCCATTGATCTGGATATACTCCCTTATGACATGTGTGGGGGTTGTACATATTATTGCAATGTTACAATGGCGAAATTATTATGGCAGAATCCTAAATTGTCCTCCACTGACGGTCACGGTCATTATTGATCAATGAGAAATTAATAGCTTCATCTAATAAATATCACTTTTTACTAAATGGAACATTTAGCTTTTTGCTTGAACACTTATTCAACTTTAAAGTAATATTTTCATTCTGATTTATTGTCCCCACGGTATATTCCTCCCCAAATTCCCCAATGTTATATTAAATTGTAAACGTGACCAACAAAAAATGTTAACTCAAATTATTTTGTCAATATATTGCTTTTAATATGTTGTAATATATTTTCTTTTAAATAAAAAAAAAATTTAATATAAATTTTTTTGCTTTAGGAACCCTTCCAATTCAAGATCCCAGCCAGACCAAATTTCCAGAGCTTCACTCGACCACGGTGCCAGGGAGAAGGCAAGGAGGTGCTTGTACAAAGACAGAAATCGGCCCCGGGATGTATGGTACGCTGCAGGCGGTGCTGGTGGGGGCTTCTAGGATAAGTTCTCACCGGGAGATCGATAGATATACACATTCATTCATTGTCACCTCTGCAATTTGGCTGCTCTTGGTTTGCATAGTTTATTGCTCATTAGAATTTTTTGTTTTAAGCCTCTGACGACTTAGTTTTTCTTTACAGTTTTCGTCTCCTGGGAAGGACTCTGAATCCAGAAGACACAATCTGGCCTTGAGGAGGAAATCCTCCTGCACATCTACCACGACGGAGAGCAGCGACGATGGCTTTCTGGACATGTTGGATGGAGATGATCAGGAGGTAAGGTATCTGATATACAGGCAGTACAGATCAGCAGGTACTTGTATAGAGTAACCTGGTGGGTGCAAACTCACGTTTTTGCAGGGAGTGAAGCAAAACAAAGTACTGCATGTGTCGGCAGGGTGTGACTTTGCAGCCTTGCCCCTAGTAATGTCCACTCCATAAGTTCCCTATGGGACTTTGTCGGAGGGTGGTAGGAGATATCTCCTAAATGGACATCTTGCACAGATCTACAGCCAGTTTCTTACCCCAAATTGTCTCTTCCCCCTAGAACGATGCGGAGATCCCTTGTGGTGTTGCCAGTCTTTGGACCGCTCCCTTGGTATTGAGTCGCCCCAAGCTGGTAAGAACTTTCTCCATAATCTTTTTCCTTTTTACATACTGCTCATCTTGATTGGTTGTCAGTTATGTATTCTTGTTTCCTCCAGTGTAACGAGGCCGCGTCATGTCCTTCAGGAAGACTTGCTACGAAAAGGCCAGAGCTTCATCACGGAGATATGCCGGAGAAAATCAAGAGGCGTCGCAGCATGTACGAGGTGACGGAAGATAACGAGCATGAAAAGGTGAGAGCCTGAAAGATGGCAGCATGTGGGCTGTCATTTACAGGGAACCGTGGTGACCGGCCTCTGTCTTGCAGGGCTCGTGTCTGATGCGCTCAAAGTCCTTCTCTAAAGAAACTATTGAAAATATATTAGATGGCGACCAAAGAGATCTGATCGGAGACTTCTCAAAGGTAAAGACGAGCAATGTGCTCACCTGCTACAAAACCAGGATACTTTTATTGCTGTTGGTGTGTGTTGATTTAAGTCTATAATCCCCATCGTGACTGTATCTTTACTGTTCTTCACTTTAGGCTTTCTTATTCCCCACGGTGAGCGGCAGACATCAGGAGCTGAAGTACATCACTCCGGAGATGGTGAGTGCCTGTCTTGAGGACACCGTGCTCCTGAGCCGGGTTGTGGATATTGTATTGACATCTTCTCTCCTGCAGATGGCAATGATCCTGAGCGGGCGGTACGATTCTCTCATAGAGCGCTGTGTGATCATAGACTGCAGATACCCCTATGAGTATGACGGGGGACACATACGGGTGAGTCTACAGTACATTTTTATATGGATCTTTTGGCTATTTTAACTCCTCATCCCCCCTCCTTTTTGTCAGGTCACTTTCATGGCATCTTGCCGGTTGCATTCCCTTTTCTTGCGACGCTGTGAAACCAAAGCCAGACGTTGCGGTGCTGCGGCCTGAATGTAGGGTTGGCGCTGTCACTGTAGTCTGATACTTTGGCCTGTCTTCATTGTTCTGCACATTCTTTTTGCCGACTTGTCTGTCAATCTTACTGACTTCTCTGGGCTAATTCAATACTAAAAAATGTTTCCTCACAGGGAGCCATCAATCTGTACATGGAGCAAGAGGTAGAAGACTTTCTCCTGAAGAATCCCATCCTGCCCCAAGGTTCCAAGCGAGTGATCATCATCTTCCACTGCGAGTTCTCCTCTGAGCGCGGACCCCGAATGTGAGTTATGGCTTTATGGGGCATTCATTGTTTTTTGTCTCTGTTCCTAACCGTTTCAGGATCTGCTTGCAGTCAGTGAATGTGAGCACCATCGTGTCCATTCAGTGGCTGCCTGAAGCTGGGAAGTTGATGCTTTTATGTTTACTGCAAATTGGCATCTTCTGCACTGATCTTTTAGTGATAGTCACATGTATGGATACATGTTGCAAACTGTACAATCCTATCGTTCTTCCTCAGACCTGGGAATAAAGCTCTTTGGTTAATTTGAATATTCCGACTTTTTCACAGGTGCAAGTTTGTGCGAGAGAAGGACCGAGACCTGAACGAGTATCCCCGACTGCACTGCCCCGAGCTCTACATCCTCTCAGGAGGCTACAAGGATTTCTTCCAGAAGTGCAGGGTAACTAGATCATACTTTAAATTCTCTTCTCTGGGTGCAGGATTTTCAGATAGTCTATAATAAAGTTCACCAGTTCTGTCTTTCTGAATATTTAAGTTTTTCCATTGTAGGCAGTTGGTCATCCTGGTATATATGTATGTGTGTATATGTATATATGTATCAATCCCTATTTAGACTCACCATCCATCATTCCCTCCTCATGCTGGCAGTTGACCAGTGTCTAAGCGTGCAGTGATGACATTGCTGCCATGCCCCACACACTGTCAGCAGCTGGCGTGAGAAGACTCGCCTGATAGCCCATGGCTGTTGCGCGATCACGTGTGCCCGCTGCTAAAGAAAATATAATATGCACTGCTCTCCCCGCCCACCTCTCGGTATCAGCTTCAATGATGAGCGGAGGGAGCAGTGCATATTACATTTTCTTTAGCAGCGAGTGCATGTGATGACTGCGGGCGCTGTGACAGCTTCCTCTCGTCTCCCATGACCCCCTCCAAAGTCAGGTACCGTACATCTGTGCTAGAAGCCGCATCCACCCTTGCCACCAAATTTTTGAGTTATAGTCTGAAAAATAATGGTACAGAGCAGCCATGGTTGTCCGGATCACAAGACCTACCCCTACCTATATTCTGATGTAGCTCTTCTGGACTATCGTACGAGTCTCCACTATCCTGACTCTGCCACCTTTTTTCCTCTGCAGTCTTTCTGTGATCCAGACGGTTACCGTCCCATGCACCATGAAGACTTTAAAGAAGATCTGCGCAAGTTTCGCTTGAAGAGCCGGACATGGGCCGGAGAGAAGAGTAAGCGGGAGCTGTACAGCCGTCTGAAGAAGCTCTGAATCCCCTGCACTCTGTTCACTGACTGGGGTCCTTCAGAAACGCGCCAGACATGAATGGACCTCAGGAGGTGGAGCAGAGGGTGTGCCTGGAATGCACGGAGCTGGAAATGGGGCATTACATGGGGCTGCCTGGCGCAGCCACATGTAAAGCCCTCTGGACTGTCCCGTCTGCACCTTGTGATAATGAGCCGCCGCTGACTCATTTCTTGGTGACTATTTGTCCCATGACTCCTGCCAATCACGTGACGCACAGTGGGGTCTCCAGGGATCCACCCTGTTTTTATCTAGCAGTGAATGGTTCCGAGACCCCCGAGGGAACACGTGTGGAGGTCTTGCTTGTTTAATTCCTGTACACATTTTTAATACCATTTTCTTTTAACCCTTTCTCAGTTTGAGAGTTCTTATTGAATCAAGGATTCACAGTATAAGCAAGATTCAGGTTATCACCTGTACTCCTGTTATATTAGGGTAGGGGGGGGGGGGGGGGAGATCAAGCTGAAGGTTTTTTTATTAATATAGTAATGGGATATTTAATCAGTGTGTGACCCAAATCTGTAAGTATTGTTTTTTTTTTTAATTGGCAGGTTTGCTTTTTACTTTGTGCACTTAACTTTTGGGTCTCGTCCACTTTGTATAGAATTTACATAAACTGAACGGCTATGCTTATGAATCACCCTGTACTGATCCTAAGTTACATCCTCCAGAGCTGCGCTCACTATTCTGCTGGTGCAGTCAAGTACATTACTGATTCTTCATAACATCTTATAGTATTCTCCAGAGCTGCACTCACTATGCTGACTGTACTAGAACTATCTAATCCACTTCATACCCATTTTATTTTCTATTGATTGACCCAAATAGCATACACATAAAAACAAGAGGGTACAACTCTGGAGTAGAACTCCAGATCAGTATAGGAAGAATAGTGAGTGCAGCTCTGGAGTATAATACAGGAGGTAACTCGCGATCAGTAAATCTACAGATGGTGACCCCCCCCTTGGGTGCAGTCACTCAATAGTTTTCAGCTTTTCAATGAGGTTTAGCTGTGTTTGTAATTAAGGGTTGCACTGACTTTTATAAAGAATCCAAGCTATATTCTGCAATGTGTCTTTTGTCCAAGAGGGAAAAAAAATGGCTGCTCCCATCCATATACAGCACAACCAGTTCATAGACTGAATTTTGTGGTTAACACTCTTTAATGGAGCTACCTATGGACAGGAGCAGCCCTGTATAGGGTTATGTTTTCCGAAGCACCCATGTTTATTTTCTAATCCCAAGCAAACTCTTTATCTGGAGTATGTACATGCAGCCGCGGTCATTGATGCCGGTGCTTGCATCTGTCCTATACGAGGATGGGTGAATAATGCCACTACCTAGGTGTTGGTGATACTAAATCCTCTTCTGCCCTCTTTAGTTGATTAAGTGACTTTCTGGCTGTTTAGGATAATTTTCAGGTCCGTTTCATCAGGGATCTAAGGTTTCGCTGCACCGCGTGCGTCTTCTGTATGTGCCGCTTTTCACGGCGCTCATGTCTGCCGTGTGGCATTATTCCTGTGACTGGTCAAGGTCTGCAGCATCCTGTAGGGAATATGCAGTCTTGTATCTCTGCGCATATATTTTTTTTCTTATTTTTCTTCATTACAGGAAAATAAACAACATAAAACCTCTTCCATGTGTTTGTCTTTTCATGGGTTGTTCTGCGCTGGTGCATGTGTAACATGTAGTGTCCTAACCCAACCGTTGAGATGACTGGCTAGGAAGGGGAGGAGAGCGATTCAGCTGCAACTCCTACAGCACAAGTATTGGCCCCCTCCTTATAGTGTTTTTATATGACACCTAGTAGACTTTGACCCAGTGTGGTGAGACATCCTACTCCACATCAGCAGCCGTCCCTCCTAAGTACTTTCGGAACTCTGATGGGGCCAGTTTGGATCCTGCTGCCTTCCATCTAGTTTCTTTCATGGCTCTACTTTCACACCATGTCTTAATGATGCTGGACACACTCTCTGCTGACTGTTCTATCGTCCAATTCACTATTTGCATTCTTGGCTGTCTAGTTGATCTGGAGGTTTCGCTGCTAACCACTCCTACAAGGCTCCAGGTTTCTATGTCTTGCACCCTTTCCACTACAGATTACTGGATATTTCTTCTCGATGGGCCAATGACTTATTTCAGGTGATCTTTGATCATGCGAACTACTTGAAATGCCTTCCTTTGTGAAAGTGATTACTGCTTCCTCTGAGGTTGAGACCCTTTTTTTAGGCCTCAATGCAGGGTATGATGGTTTCACCTTGCATAAAAATAATTTTTTTTATTGGGCCATTCCAGACTATATATAATAAAGAAAATCTCTTATCTGACACTCATGGCTACCTTTCCCATAAACTTTGCTCCCCCACCTTCACTTTCCTGGATGTCTTGCAGCAGCAAGAGGGACTTGGCCTCTGGGATACCTGCCGCGATCAAGGTGTCCTTCTTTTCCATAGTTTTGGATCATGTGTCCTAAATAATCTACTTGCTGTCCTCTGCGCTCCTGTGCAGTCACTATTCTCTCTGCTTGGCTGAGGACAGAGCAAAGTACTGTAATGTGCATGCTCAGGAAAAAGTCAAACAGTGCCAGCTCATAATCAGTACAGATATACATAATTAAACCCACGATTGCAACAGAAATGCATCATCAAAATTATTACATAAATATATAACCAGAACCACCATCAGTACAGATGTACATCACTAGAATTCCAATCAGTACTGAAACACAGCACCACAACCCTTATCAGTACAGAAGCACAGCTTCACCTAATGGCACAAAAATGTCACCAAAACCACTAACAGTACAGACATACTGATGAGGAAAAGGGTAACAATGTTTTGAGCCATTTGACTTTCAGGTTCCATATCTCGCCGTCCACTACAGCTTTGTGTGCGAGCCTACCTTCGTTTTATAGAAATAATAATAAACCTTTATATAGCGCCAACATATTCTACAGCACTTTACAATACATTGATATACAAACGGTCATAGGTGGTAAATATACAGCAAGTAGAGAGTATAAAATCCAATACACTAACCAGAGAATCAATGTAAAAAGTACAATAAAGCAGAGAAACAATGTAAAAAACAGTACAGTAATTAGATACAATAAGCATAGAATCAATGTAAAAAGTAGAATTAAAGCAAAAAAGGTGACACTGCTCAAAAAAAGCTTACAATCTACAACAAGATAGGGGTTACACAAAGTACGGGGTTTATTACACTGATGGTCCAGGCATCTTGAGGAAGTGGGGGATAGAAAGTTACATGAAAGGTCACCAGACAATCTGTGTAGAGCTTTTGGGTTTGGTGGAGTTTGAAGAAGTTATGTCAAGAGAGATAGTGAATGGACTATATACAGTACAAAGGACTTCTATTAGGGAGCAAGAAATGCCACCTTAAGAGATGTGTTTTTAGGAGCATCTAAAGCTATGCAAGTTGTGGTTAGCCCTGATTTCTTGGGGTAGAGCATTCCAGAGAATTGGTGCAGCTTGGGAGAAGTCTTGGAGCCGGAAGTGGGAGGATCGGATTCTTGCAGATGTTAGTCGAAGGTCATTTGCAGAATGTAGAGAACAGGTGGGGTGAAAGAGATGAGGGTGGAGCGGTAGGGGGGTGCTGCACTGGGAAGAGCTTTGTGGGTGAGAACAAACCATTTGAATTGGATCCTATAGTGTATAGGCAGCCAGTGTAATGCCTAACAGAGTGGATCCTATAGTGTATGGGCAGCCAGTGCAGTGACTGGCACAGAGGGGAGTAACTATTGGACAGGTAGGTGATCCTGGCTGCTGCATTAAAGATGGACTGGAGAGGGGGAGGCTGATTAATAGAGAATTACAGTAATCAAGGTGGGAATGTATCGGGGCCATGATGAGGGTTTTCGTGGTGAGAAAGGGGCAAATTCTGGAGATGTTCTTCAGGTGCAAGCAACAAGAGCGAGAGATTGGCGTCAAACATAACACCCAGACAGCGAGATTGCTGCCTAGGCGTCATTGTGGCGCTGCACACAGAGATGTCTGTTTTAGAGAGGTTAGTGGAGGGCGGGAGGAGAAGTTCAGTTTTTGAAAGGTTGAGTTTCAGATAGAGAGTGGACATGATATTGCAGACTGCGGTTAGACAGTTATTGGTGTTCTGTAATACAGTGGGGTAAGGTCAGGGGAAGAAGTGTATAATTGTGTGTCATCAGCATAAAGATTGTACTGGAAGCCAAATCTGCTGATGGTCTGTCCAATCGGGGCTGTGTAGAGAGAGAAGAGGGCCAAGGACTGAACCCTGAGGGACACCAATAGTGAGAGGAAGTGGAGCCAGCAAATGATACACTGAAAGATAGGACGAGAACCAGGAGAGAGCCGTGTCCTTGATGCCGATGGAGAGTAGGAGATGGTGGTCAGCAGTGTCAAAGGCTGCAGAGAGATCAAGAAGAATAAGCAGAGAGCGGTCACCATTATGTTTTGCTGTCAGTAGGTTGTTGGACACTTTAGTGAGGGCAGTTTCTGTAGAATGTAGGGGGTGAAAACCAGACTGAGCGGAGAGGTAACGGGTGAGGCGGGAGTAGACCAGGCGCTTAGAGATGAAGGGGAGATTGGAGACTGGTCGAGAGAAGCTTTCTTTAGTAATGATCGAGTGTTTGAAGGAGATGGGGAAGATGCCAGAAGAGAGGGAGAGACTGAAGATTTTGGTTAGGTGAGTGGTGACACTGGAGAGACTGGAGTAGGTGTGAAGGGATGGGGTCAGTGGTGCATGTAGTGGGATGAGAGGAAGAGAGAAGCCTGGAGACTTTATCTTTGACTGGGTCAAATATGGAGAGTGAGCCGGAGGAAGAGTGGGAGTAACTGCTAGAAGGCTCACACTGAGAAGGGTGTCCATATGATTATATATAGCACTATCACACTGAGAAGGGCAGCCATATTACTAATATATATAAAAACTATATCACACTGAGAAGGGTGGCCATATTACTGAATATAGCACTATATATTACTATATCACACTGAGGAGAAGGGTGGCCATATTACTGTATATATTATATCACACTGAGGGGAAGAGCGGCCATATTACTATATATATATTACTATTTTCTGGTCATCATAATGGGAGACCCAGACAATGGGGTTTAGGGCACTGCCCTCCGGAGGTCACACTAGGTACTACAAGTTTGTAGACACCGCCTCCTCCGCTTATAAACCCCTACCGCAGGGAACATCCTCAGTTTTAAACTTAGTGTGCTCGGAGGATCACGCTTTGCTTGCACTTCACTGCATTCTCACAGCTTACGTGATGGCGTCTGAAGACAAGGTAAAATGGTTCCGGTCGGGACCTGCGACAGCCTCCCCGCTCACCCTTGTGGAACACGCAGGTGGAGGTACCGGAGGGCTTACAGACCGGACTGGAGCCAGCCCAGTCCGAGGCCTCCCTAAATGGTGCTTACACTCCGGACTGGTGCTGAACCCCCGTCCGAGGCCTCCCTAAATGGTGCTTACAGACCGGACCGGCACTGAGGCACTCTGTGTCTCCTGTAAAGTGCCTGGGGGTAGTGTCGGCCACTTTATGTGTCCTGACACTCAGACCGCGCGTTACCCTCGGGTCCGCGGATCTGCGGGTGTACCCTGTGCTGGGGTCACCCTGGCTGACCGCCCTGTGTGTCACAGGGGCTGAGGCCGTGGGCTGCGGATGGTTGTTTGTGTGCAGTCTGTGTGTAGTATTTTACACTATTTCCCGCGCTGCGGGCTCCGGCACCCTCATGCTGAGGCTGCTTGGAGGATGGGAAGCAGCCTGTGCGGTGACGTCATCGCTGGGCGTGTGTGTGTGTTTCCCGCGTGTTTTCGGCGCCGCCCACAGTTTCTCTGTCGGCGGCCATCTTTACCCTTACTTCCCGGCTGGGATCTGTATGCAGCGTGCGCCTGCACTCCAAGGGGAGACCGGAAACCGTCGCGGAGGTCACACACACACACCGCTTCCTCCTACCGCTTTACTGCGGTCGGTAAGCCACCGGGATTCCCGTTTTTTTGTCTGCAATTTGGCTTATTTTCCCCTACTGTGGCGATGTCCTCAGTTAGGAAGCGTGCTGCTAAGGCGGCAGAGACCACCATTACCTGTGCTACATGCAATGGAACACTGGTGGAGGGGTCCTGCAATAACTGCGGACGCCCAGAGGCCCGGACTGACACTGCTGTGTCAGCAGCTCCGGTGCTATACCCTGAGGTTCAGGTGATCTCAGGGCCATGGGAGACTCAGAATAAGATCAATGAATCTCTGTTGTCCCAGCTGTCCTCCATGTCGCAGTCCCTGGAGGCACTTAATAGGAGGCTGGATAGCCCAGCTACTCCGTCCAGTTACCCCCGGGTGTCTCCCTCTTCTGCTGTGAGACCCCTTAAGCGGGCTCGTCGTGAGGAGTCACCCGAGCTCCAGGCTCTCTCTGAGGAGGAGCGTTCCTCTGATGGTGAGGACGATGATGGGGGTTCAAATTTCGGGTCTGTATCTGTATCTGAACCACCAGACGGGGTGGAGGATCTGGTGTCCTCCATTAACGAGACCTTACGTCTCGTGACCCCCCCTGAGGAGGTGACGGTGCACCCGAAGGAGGTCTATCAATGGCTGCGGCCAGAGGCTAGACCAAGTGGCTCCTTCATGGACCACACGAATTTTGGAAGGGTTGTTAGAGCTCCCAGGTTACATCCTGGGCGGCGTTATGTCCGTAAACCCAAGGACAATCGCTTCCCCTTCCCCCAGGAGGTGCTTCAGGAGTGGTCGCAGTCCCCGAAGGTGGATGCTTCCATGACCAGGATTGCTGCACGCTCCCTTTTCTCTGCCTCTGATAGCTCCTCGCTGAAGGATGCGACGGATAGACAGGTCGAGCAACTCGCCAAGTCTTCCTATGAGGCTGTGGGGTCTTCCTTTGCCCCTAATTTTGCCACGGTCTGGACCTTGCAAGCGATTACTACCTGCTTGGATGGTATCTCTGACCTGGCAAGATCCAGTCCAGAGGTCCTGGCACTTACCGAGAGGGCAAGGGCCTATGCGGACTACGCCAGGACAGCGACTCTGGAAACTGCCACTCGCTCAGCTGTGGCTTCGGCCAATGCTATAGCGATCCGCAGATTGTTGTGGCTGCGTCTTTGGGACTCAGATACCACATCCAAGAAGATTTTGCAGAATCTTCCGTTCGCTGGTGACAGGCTTTTTGGCACCGAACTGGACAAGCTGATAAAGGATTCTGCTGAGTCTAAGATACCGCAGAATAAGCCTAAGCCACGGTATACCGTTAAAAGGAACCCAAAACAGTGGTCCTTTCGTTCCAGTTCGCAGTCATCAGCACCGTCCGCTCGCACGGACCGAGGGGGAAAGCCCGCTTCTCAGTGGCACTCTAAGAATCGCCCAAAGAAGACGGCGGGGGCGGCAGCTGCCACCCCCAAACCCGCCTCTACATGACTCGCTCTCCCTTCCTGCCTCCCCACAGGTGGGGGGCCGCTTGTCTCGCTTTCAGGACAAGTGGCTACTTCACGTTCAAGATCAGTGGGTTCGAGACGTGATCTCGCGAGGTTACAGGATAGAGCTGACGTCAAAACCGATATCCCGATTCCATCGGTCGGTCCCATCATCAGAAAAGGCTCAGGCTTTTTTCGTGGTGTTGGAGGGTCTCCGCAGGGACGGAGTGGTGATACCGGTGTCGTCCGGGGAGAGGTTCAGGGGTTTTTACTCCAACCTCTTTATCGTTCCAAAGAAGGACGGATCCTTCCGCCCGGTGCTGGACTTGAAGTTGTTCAACCATCACGTGTTGGTTCGGAAGTTCCGTATGGAATCACTGCGCTCCGTGATCGCATCTGTGTCACAGGGGGACTTCCTAGCGTCCATAGATATCAGAGACGCTTACCTTCACGTGCCCATTGCACCGGCTCATCAGCGCTGGTTGAGATTCGCAGTGGGGGAAGAACACTTCCAATTTGTGGCGCTGCCGTTCGGATTGGCCTCGGCACCGCGGGTGTTCACAAAAGTGATGGCCTCCATGATGGCTCTCCTGCATGTGCAGGGACATGCCGTCATTCCCTATTTAGACGACCTACTGGTCAGGGCGCCATCAGAACACCTTTGTCAAGAGAGCCTGGATGTGACCATGCGGTCTCTGGAACAGTTCGGTTGGCTCCTCAATATTCAGAAGTCAACGCTAGTTCCGACCCAGTCTTTGACATACTTGGGCATGGACTTCAACACTGCCTCAGCCCTGGTGTTTCTGCCACGAGTCAAACAGATGGCGATCCAATCAGGAGTGCAAACAGTCCTCCTGTCTCCACAATCATCCCTACGGGTGTTGATGATGCTGGTGGGGCGCATGGTGGCAGCAATAGAGGCGGTGCCTTTTGCACAATTTCGCCTCCGTCCTCTCCAGCTGGAGATCCTCCGCAGGTGGGACAAAAGGTCGACTTCTCTGAATCGGCTGGTGACCCTTTCCCAACCGACCAGGGATTCCCTGCAGTGGTGGCTACAGCCACATCACTTGTCTCGGGGCCGATCCTTCCTGAAACCATCCTGGTTAGTGGTGACCACCGACGCCAGTCTGAAGGGCTGGGGAGCGGTGTTCTTACACCACAGGGCCCAAGGCCTCTGGACTCAGTCGGAGTCGGCGTTGCAGATCAACGTGCTGGAGATCAAGGCGGTCTATCTGGCACTCCTGGCTTTTCAGAGATTCCTCTCAGGACAACCCATTCGGGTTCAGTCCGACAATGCGACGGCCGTCGCTTATATAAATCATCAAGGAGGAACCAGGAGTGCAGAGGCTCTGGCCGAAGTCCACCGCATTCTATCTTGGGCGGAGGACAACAACTGCCTGATATCCGCAGTTCACATCCCAGGGGTCGAAAACTGGGAGGCCGACTATCTGAGCCGACAGGGGATGGACGCCGGAGAGTGGTCTCTTCATCCAGACGTCTTCCAGGACATCTGCAGCAGATGGGGCACTCCGGACCTGGATCTGATGGCCTCACGGCTGAATCATCAGGTGCCACAATACATGGCGAGGTCATGGGATCCCCAATCTCTGGGAGCGGACGCCCTGATCTTGACTTGGTCCAGATTCCGTCTGCCGTATGTGTTCCCACCTCTGGCTCTGATTCCCAGGGTGCTGTGGAAAATCAGGTCGGAGTGAAGGGTAGCCATTCTAGTGGCTCCAGATTGGCCCAGGAGGTCCTGGTATCCGGACCTGTGGCAACTGTCAGGCGGACACAGGTGGGCTCTTCCAGACCGCGCAGATCTACTCGCGCAAGGCCCATTCTTCCACCTCAATTCCAGGGCCCTCAGATTGACTGCATGGCTCTTGAGGCCTGGCTACTGACATCCAGGGGTTTCTCCCCTACGGTGGTTGCCACTATGAATCGGGCTAGGAAGCCAGTTTCAAGGAAGATGTACCACAGGACTTGGAAGATCTTTTTTACTTGGTGTGCCTCTGGTGGACGGTCTCCGTGGCCCTTGGCCATCCCGACATTGTTGGCTTTCCTACAGTCGGGTTTGGAATTGGGATTATCCCTTGGCTCCCTGAAAGGTCAAGTATCAGCACTTTCAGTGCTGTTTGACAGGCGATTGGCGCTCCTCCCGAAGGTCCGTCAATTTCTGCAGGGGGTGTCACGGATGGTTCCGCCCTACAAGAGACCTTTGGACCCTTGGGACCTTAACATGGTCCTGGCGGCATTACAGAGACCACCGTTTGAGCCGCTAAGAGATGTTTCTCTATCTCGTCTGTCTCAGAAAGTGGCCTTTCTGGTGGCAATTACGTCTCTGAGAAGGGTCTCAGAATTGGCTGCACTTTCGTGCAAGTCGCCCTTTCTGGTGGTTCACCAAGACAAGGTGGTGTTGCGTCCTCGGCCAGAATTCTTGCCGAAGGTGGTTTCAACTTTTCACCTGAACCAGGAGATTGTTCTCCCATCATTTTGCCCCGCTCCCGTTCATCAGGTTGAACGCGACCTCCATACTCTGGATCTCGTGAGAGCTATACGCATTTATGTGTCCAGGACCGCCTCCTTTAGGAGTTCGGATTCCTTATTTGTTCTTACGACGGGTCGCTGTAAGGGGTCCGCGGCATCAAAGTCGACATTGGCCAGATGGATTAAGGCTTCCATTCAAGAGGCTTACCGGGCTTCTGGGTTGCCTCTCCCGGTGGGATTGAAGGCTCACTCTACCAGAGCTGTTGGTGCCTCCTGGGCTTTGCGACATCGAGCGTCTGCTTTACAGGTGTGTCAGGCAGCCACCTGGTCCAGCCTGCACACTTTCTCTAAGCACTATATGGTGCATGCCCATGCCTCTGCGGATGCAAGTTTGGGCAGGCGGGTTCTCCAGGCGGCGGTTGCCCACCTTTAAAGGGAACCATGTGTTATCCGTCTTGTTGAGGAACTCTTCCCGCCCTGGGGTATTGCTTTAGGACATCCCCATTGTCTGGGTCTCCCATTATGATGACCAGAAAAAAGAGAATTTTGTTTACGTACCGTAAATTCTTTTTTCTTTAATCATCAATGGGAGACCCAGCACCCACCCATTTGTTCCGTTGCATGTTTTGCATTTGCTCTGTTCTCTGTTGAGACAGTGTTTGCCGGGTTGTTAAACCGTCTGTGCACGGCATTCTTCCCGATGTTTCGGGTGTGGTTTATTTCCTCCTCGCAGCTTATGGACCAAACTGAGGATGTTCCCTGCGGTAGGGGTTTATAAGCGGAGGAGGCGGTGTCTACAAACTTGTAGTACCTAGTGTGACCTCCGGAGGGCAGTGCCCTAAACCCCATTGTCTGGGTCTCCCATTGATGATTAAAGAAAAAAGAATTTACGGTACGTAAACAAAATTCTCTTTATCACACTGAGGAGAAGAGCGGCCATATTACTATATATATATTACTATATCACACTGAGGAGAAGAGCGGCCATATTACTATATATATATTACTATATCACACTGAGGAGAAGAGCGGCCATATTACTATATCACACTGAGGAGAAGAGCGGCCATATTACTATATCACACTGAGGAGAAGAGCGGCCATATTACTGTATGTGTATATATTACTATATCACACTGAGGAGAAGGGCGGCCATATTACTGTATATATATTACTATATCACACTGAGGAGAAGAGCGGCCATATTACTATATCACACTGAGGAGAAGGGTGGCCATATTACTGTATATATTATATCACACTGAGGGGAAGAGCGGCCATATTACTATATATATATTACTATATCACACTGAGGAGAAGAGCGGCCATATTACTATATATATATTACTATATCACACTGAGGAGAAGAGCGGCCATGTTACTATATATATATTACTATATCACACTGAGGAGAAGAGCGGCCATATTACTATATCACACTGAGGAGAAGAGCGGCCATATTACTGTATGTGTATATTATTACTATATCACACTGAGGAGAAGGGCGGCCATATTACTGTATATATATTACTATATCACACTGAGGAGAAGAGCGGCCATATTACTATATCACACTGAGGAGAAGAGCGGCCATATTACTGTATGTGTATATATTACTATATCACACTGAGGAGAAGGGCGGCCATATTACTGTATATATATTACTATATCACACTGAGGAGAAGAGCGGCCATGTTACTATATATATATTACTATATCACACTGAGGAGAAGAGCGGCCATATTACTATATCACACTGAGGAGAAGAGCGGCCATATTACTGTATGTGTATATATTACTATATCACACTGAGGAGAAGGGCGGCCATATTACTGTATATATATTACTATATCACACTGAGGAGAAGAGCGGCCATATTACTATATCACACTGAGGAGAAGGGTGGCCATATTACTGTATATATTATATCACACTGAGGGGAAGAGCGGCCATATTACTATATATATATTACTATATCACACTGAGGAGAAGAGCGGCCATATTACTATATATATATTACTATATCACACTGAGGAGAAGAGCGGCCATATTACTATATCACACTGAGGAGAAGAGCGGCCATATTACTATATCACACTGAGGAGAAGAGCGGCCATATTACTATATCACACTGAGGAGAAGAGCGGCCATATTACTATATCACACTGAGGAGAAGAGCGGCCATATTACTATATCACACTGAGGAGAAGAGCGGCCATATATACCAGGTTGGAGACCATATATACCAGGATGGAGATATATAGGCTACATTCAGACTCTGCGTTTTTTGATACATTTTTTTGCAGTACACTGCATAAAACGGATCACTCAAATTAAATTCTTCATTTGAGAGGTTTCTGTTGGGCCACTCTGCCATAAAGGCCCGACTGGTGGAGGCTGCAGTGATAGTTCACCTTGTGGAACTTTTTCCCATCTCTCTACTGCATTTTCAGAGCTAGTATTGTGTCTTGTAGTGGACGGCAGCCTGCCATCAGGGGGCGCTATACACAGTACTGTGGACTCAGAGTCTGTGTCCATTTTGGTGGAGTCGGAGGTTTGGCTTACCGGCTGCACACCATGACTGTGGAGTTGGAGTCTAAGACGGTGTCCATTTTGGTGGGGTCGGATTCAGAGAAACTGAGGATTTGGAGTCAGAGGTTTGATTACTGACTGCACATCCCTGGCTATAAACTGCACAATGCTGCAGGGCAGGCATTAGTCTCAGTCGTCCTGCTGTGTTGTATGAAGGGGCAGCCTATAGTCTGTGCTGTCAGTACTAAACGGCACTAAAACGCATCAAATGAATTGGAAAAGGCAAAAACATGCAGCAAAAATGCAATAATCAGAAGTTTAATAGTAATAAGGGCATCTGAATGTCCGTCACTTGTAAATAGGTGTGGCAAGGGGCGGGGCTAAAATCTACTGTCCCTCTTTCTGTTCTTCTAAAGTTGGGAGGTATGTTACTATATCACACTGAGGAGAAGAGCGGCCATATTACTGTATGTGTATATATTACTATATCACACTGAGGAGAAGAGCGGCCATATTACTATATCACACTGAGGAGAAGAGCGGCCATATTACTGAATATAGCACTATATATTACTATATCACACTGAGGAGAAGGGCGGCCATATTACTGAATATAGCACTATATATTACTATATCACACTGAGGAGAAGAGCGGCCATATTAGTGAATATAGCACTATATATTACTATATCACACTGAGGAGAAGGGCGGCCATATTACTGTATATAGCACTATATATTACTATATCACACTGAGGAGAAGGGGGGCCATATTACTGTATATATTATATCACACTGAGGGGAAGAGCGGCCATATTACTATATCACACTGAGGAGAAGAGCGGCCATATTACTGTATATGTATATATATATTACTATATCACACTGAAGAGAAGGGCGGCCATCAGACAGTCATAGCTCTTGGACTGTGAGAAAGACAGATTGAAAGTGAAGTTAGGACCAGGTAAATCTGGAGGCGGCCCTGATCTGTGGATAAGGCCACGTGCACACGTTCAGTATTTGGTGAGTTTTTTACCTCAGGATTTGTAGCCAAAACCAGAGTGGATAATTAAATACAGAAGTGTTGCACGAGTTTCTATTACACTTTTCCTCTGATTGCTTCACTCCTGGTTTTGTCTACAAATCCTGAGGTAAAAAAGTCACCAAATACTCAGCGTGTGCACGTGGCCTAAGTCATCAATATCACAGTTATGGAAAAGCCCATTTTGCTTTTCAGGTCTGTTCACCAGTGTGCCACTAGATGGCGCTGCTGCCTCTATAACCAGGATGTGACCAGTTGTCAGCACTGTCTTGTGGTCACAGGATTGTCAGCAGTGAGGTCACACGTGAATGAGGTCAGTGCACCCCTGTAATAGAGCGAGGAAATGTGGGCATATACAAAGATAGGATAATACTGCCTGTTTCCTTCCCGGTTTGGGGGCCGTGTCAGGTTTAGGGTTACTCAATGTTGCAGAACTTTTCATAGTTCATACAAAGTTCACATCGCCCGATCGATCGACCCAGCAGGAACCAGACGATAGATCAATAACCCATTATATGTATTTCTGGAGTGTAATCCAATATAACGAGCTCGTGGTGACATACGGTATTATACACGATGCTGATAAATGGTAAAGTTTGCGGAATATGTCGGTGCTATATAAATAAAACTATATTGTGATCATAGTTGTCTCCACTAAGGCTGAGATCACACAGTCTGGGGTACAGCAACCTCCCCCCCGCCCCACCAGGAAGGATTTTTCAATGGCGGATCCTCCTTCTGACTGTCCAGTCTGGTAATCCTAGTGATGGGATGTCTGCAGGACTCGCAGAGGTGCAAGACGCTGAGCGTGCACAGAGGCTGAGCGTGCACAGACGGGCTGAGCGTGCACAGACGGGTGAGCGTGCACAGACGGGTGAGCGTGCACAGACGGGCTGGGCTCTGACACACATTAGCGCCTGCAGACAGACGCTGGATCGTATGGGTTGTGATTCACCAGACACATTTCTGGAAGGAGGATCTCTGCACAGTCATTGCCTGATGAGGTCTGAAGCCCAAAATACAATCTGACAGCAGCAGCGGTCCCGTGTGAACGAGGAATGTGCTGCTACAACGTGAGACGCAGGGAGGTGTGGAGGACCAGAAAATCCACCAACTACCAAATGGTCTTACAATAGACTAAATAACACTACCACGTGGACTTATATGAGCATTATCCCAATAATAGTGCTGCATGGTTTCTCAATAATACTGCCCTAGTTAGCCCAAACAACACTACCACATGGGCCTCAAAAAATACTGCCCTAGTTGGTCCAAATACCACTACCATATAGACCTCATATAATACTGCCCTAGTGAGCCCAAATACCACTACTAGATATGCTCCTCACTATGATATTGCCATGGTTTGCCAAATACCCTACCATACAGTCCTCATATGATACTGCCTACATAGACCAAATAACACTGCCACATGTCATCATATAATACTGCCCTACATAGCCCAAATACTACTACCACATGGTCCTCACATACTACTGCTCTACTTGGGCCATATAACACTGCCACATAGTCTTTATATAATACTGCCCTAATAGCCCAAATACTATTACCAAATGGCCGTCATATAATACTGCCCTGCATAGCCCAAACAACTCAACCACATGGTCATCCAAAATACTGCCCTAGTTAGCCCAAATACCACTACCTCATATAATACTGCCCTACATAGGTCAAATACTTTTACCACATGGTCCTCATATAATACTGCCCTACAAATACAAAATAACACTGCCACATGGTCATCATATAATACTGCCCTACATAGGCCAAATACTGCATGTTCCTCATATAATAGTGCCCTAGCTATCTTAATTACCAATACCACTGGTCCTCACATAATACTTGAATAGCTAGCTTAAATACAACTACCACATGATCCTCATATCATACTGCCCTAGCTAGCACATATACCAATGCCACATGGTTCTCCCCATAATAATACTGCCTACTAGTCCGAACTACGTACTACACATGGTCTTATAATACTGCCTACACAGTCTGATAATTACCAAACTGCAATGCGACCGCCCTATACACCCCAAATAACACTGCCATGTGGTTCTTTAATAACAATGTATAAATAACAGTGCATAACTGTCCTACATAACCCAAATACCACAACCGCGTAAATACATAATAGCCCAAATAAAACTTCCAAGTTGTCTATTCAGAATACGGTCACAGACAGTCCACATAGCACCGCCACAGGGTCATCCAATAATACTACCCTATACAATCCAAGTATCATTACCACATGGTCCTCCAATACAATGCCTGAATGATACTGCATAGGTTCCTCCCATAAAACTGCCCTACACAGCCAGAATAACATTGCCAGGTGGTCATATAATAATACTGCCTAAAAAGTGGTGCCACATGGTGTTCAAATAACCCTGCCTTACACAGCCCAACTAACAGTACCACATGTTCTTCCAATATCCTTTTGACATGGCCATCCAATAATACCTCTATACACTCATTGTGCCTCGTGGTCTTGGCCTACAACTGTCCCACCCCATCAGAACTCATAAATGATAGCTACTTAACTACCTTATATTAACCTTTCATACTTATCATGGCAGGTAATTACCCAACAATGGTCACTTAGCTGTGATCTCATCCTCAGAATCGGGGAATCATGAACACATGTTAATAGATCTCTCACGGTGGAGAAGATGGCACATAGTATATTTAGTGTATGGCTGAGGCATTATTATATTCAGCAAAGTTTTGCTACCAATTAAATAATAGCACATGACGTGTGGCAATTCCACTATATCCCGATGCAATATGCAGCTTCCTTGCACTGGGGTAACTGTAGAGTTCATGGCCTTTCCCTATAAATGCTGTTCACTGCATCCCAATGCACAATGCAGCTGAAGTCTCCATTCTTAGGGGTTGCTGCGGAGTCCATAGCGGTTCCCTAGAAATGCTATTTTCTGAATCTTAATGCTCCGTGCAGCTGAAACGTTCTTGTTCTGGGTTTATTGTAGAGTTCATTAGGACTTGGTAAAAATACCAACTACTTGGTAACCAATCCCCCATGTAGTCCATAGTCGTTTCTTAGAAATGCTAATTATTGTATCCTTCTTTGGTTGCTGTATAGTTCATAGCCTTTCCCTATAAATTATATTTTCTGAAGCTTTCTTGCTCTGGGGTGTGATGAAATGGATCCCTTTAATATATAATGTAGGAGGATTTCTTATTTATCCCGACAATATTGTATTTTGGTTTGCAAACTTGTAATATGCCACTCATTGGTTACACAAGATTTCTTGCTAGTATTTAAAGTGGGTAATGTAATTATCTACCTTGTGATAAGCAACTCATTGTTAATACAAGTCTTGTAGATGTTTGGTGATGTGGACTTACGTAATGCAATCATCTCTCCTCTGTAAAGCCCCAGTCACACATAACGAGATCATTAGCGAGATCGTTGTAACGGCACAGGTTTTGTGATGTTACAACGATCTCTCCAGCGATGTCGCTATGTGTGACATCTAGCAGCGATCAGGCCCCTGCTGTGAGATCGCTGATCGCTGCAAAGGGTTCAGGACCATTTTTTGGTTGTTGGTCTTCCGCTGATCAGCACGCATCTCTGCGTGTGACAGCAAGAGACCAACGATCAGCGATCTCACAGGCTGGTAACCATGGTAAACACCGGGTATCTAGGCAGTGCACGATGCCCAGATACCCGGTATTTATCATAGTTACCAGCTTCCTCCCTGCTTACAGGCTGAGCTAAGCAGGGAGGACGCTGGTAACATCGCTTCCAGCAATGTGGGAGGTGGCTCCCTGGTCCCTGTTCACTGAGGAGATCTACCAATTTGACAGCTCCCCAGCGACCAGGTAGCGACGCTCCAGTGATCCTTTAAGGTCAGAGATACTTAATCCTGTTAGAATGCCATTGTATTACGATGTGGAGTGTTGACTCTATGTAAATGCTCCATTGTTTAATGTAATGGATTGCAGACTACATGTATCCTGCTAGGTGCTATGTCAATCAGTATGTGGCTCTCCCTTGACAGGACTGCAATACTAGTAGAAATGTTTTAGGCTGGAGATTCAGCCAATGAGAAGACAGTTTTATTCCACCAATTGTGAAGTCCCCAATATCCTGCAATGAGGGCTGAGGGTATATAAGGAGACCTATTGATTAACCAGAGAGAGTTTTGCAGATTCTGTCTAGTGCCCTTAGTCTAGGGATTTCGGTCCCTCTAGAGGTGCACTGGATTGGATACAGGCAGCTAATCTAGGATTTCGGATCCGATTGGCCGGCCATAACCTCAGGCCTAGGCATTTCGGTGCTGACCAAGGGGATCAGAACCTGGATTATAAAACCACAAAAATTTCAGCATTGAATGTTTGGATTCAGCTGGGATGACAAAGACTGCATAAGGAAGCAACCCAGGTTGGGACGATCCAGTCACCTGGCTACAGACTTTGCTGTGCTATATTCTAATCCCTGGTGAGCCAGCGGAAGGGCGAGACTCTGTTGCCTGTTACATTGTTGTGTTTTGCTGGTTATGTGTTATGTGCTGTTAACTGTTTGGGGAACCAATAATGCTTTAATATTGTGGTTCCCTCACCCTGTGTTGTCTGAGTAGTGTTCCGCCCATGGTTAAGGAGCTCAGGCGTTCAGTTTGGGGATGAGCCCTGGTCCAGGTTGTCTTGCTAAAGGTGGCTGTGCCAGCGGACGAGAGCACCCACTGACCCCCGTGTCTCCACATGGGGTACCTGCCATGTTCATAAAAGTCCATAGAAACTGTATCCACTGCATCCTAATGTACTATACAGCTAAAGCTTTTCTGCTCTGGGGTTACTGTAGAGTTCATGGACTTTCCCTACAAAAGTTGTTCAATGCATGAAGTTTTCCTTCTTTGGGACAGAGTCCATAGCGGTACCATAGAAATGCTATTTGCTAAATACACAGTGCAGCTGAAGCATTCCTGTTCGGGGGTACCTGCAATGTTCATAGGAATTCATAGAAACCATATCACTGCATTCTAATGTACCATACAGCTAAACCATTTCTGCTCTGGGCGTACTACAGAGTTCATGTCTTTTCCCTACAAATGCTGTTCAATGCATGATGCACAATGCAGCTGAAGCTTCCCTTCTTTGGGGTTGCTGCAGAGTCCATAGCAATTCCTTAGAAATGCTATTTGTGGAATCTTAATTCACAGTGTATCTGAAGCTTTCCTGCTGTGGGATACCTGCCACGTTCATAGGAGTCGGTAGAAACCATATCCACTACATCATAATGTACTATACAGCTAAAGTGTTTCTGATCTGGGGTTACTGCAAAGTTCATGGCCTTTCCCTACAAATGCTGTTCACTGCATTCCAATACACAAAGCACGATGCAGCTGAAGCTTCCCTTCTTTGGGGTTGCTGCAGAGTCCATAGTGGTTCCCTAGAAATGTCATTTGCACACAGTGCAGCTGAAACTTTCCTGCTCTGGGGTACCTGCAATGTTCATAGGAATCCATAGAAACTATATCCACTGCATTCTAATGTACCATACAGTTAAACCATTTCTGCTCTGGGGGTACTGTAGAGTTCATGTCTTTTCCTTTGTCTTTTAAATGCTATTAACTGCATACCAATGCAGTTTTTCCCTTCCCTTCTTTGGGGTTGCTGCAGAGCCCATAGCAGTTCCTTAGAAATGCTATTTTCTGAATTTTAATACACAGTGCAGCTAAGCTTTCCTGCTCTGGAGTACCTGCCACGTTCATAGGAGTCCGTAGAAACCATTTCCACTGCATCCTAATATACCAGCTAAAGCTTTTCTGCTCTGGGGTTACTGTAGAGTGCATGGCCTTTCACTGCATTCCAAAGCACAAAGCACGATGCGATGCACCTGATGCTTCCTTTCTTTGGGGTTGCTGTAGAGTCCATAGCAGTTCCCTAGAAATGCTATTTGCTGAATCTTAATACACAGTGCAGCTGAAGCTTCTTAGGTTCACAAGAGTCCATGGAAACTATTTCCACTACAATCTAATATACTAGACAGCTAAAACATTTGTACTCTGGAGTTACAGCAAAGTTTATCAGGATTTGGTAAAAATACTATCTACTTGGTAATCAATTCTCTATGTAGTGCAAAGTGGCGGTTTCCTAGAAATGCTAATTACTGCATCCCAATGCATCATGCAGCTGAAGCGTCCTTGCTCTGGAGATGCAGTAATGTCATACGGCGTCCTAGAAACCAGAAGATAGGAAAAGTACTGCTAGATTTATATTAAAAAACCTAAATCCTTTATTTAATAGTCATTAAACTTCCACGTGCATGTCAAGGAAAAGCGGCAACAAATTACGTGTTTCGACAATTAAATTGAAGTTTTCCTGTTCTGGGTGCTGCTGTCACAGCTATGAAAGTTTCTTCAAAACACAATTCATTGTATCCCAACACGCTATGCAGCTGTCATGTGTGTCTCCCATCCTTGGGAAACCTTTAACGAGTCTGGGACCTAATATTACATTGGGACACACTGGTTTTTAAATGTATATTTTTTCTTTTGGTGCTGCAGGGGTTGAATAATCTTTCCTTGCTTTTATTTCTTTGTCCTATCTCAGGTGTAATTTTGTGACCACTCCCCTCCACTTTAAATAGTCATCATCTGATGCTGGTTATAGAATCCATTTCTATGCTGACCACCATTAAAGGGGCAAGTCTCCTGAAGTTGCTGTAGTTGTGATGCTTGTAACTCTGGTGCTTCGCTGCAGGTTTGAAGTTGGATTATATCCTTTTGTCTGTATTCCTCTGTCCGCCCCTATCCCTCACAGATTGTAGCTTATGAGCAGGGCCCTCACTCCTCACGGTATCTGAATTTTTTATTACTTTGTATTGTCTCATATTGTTTGTACATGTCCCCTCTGAATTGTAAAGTGCTGCGTAATATGTTGGCACAATATAAATAAAACTATTATTAATATTATTATCCCTTGTGTCTCCAGAGAAGAGATTAGCGGGCTCACCAACCTTAACATTATCCAAGGTGATTAGAGGGACAGAGAAGGATTGGGTTCGAGATGGCAATCGGGGGAAGTACCCGTATAGGGACGTTAGGGCAGTTTTGAAATTGGATTATATCCTTTTTGTCTATGTCCCTCTGTCTGTCCTCTATCCCTTATGCTTGATTACTGCAGAGGGGAGACTAATGTGCTCACCAGCCTTTCCATTATACAGGGTGATAGGAGGGACAGTGAGAGTTTAGGCACAAGATGGCGATGGGGGAAGGACCCGTACAGGGACGTTAGGGAAGTTTTGAAGTTGGATTATATTCTTTTTGTCTAGGTCCCTCTGTCTGTCCTCTATCCCTTGTGTCTGATTACTGCAGAGGGGAGACTAACACGCTCACCAGCCTTTCCATGATACAGGGTGATTGGAGAGACAGTGAGAGTTTAGGCACAAGACGGCGATGGGGGAAGGACCCGTATAGGGACATTAGGGAGCTCAGGGTACAGACAGGTGAGTATCAGGATGTGACTGGTCTCCCTTCTTCCTTCGCCTCTCTCCATCCCAGTTGATTCTCTTGAGTTGTGCCACGCGCTGGGAGTTTTTATCCTGGCATAACATCATCTGAAGCTTTACTACCTGTGGTCGCTGCCATACAACACAGTCCACAGCCTCCCAATACACTAGCTTTTCTTCTATGGGGTTCCTGCCATGTCCATGGCGGTTCCCTAAAAAGTAATAATATCTTTTGCAACACAATACACTATGCAGCTAAAGCATTGCTCTTCTCTGTTTGCTGCCATGTTCCTGGTAGTTCTCTAGTAAAGTAATTATTAATTGGCATAAAATTAAGTCCAAATTGCTAACAAGACTCATCGAAAGTAGACCATTCCAGGAGTTGATGCCTAATGAAGTGGTGTCCTGGTCGATATCCGGTTGTGGAAATTCCCCTTCAGCCGCACACCAGAAGCCTGGACCCGGGATGGATTATGTGGTGGAATCCCGGATATGTCTCCTAGTCTGTGCTACATTCCTGCTTACAAGTGACCTTTGGGGACAGTGATGTTTTGCGACAGCTGCTCCGCTCTCACACTAATGTCTCAGCCCAGCCTCAGTATTGTACCCAGTCTTCATTGCTCACTACACTAGGAATGCTGATGACTTCCAGAAAAAGATACTGTGCAAAATAATTTTGCACCATGACATCCCAAAATTCAATACATTGAGTGTACTTCATCAACAACTGTCAAGTTCTTTTTAGCTGTTCCATTATTATATCGACTTCTGGGAAAGCTGAGTCACAGTCCGCTGGATGGGAGCTGTCATAAAAAAACTCACAAATCAGTAGATAGGTGTCACGATGGTCTCACTTACTTTGGTAATTTGTGGCTGGTTTGGGACCCGTGTCTCATTCCTGTATTGAGACTTCATTTAAATGTGTTTCTTTCCTTTGGCAGTGTAGGAGTTAATGTCAGTTTCTGCCGCAAGCAAAGCTGTTTAGGTCTCTTCCCAGGTGTGGCTACTTTGTGATCACTCATATCGCCTTTATATGGTCACATGTCTACCTTAGATGAAGGATCTACTCTGGATAAGGTGATAGTTGCCAAGTCGTCTGCTACCTTGGAGAGTGGCAGCAGGTGTGAAGTTGTCTTGTCGTTTCCCTGTTTTTCTTCCCCTCTTGTTGTTATTAGTGCAGTGGTTGACACTAGTGCTCCCACCAGCCATCTCCCTATTTAGGGTTAACAACAGGGCCAGCGAGGGACTAGATATCCTGCTCGGCAACAGGGTGAAAGAACTCATATAGGGACGGTAGGTAGATCAGGGCACAGCCACAAGTGAGTGCAGGAGGTCACCTTTCCCCATTCCCTACCAGCAGGGCCCTCTGCTGTATTTATACCACTGGTGTTTCCCCTGTCTGTTTTGTGTAGTGCACCAGACACTGTTGGTCTGTGTGCTACTGTCACGCACTCTATCCGGACACACCCCAGTGCGTGGCATGACAATAGGTCTCTAAAAAGAGGCATACATCAATTCGCCAATACTCAAAACAAATGGGTTCAATTATAGTGAGGTGATAAAGTTAATCAAGTGGAAAAAGGAGTCTTCACTTTGAAACTGAAGACCCCCAACAGGGCGAGGCAATTGCATCAGATAGATTAGCTTCAGACGCTCCCTAAAAACACACCTCTTCAGGGCGGCCTATCCTTCTCCCTAACAGTAGTCACTTAGACGTAATATATTCATTGTTATAAGCCCCTGTACTTTGTGTTCCCATCCCGTCTTAGATTGTAAGCTCCTTCGAGCAGGGTCACCTTCATTTTCTGCCTTTCTTATTGTATTTCCTAAGTTGATTCTATGTTTTTGGTATGTAACTACTGTTCTGCATTACGTTTCTGTACCGTATATTTTTCTTATGTACCGTTGTACTGTAAAGCGCTGCGGAATATGTTGGCGCTATACAAATAAAGTTTTATTATTATTATTATTATTTACTGAAAATGACAGAATGGTTGGAACTTTGTGTATGCAGGGGCGGACAAGTATATTTATCAGGGATTGATCTAAAAAACATCATCAGACAGGTAGGCTCCAAAGGAAAATTATAAACATTGGCGCGTGCATAGCTAACACAAATATGGCAGGCATATTTTTAGCCTCAGGATATCCAGATGAAAATAATACATATTTTCCCTTAATCGTGCAACATGCCCATCAGCCTCAAATTAATATCTAGTAGCTGGAAGCTACTGTAGTACACACATATTTCCTATCTGTGACTAGGTAAATTCATGATAGGAAAGATAACAGTAATATCTCCCACCTGGGACACCCAGGCACAAAGATATGTGGAACTTGGGATTTCATAATTCTCTGTAATTTTGAGCCCCTCCTACAGACAGCCCCCACATGAGGTCATCAAGGGTTTGGTCAAGAGCGGGGTTTAAAAGGTATCCACCATATTTCTTGTTCACTGCCAGGTAGGTCACACTGTATAATGTGTTGGGTGGAACTGGAAGCCCCTGGCTCCACATCACCTCCCATGTAGCTGCTAGCAACCAAGGCCAAACAAGGAAATGGGTAATTGATTTATGTGTCTGCTTATACCTTTTCCATTATCTCCTGTATTTGCATATCTGACCATCATCTGTATATCCATCGTATATATATAGAGGTTTGTCTAGTATGCCCTTAAGGCGATTAAATATATGACTTATTCCCGGGTTGCTCTTTTATCTCGATCCACACATCCATAGTCTCGATTCATAGTACATACTACCTGTGCTGGTTTCTGCCTTGATATAATCCTGTTAATGGACTGGACGTATATCTAACAAGGAACTGATGGCAGTACTACCAGGCTGGCAGGACTCTGTATCACTGGGGCAAGTGAAAAGGGGTCTCCCAGCCTGTCAGGGTTGCGAGCGAGTGTGGTGCCACATGGAGGCTGTATGGATTGCCCTCTCTCACCCCGTGCCTCTCAGTGCCCATGTGGACAGGGAGTGACAGAGTAGAACTGTGCCAAGCTGACCTTACGTATCCCCAGGGGGTGCGGTATTTCACGTGTTGGCGGAAATAATGAGACTGTATAGCGTGAACTTGACATATGAAAGGCACCAGGGCCAGGCTGTGAGGTGCAGTTCGTCCCTTGAGCTCCACCTCTTGTTGTGAAGGCATCCACAATTTTTCTTTTGGTTAGTGCAATGTCACATGTGCGTCTGTCACAGGTGATAATAACGGACAAAAGTGTTAGGTAGCAGGATGACAGTGATGGGTAGAAGGCAATCAGAGGAACTAGTCTGACCCTTAGATTGGGGGGTCCCTAGGTGACCTAGTTCCCAGAAGTACAACTAAAGGTGAGGATGCCTGGTCCACCACTGTTGCCCTGCTCCAGACCACCTGTACGCTTTAACCCCCTCACCTCCACTAAGCACAGCTACTCCGGATAGATGGCAATCTACACAAAGCTACAAAGCAAGGCTTCATCAGAACAGCCCATTTCGTCTACACTGCTCTCACAGTGTTTGTAGAGAATTAACTCTTTCACCAACAGCAACTGATGGGTAATAACATTATTTAAAGGCTGGGGAAGTGGACAACCACATCACCTGACACACACAGCAGCAGCTCGCCTGAAGAGACACAGAAGCTAACCCTTAATAGAATAAAGGAAATTAACTCAATTTAATTACTGCAGAGCAATTCACATAGACTGCTGAGCAGCCTACACACATGACAGCGTCATGCCACAACAATGACATTGCACTGGGCTTAATTATTAAAAGAAGAGCCATGGATGCCAGCAAGATGCGATTCTCAATGCTCTCATCTCATCTAGTGCCCACAGGTTACTAACACGGTGATGGACTGGGTCCTGTGAGCCAGAGTAGAACAAACTGCCACATCCTCCGTCAGTTCCATGGGACTTCTCTCCTGGCTTCCGTGTAAACCTGCCCCACTGCCGACAGGTTATAGGGACCACATCCCCATCCCCCTGGCAGTCAATGGGTACAACTACCGGTTCGTCCTAAGCCTCACCTCCGGTGACCCCTGCTGGACTGTTACCTAGTACATCCGACTTTGGTCCCAGACCATATGCTCATGGTACGAGTCAGAGGGAGGCTGTGCCACCTGCTCCTGGAGAGCTTCCAGGCGGTCGTCAGCTCTTGACGCCACCTGACAAGACGTGGTCAGAGTAGAAGAAACTGCCACGTCGTCCATCAGCCACTGGGGACCTGTCTCCTGGCCTCTGTCTGACTCGGCCACCACATGGCCTGAAGGGGAGAAACTGTCGGACCTCCGCAAGGTTCCTTGGGCTTTAGCATTCCCACTCCTGGTGACAACAGCTATGGCTGCTGTAATTATGGGCAGTGCCTGCTTCCCCTCCATTCCTGACCAAGTCGCCGGTTCATGCGGACTATCCTGGCTTCCTGACATGCCAGTGGTGGGGGGTTCCTGCCCTGGGATGTTCCTGCAGCTCCTCAGAACTCAGCGTCTGGGCCTTACCTGGCAGCACCTCGAGCGCTGGTTCCCTGGTTGCAATATCTGGTTTCTTACAGCGGAGGGCAGTGCCACATCCATCTGTGTCTGATTCCTCTACAGCTGTCAGCCCCCACTCGTCTCCCTGTGTGCTGGCTGGTCATGGCCTAAGGCCGTTTTACAACTCCCTTTGTCTTCCTCCACCCCACCTGTCAGCCCTGTGTGTGTGGTGTTGTGTGGAGTGTCATCATTCACATGATCCCCTGCATTACCTGGCTCTGCATGCATTGTGTCAGAGTGATCATCATCAAACATCAACATCGTGAGCATCATCAACATTGGTCAGTAAAAAAACATTCTGGTGGATCAGAACTTGGGGAATCAGTGGCCACATACTTGGACACTAGCCGCCCCAAGTCTGACCCAAGTAACACATTCGCCGGGATATTAGCCGACACCCCCACCTCCCTCACTCCCCACCCCGCCCCCAGTCCAGATAAACCCTGGCAACAGGCAACGCGGGTTCCACGCCTCCAATTCCGGAGACGGCGAGTAATTTTCTGGGTATCAAATCCTAGGGGAGACCATCTCCAGTTGCACCAAGGTCATCTCTGCGCCGGTGTCCCGCAGTCCCATGGACACTGAGCAGCCTATGGTGACGGGTTGAAAATTGTCCAAGGACCTACCACCAGCCACACCCACACACTAAACAGTGGCCATTTTTGGGGACTGGGACGGTGTCTTATGGTGCTGGGGACACATGGCGTTGAACTGTCCCTTTTGTTTGCAGAGGTGACACTGTCTGGGCTCTACACCGGTCCTGGAGGGAGAAAAAGAGGGGACCACACCCTGCATTCTGGAGGCCGGGGAAACAGGTGCAGGGTTGGCCTTATCCCCTCTCCAGGTGTTGTTGCCGGTCCTCCTGGTCTCAGGTACTCAGTTGTTGGTGTACTCATCCACCACGGCCGCTGTCTCACAGGCCCCGTTGGGTTTCGGGTCACGGATGAATTGTTGGAGTTCCTTGGGGCAGTTCCACAGGAATTGCTTCATCACAAACAACTCCTAGATATCCTGGGCTATGCTGAGCTCCAACCCCTTGACCCAGTGGTCAGCTGTTCTCAGGAGTGCCCGCATGTGGTCGGTCCAGGTATCCTTTGGACCCCGCTGCAAGCTCCGGAACTTATTGCGGTAAGACTCCAGAGTGAGGTTGAACTCCGGATCAGGGCTCACTTGATACTCTCGTAATCCTGCTCCCCCCGGGCAGGTAAGTCCCCCAAGGCTCCTCGAGACTTACCCTCAAATGGGGGGTCAGGTACTTGTCCCACAGGTTTGGGGCCAGGTAATGCTGCTTGCAGGTCTGCTTAAAGGCCAGCAGAAATGAATTCAGGTCTCCATCCCTCTACAGAAATGAAAGTCCTCCACTCGGACCTTTGGTGGCTTGGACTCCGGTTGGCTGGGATGGGCTGCAAGATCCTGAGGTGGGCCAGCTGCAGCTGATACTGGCACTCTGCATGGCGTTCTGCAGCTTCACGCTCCGCAGCCTCAAGTCGTTCTGCAGATGACTTGAGAGTCTCATAGGCGCCCTGGTCTCCACCTTTAAGACGAGCAAAGCAGCTTGAAGAAGGGCATCCGAGCCCATCAGGCTGGGGGAACAAGCTGGTTGTGATCTGCCCACTGCGGGGCTGAGAACAGGGAGTGCTCGGCCCCCTGCGGAGTTGTCCATCGGTGATTGGCTCCTTGAGGACCCAGGGACGGGTTCCTTCTCGCCTAGTTCACCATTGTCCTCCACCACCTCTCCCATATGAGCCGCAGCAAGTGTACTCTGCAGCATTTGACTCTTGGTGCCCTGGGCCAGCTTAGCACCCCCTGGTCACTGACACACAGCTGCAACCTGATGCACCATATGCACCTTTGTATTTGCACTCTGTCTAGTGTTGAGTTGATCTTAGGACTCCAACAGCAAAAGCTACTGCCAGCAGTCCTTAGTTTAGGGAGTTGGGTCCCACAACATTATCTTGATCTCACGCTGCCACCACTTGTGGAGAATCAGTCACCGAAGCCTGTTAGCTCTACAGCGCCTCTTGTTAAACTCAGGCTAGTCAGGGAACTACCGAGGATAAAAGAAGGGCCGCATCTGCCCTGTCAGTGCTGGTTTATTAAGGCACCTCTCAGTGAGGGTGATATATGCCTTCTGGTCTCTGACCAGAAGCATATATAATAACCGCCACCCCGTCACTGATAGAGGCCCTGAATAACCCCAAACACTAATTGCTGCCACCAGTTCCTCGTTTGATATATGGACGGTCCGTGGTCGGGCTTATATCGGGTCAGAAACCAACCCAGGTAGCGTTATATGAGCACACAGACGTGGGGATAAAAGGACAACTCAAGATTAAATGTATATATTTAATCACCCTATTGGCACACTAGATAAATTATTAATATTTACAGGTATTATAAAATATTACAAATGGTACAGTCAGTTATGCAAATAAAAGATAAATGGAATACACACAAAATTACAGTCACCTGTGATCAGTTACCTTAATGCTGGTGACACCATAAGGCAGCATGGGCCAACCTGTTTCAGGGTACACTCTGATTTGATGAAATTATGCCCTTCAGAAGAATACCAATATGGAGAAGGGATAGGCCATTTTTATACAGTATGAGGTTTGCCCCTGTTCGCCCATCTCACTCAAATCACCTGCCCCTGGGATGTCCTATAGCTTCCACACCCTGAGCTGAGATATGAGATATACAAAATTTATTATTGGCCAACTTTGCCTTGGAATGTCATAGGCGGAAGACAATGCTCTTATATTTTCAGTTATGATTTTAGCTTTGCAATGATATGACACTTGACTACTCTGCTGGAACCCACTGGATCATTCTCAAGTTTAGGGTACCTACACAGGTCCCACACTTAATAAAATATGTGCTAGGATCATCTGAATTTTCTGGATGCGATATTTATGCTTGACATTTTTATAGAAGCGATGCTCATGAGATATTAAGGGTTATACTCTCTGAACCTCTCAGTCTGGGCAGTAATTGACTCTTCTATTGAGTCTGCAGATAAAAGGAAATTCATCTCACACCTAGCTGGGAAGTCCCCAGTGGTCATCCTTTTGGAATAATGGCAAGGAGATTTCATTGTCCCCTAATCTCCATTTAGTAGGGGCTCTATTGTGGTGCCAACAACTGGCCCCATTGGAAAATTTCCTCAGGTTTAATTAACATATTCCACTTCCAGGAGATGACTAACCTCAGGTCAAATGCTATCTCATTGGAGTGAGATATGGTAGCATCTGAACAATATGGCTGCTATTGAAATATTGCTTATTCCTTACACCAGTATATTGTGATAGGTTACTCAACAGAGGTAAGTTGAAATGAGATTCTGCAGCTGCCTCATGTGGCTGGAAATCATGTTTGGCTTGTGATCTGTTCAATATAAACTTCCCTGTTCTGGAGTTTATTTTCAGTCTGTACTGGTTCACTAGAAATGTTACCACTTACTCCAATTCCCTAAAAGTAATTCTGTTTATTGCAGTCTAATGTGTAATACTGTGGATGTTTTATTTATTATTATTATTATTATTATTATTAATAATAATATTTATTCATTTATATAGTGCTATTAATTCCATAGCATTTTACATACATCAGTAATGCTGTCCCCATTGAGGCTCACAATCTAAGCATCCTATCAGTATGTTTGGGGGGTAACCAGAGTGCCCGAGGAAACCCACGCAAACACGTGGAGAACATACAAACTCTTTGCAGATGTTCCTTGATGGGAATTGTACCCAGGTCCTCAGAGCTGCAAGACTGCAGTGCTAACCACTGAGCCACCGTGCCACCCAATGTTTTCCTGCTCTGGGGCTGCTGTCATGTCCATAGCGGTTCCTCAAGAACATGTGTTATGCCCTGGTGTGGTTACATGGTGTAGACTCACTGAACCAGATGTGGCCTTGTGGAAGCTGAACTCCTGAGACAGAAGCAGACTGGACAGTGACTTCAGTGAAAACTTAAACTTTATTTGGGAGTATGCCCAAGGGGTGAGAGTCTGGGAGAGAGGACCCTCTGGGCTGTAACATTGAACTCCCCTGGAGGAACAACCAGAATGCAAAGCCCTATACAGGGATTGACCCGGCACAGCCCCAGAGGGTCTAAATGCCATGACTATCTGGACTATAGGGGCAACTCATAAGGGTAAGAGCCTCTGAGAAAGGAATCTGTAACCCGCATAGCAGGAGCCAACATCACAGACCGAGGACTGGAGCTTTACCAGTACAGCCAGTAGCAGAAATCCTGTTGCATCCAATATGCAGGTCCGTGGTCGGCAGGTACAGCCCATAGCAGGGATCCAGTTTCTCAATGCAATCCGTGGTAGGCAGGTAAAACCCGTAGCAGAGATCTAGTTGCTCAATGTAGTCCGTGGTAGGCAGGTACAGCCCGTAGTGATCTAGTTGCTCACTGCAGCCTGTTGTAGGCAGGTACAGCCCGTAGCAGAGATCTGGTTGCTCACTGCAGACCGTAGTAGGCAGGTACAGCCCATGGCAGAGATCCAGTTGCTAAATGCAGTTTGTGGTAGGCAGGTAGAGCCCGACGCGGAGATCTGGTGTCCAATGCAGTCCGTGGTGGGCAGGTGCAACCTGTAGTCGAGATCCGGTTGCTCAATGTAGCCCATGGTAGGCAGGTACAGCCCGTAGCGGATTCTGAGGAAAGATACATGCAAGTATATTTGCAAAAGCAAGCCGAAAGAGAGAAGTATTAGGTGCAAGGCACAAGGGAAAGGGACTTAAACACTAGCAACATTCCAAAAGTTAGAACATGTTACCCAGGCATCTCCCATAAAGGGAAGGTGCCTTATATACTCTTAGCTTTAAATCAGCAAAACAGGAAACAGGTGAACTGGCCCTTTAAATATTGTGAAAAATGCGGCGCGTGACGCCTTAGGCCGTCCTGGAAGCCCTGTTCACAAAAATGCAGGCTTCTGGAGGAGAGGAAGCAGACCGCAGGCTGGGTGAGTAGAACATGTGGGAAGCATGGGGAGCCACGTGATGGGCACCAGTCTCCCTGCCCAGTAGAGACCGATACGGCGGCAGAGAGCATGACAACATGTTTCATATGAAATTAAATTAAATCACGTACGTTACATTGACATAATTCCTTTGTTACCTGTAAATCACATGCAAATTTATGTATGATATCCTATTACCAGGTAGAAGGCATTGGAGGTTACACACTATTCCAGACCCAAACACATCAGAGTAAAAAAAAAAAAGGCATACATTTTTGTTAATTCTTTTTTTTTTGAAGAATTTTAGAAAAGGTCCTTTGTTTAGATAGGCACTCTTACATTTTTAGTATTTCCTAAACCAGTGTGTCACGGGGTCCTACTCCGGTATCACACAATCATCAGAGCGAGAGATGAGTGAACAACCCAAGAACCTTTACTACATGCAAACACTCCACTGCACAGAGGGTGAAATAGTCCAGAAACATGTATACAGTCCAGTAATGGGATAAATGCCCCGAGAGATGAGAGTCACAATCCTCTGGCTTGGAGATCGATATGGCAGTGCAAATCTTCTCCGTATAGGGCTCCTCCAGCAGTTTCTTCCAGGGTGATCGGGTTTTCTCCATATCTCGCTGTTGTGCTGGCCTTAGCATCAGCGTCCACAAAGGATCTCTTACTGGTTGATTGTCCTCCTCAAACTCCCTCCTTATATCCAGGGGTGGGCAGACAGGTTGGATGGTTTTCAGGTCCCCCCAGACCTGGGAATGTGTCACACTTCCGGAGGAAGGCGCCCTAGAGTGGACCCACTGGGCCTGTTACCGAACTCCCTGGGTGAGCTGGTCCTAGTTTAGCCAATCCCTATACAGGGATTATCAGGGGCAAGCCCAGGGGGTCTAAATACCACAGCTGCTAGTACCAGGGGGGCGCTTGTAGGGTTAACCTAACGGAGTATGGCAGAGGAGGACCGGAGGTACCAGAGCCTGAGGTAGGGCAGGACGGAGGACTGGAAAAATTACCCAGAGTGAGAGAGCACAAGGAGGGCTGACTAATAGCCAGATATGCACAAGGCAACTAACACAATAATCAGGTGCCTCCCAGCAGAGGAGGCGGCCTGATATACCGGAGGACAGGGCAGCGATTGGTCAAGGGGTGTGTCAGGCTGAGCCGTGCCGGCCCCTAGATTCACAGGGGAGGAGCGCGGCCGCACCCAATGCACCGCTCAGTACACCGTCTGTTGTAGTGTGCTGGTGTGTGAACCCTGGTGACCAACAGACAGGAAGGGGACCTGGCGACAGCTCCCAGACACCCTACCGGCGGAGCAGGAGAGAACGCAGCATCAGGGAAAGTGTCAGGGGACCTAACAGCACCCCCGCCCGCCCCGTGACGGCCAATGGATTCACAGGGGAGGAGCCCAATACACCGCTCATTACATCATCCATTGTAGTGTTCTGGTGTGTGAACTGCGGTGACCGGCAAACAGGAAGGGGACCCTGGCGACGGCTCCAAGACACAGCATGCCTGGACGCGGATGTCCGATCGGCAGAGAGAATGCAGCGTCAGGAAAGGTGAGTGTGGGAGCGGTGCCAGGGGACCTAACAGAATTGGTGCCTCAGCAATCAAAGCACTATGGGGGGTGTGATTTGCTGTATTTTGAGAGCAGAAGAGTCATGAATGGACAGTCAGGAAATGTCAGGAGGGGTTCATCATGAGATATGGGCACATCCAGGCTGAGCTGATTGAATTATCAGATATTCTGCAATGACATTAAAACTCTAGACAAGACAGGGAAAACTATGAATATAGACATAATGATACCCAGCACACCATATCACACCATCACACAGTGTAAATCTGTATGCAGTGTAGTGTAGGTGCAGGATATTGCGATTGCCGCCTTCTCCAGTTTCCAGCGAAGCGCCGCTCCACTTCTCCTCTCAATCACGTGACTACAATCCTGACTCTCCGGATAACATAGTGGTTTATGTGTGAGCTGGAAGTTGCTTTAACAATGTAACTTTTGTACTACGTTACCTACACATTTAAGGATGAACAAATACAGTTTTATGGGTGTGCTGCTTTAAGCTAAAGAATGAATAGTGTCAAAGTATGATCCTCAAAACATTCAGACAATGAATAATTCAGGGTACACAGTAATGCCAGGTTTTGAGGTATTTATCGTGGATACCGCTCAAAGAAGCTGTGATGTTCTCCATCTGCATCACCTCCTGCAACTTTAGAAAGGCAAAATTTTAACCCCTTCACGACCAACGGTGTAATAGTATGCCTTTTTCCGTGTCCCTCCCTGTGATTCGAGTTCAGCGCCTGATCTGATCAGCTGACATGTAAAGCTAACAGCACCGATCGGATCAGTGATCCAAAGCACCGGCATCCACATAAAGTGATCATTTATACTGTTCACAGACGTGCAGCAGCTGGAGCAATGTATATAGGTATGCTCTCTAGCTGGGGCACTGTATATAGGCATGCTCTCTAGCTGGGCACTGTATATATGCATGCTCTCTAGCTGGACCAATGTATATAGGCATGCTCTCTAGCTGAGGCACTGTATATAGGCATGCTCTCTAGCTGGAGCAATGTATATAGGCATGCTCTCTAGCTGGAGCAATGTATATAGGCATGCTCTCTAGCTGCAGCAATGTATATAGGCATGCTCTCTAGCTGGGGCACTGTATATAGGCATGCTCTCTAGCTGGGGCACTGTATATAGGCATGCTCTCTAGCTGGACCAATGTATATAGGCATGCTCTCTAGCTGGAGCAATGTATATAGGCATGCTCTCTAGCTGCAGCAATGTATATAGGCATGCTCTCTAGCTGGGGCACTGTATATAGGCATGCTCTCTAGCTGGGGCACTGTATATAGGCATGCTCTCTAGCTGGACCAATGTATATAGGCATGCTCTCTAGCTGAGGCACTGTATATAGGCATGCTCTCTAGCTGGAGCAATGTATATAGGCATGCTCTCTAGCTGGAGCAATGTATATAGGCATGCTCTCTAGCTGGAGCAATGTATATAGGCATGCTCTCTAGCTGGGGCACTGTATATAGGCATGCTCTCTAGCTGGGGCACTGTATATATGCATGCTCTCTAGCTGGACCAATGTATATAGGCATGCTCTCTAGCTGAGGCACTGTATATAGGCATGCTCTCTAGCTGGAGCAATGTATATAGGCATGCTCTCTAGCTGGAGCAATGTATATAGGCATGCTCTCTAGCTGGAGCAATGTATATAGGCATGCTCTCTAGCTGGGGCACTGTATATAGGCATGCTCTCTAGCTGGGGCACTGTATATAGGCATGCTCTCTAGCTGGGGCACTGTATATAGGCATGCTCTCTAGCTGGACCAATGTATATAGGCATGCTCTCTAGCTGAGGCACTGTATATAGGCATGCTCTCTAGCTGGAGCAATGTATATAGGCATGCTCTCTAGCTGGAGCAATGTATATAGGCATGCTCTCTAGCTGGAGCAATGTATATAGGCATGCTCTCTAGCTGGGGCACTGTATATAAGCATGCTCTCTAGCTGGAGCAATGTATATAGGCATGCTCTCTAGCTGGAGCAATGTATATAGGCATGCTCTCTAGCTGGAGCAATGTATATAGGCATGCTCTCTAGCTGTGGCACTGTATATAGGCATGCTCTCTAGCTGGGGCACTGTATATAGGCATGCTCTCTAGCTGGAGCAATGTATATAGGCATGCTCTCTAGCTGGAGCAATGTATATAGGCATGCTCTCTAGCTGGGGCACTGTATATAGGCATGCTCTCTAGCTGGGGCACTGTATATAGACATGCTCTCTAGCTGGACCAATGTATATAGGCATGCTCTCTAGCTGGGGCACTGTATATAGGCATGCTCTCTAGCTGGACCAATGTATATAGGCATGCTCTCTAGCTGAGGCACTGTATATAGGCATGCTCTCTAGCTGGAGCAATGTATATAGGCATGCTCTCTAGCTGGAGCAATGTATATAGGCATGCTCTCTAGCTGGAGCAATGTATATAGGCATGCTCTCTAGCTGGGGCACTGTATATAAGCATGCTCTCTAGCTGTGGCACTGTATATAGGCATGCTCTCTAGCTGGACCAATGTATATAGGCATGCTCTCTAGCTGAGGCACTGTATATAGGCATGCTCTCTAGCTGGAGCAATGTATATAGGCATGCTCTCTAGCTGGAGCAATGTATATAGGCATGCTCTCTAGCTGGAGCAATGTATATAGGCATGCTCTCTAGCTGGGGCACTGTATATAGGCATGCTCTCTAGCTGGGGCACTGTATATATGCATGCTCTCTAGCTGGACCAATGTATATAGGCATGCTCTCTAGCTGAGGCACTGTATATAGGCATGCTCTCTAGCTGGAGCAATGTATATAGGCATGCTCTCTAGCTGGAGCAATGTATATAGGCATGCTCTCTAGCTGGGGCACTGTATATAGGCATGCTCTCTAGCTGGAGCAATGTATATAGGCATGCTCTCTAGCTGGGGCACTGTATATAGGCATGCTCTCTAGCTGTGGCACTGTATATAGGCATGCTCTCTAGCTGGAGCAATGTATATAGGCATGCTCTCTAGCTGGGGCACTGTATATAGGCATGCTCTCTAGCTGGACCAATGTATATAGGCATGCTCTCTAGCTGAGGCACTGTATATAGGCATGCTCTCTAGCTGGGGCACTGTATATAGGCATGCTCTCTAGCTGGAGGAATGTATATAGGCATGCTCTCTAGCTGGGGCACTGTATATATGCATGCCCATTATTTGCAGGTGACACAAATAAGATTAGGATTCACTTTAACCCTTATGCCGAATTCAGAGAAATAGAACAAATATCAGATCCATAACATACAATATATGATATATAGAAATATATAAAGAGGAAAAGATTATATATACAAGTTGTTATGTGGTGTAGAGAATTTTATATTATTTGATTGTTTTTTATTTTTTATCTTATATTTTTATTTTTTTGCCTTTATTTATATATTTATTGCTCTTTCTTATTTAACCCGTTGGGAGTTCGAGTGTCCAGACGTAGAATCCAATGAAGTTCCCTGTTATGGAGTAATCTAACCAACGGGTTAAACTACAGAAATGACCTGTCCTATTTTTATTAATCCTATACATTACGACTTCCTAGTAATCACACACATATATACATATACATTTACATCCAAATGCAATCAGATTTATACATACGACACATAAATTAACTTGTACCAATAAAAGGTAAACATACAAGTTTACGTCATACATTATGTATGCGATCTTTATAGGGGATTTTGATATACAGTATATTTTTTTGCCTTTGTATATTCTCATATTTGAGTGTAAACAGAACAAATAAATTAAAATAAAAAATAAAACATAATAAATAAATAGGAAAGAGCAATAAATATATAAATAAAGGCAAAAAAAAAAAAAAAATATATAAGATAAAAAATAAAAAGCAATAAAATATAAAATTCTGTACACCACATAACAACTTGTATATATAATCTTTTCCTGTTTATATATTTCTGTATATCATATATTGTATGTTATGGATCTGATATATGTTCTATTGCTCTGAATCCGGCATTATAAGGGTTAAAGCAAATCCTAATTTTATTTGTGTCACCTGCAAATAATGGGCAGTTTTTATGCTTAAATACATGTGAAATGGTTTTATTTGTTATGCTGAGGACTAAGGGGGTGCCTCCCCGAAACACACCCAGCGTTCAGCCCTGTCCATTTTTAACACGTCTTAAATAAAGGATGAAATAGAAATACAGGTCTCTGGCAATCCCATCTTATATTACTATTATTCGGATGTGTAAGACCTGTTAACATTTATATATATGGTTGAAGGACTGTATTGTGGACTCTTCCTTGTGTTATACTGCCACCTGCTGCCAAAAAGAAAGGATAGCAGAGATAAACCCCCCTGCTGCTGGGAGTGACATGGAACAGTCCAGGAGATGGATGGGGGGGGTCTCCACAAGGAGAAGAGAGACAACTTCCACTGTGTGGCAGAGAGAGACACAGACCTAAAGAGACTGGATGTGGAGTGAGGAGCCAGACTGCACGAGCAAGGCAGAGATCCAGGACAAAGTCTGAACTCGAGAGACTCCTGTCAGCGAATTACGGGCCCCAACGGCAACGAGGTACCTCACAGTAAAACTTGCAGTAAAACTCGCAGTAAAGTGTGCACACTGTTTTAGTTAGGGACAGATAGGAAAAGACTCTGCAGTTCGATATACAAGTAATAGAAAGAAAACGAACACTCTGCGTCTCGCTCGATAAAGACTTTGCATTTCTTTATTTAAAGGGAACCTGTCACCTAATCTATGGCCTCTAACCTATCACTACCTGCCCCTACAGACCCTAACTAGCTCCCTAACCATCCCTGCCTGTCCTAATAGGGCTTTATATAAGGTGAATAAAACACTTTATAAACTTACAGTTTTTTCGTCTGTGGGGCGTTCCTGTCTGCTCTTGTCTGCAGGGCGGGGTCCCCAGAGCCGCGCTCCCCCCGCCTCGCTCCCTTCCTAACGCCCTAATGGGCGGCATTATCCATTTGAAGAGCGGGGGAGCCCATTGAAATCATCCCGCCCCGCTCTTCATGACGCGAGGCCGGGGACCGCGTCATTTCCGGCCCGCGCATGCGCAGTGCTGCGGGTGAAGCCGACCGGAATCCCAGCGTCGCTAGGCAACGACCGCATTTTTCTTTGCCAGCCAGGTACAACTAGGCAGCTGGGAGCTGCCATCCACCCCCAACTACCTAGGTGTACCTGGCTGGCAAGAAAAAAAACGGTGTGGGGCTTCGCCGCATTTTTCTTTGCCAGCCAGGTACAACTAGGCAGCTGAGGGCTGGAATCCCCAGCGTAGGGAGGCCCAAGCGTTCTGGGCCACCCCCGCTGAGAATTGCAGCCCGCAGCCGCCCCAGAAAATTGCGCATTTATAGAAGCGCAATATTCTGGAGCTGTACCCAGCTCTTCCAGCTGCCCTGTGGCGGTGGCAGACTGGGTAATAAGGGGTTAATGCCACCTTTCTTATAGCAGCTGGCACTAAGCCCGAGATTTATAATGTCGCGCCAATGTTAGACACGGCCATTATGAATCTCTATTTAGTAGTAAAGAAGACACAACACCGAGAAAATTTTTTTTATTACAACAAAAAATACATATTTTGACTCCATCTTTATTACTCCCACATACCCATCCAGGATCCTGGTAGAGGTCCGTCCGTTAGTGAAGATTACTGAAAATGTATACTTGAAGGCTCGTGCAGTGAAGGGGGCGAGTTCCTGGTCTGTGTCACCTGAGGTCAGATAAAGCAATGTGTTTCTCTGACCTCGTGTGATACTTCCCACTTCACAGCGTGACCCACATAGAGTAACTATATATATACGCACACATACATACGGTATATCTGCAAATATATATATATAATCTAACTATATATATATATATACACATATGTGTATATATATATATAGTTAGATTTTATTTATATATATGTGTGTTTGTGCATATATATATATATATGTGTGTGTGCATATATAAAATATATATATATACACATGCACACATATATATACAAATATATATATATACTCTAACTATATATACACATATATGTGTGTATATATATATACCGTAGTTAGATTATATATATATATATATATATATATGTGTGTGTGCATATATATATATGTGTGTGTGTGCATATATAAAATATATATATACATGCACACACACACACATATATATATATATATATGCACACATATATATATGAAAATATATATATACTCTAACCATATATACACATATATGTGTATATATATATATATATATATATATAGTTAGATTATATATATATGAATACATGTATGTGTGTGTGTATATATAATATATATATATATATATATATGCACACACACATATATATATATATACACACACACACACATATATGTGTATATATAGTTAGAGTATATATTTGCATATATTTATATGTATATATATATATATAAATATATATACTCTAACTATATATACACAGATATATGTGTGTGTATATATATATATATATATATATATATATATATAACAAGAAAAAAAACTGCACAGCACTCAAAGACAAATGTGAACTGGTGCTAGCAAAGCTGCAGGGTTATATAATATGAAAAAGATCCTTGCAGCACACAGCTACTACCAATGATGTACATAAGCTACAAGCTATATATATTTGAGGAAAAAGTTTAAAAACTTACGTTTTTTTCAAAAAACTCAAAAATCTCCAATTTTTTATTTCATTCTGAAGTTCTTGGTACATACATTGGCCAATGTCTGTTTGCTCATCAACTGCGACAAAGTGACTTCAGGGTCTGATGAGTCCTACGCTGATATCCCTGTCCTCCTTGTCCGCTTCCCCACTACTAAGTGGGCAGACACCATCTAGACCCTCCATCACCTGTAGGTAATGAGGGTGCACATTGCAGCATGGATCCTGCAACTCCATATGATAAATAACAAGAAAAAAAAACTGCACAGCACTCAAAGACAAATGTGAACTGGTGCTAGCAAAGCTGCAGGGTTATATAATATGAAAAAGATCCTTGCAGCACACAGCTACTACCAATGTTGTACATAAGCTACTAGCTATATATATTTGAGGAAAAAGTTTTTAAACTTGCTGTTTGGCTCCGCCCTCAGGGGGCGGGGCTAAACAGACTTTCTGGGAGAGAAAAAAAAACTCTGTTTAATGCTGCTGAAGAGGGAGAGAATGATTGACAGCGGTGGGCAGATTACACATGCAGGGGGTGTGAATCTGCCCTTGGCTGCAGCCCCTAGCCACCTCCTTTCTGGCTGGAGCATGTAAGTTTTCTAAGTGTATTATCTCGGGGTACAGGGCTGCTCAAGTGCTGGGGGACCCCTTGCCTGCATGCTGTAGACATGCTGCATCCAGTGCTGTAATTAGATCACCATGCCTGGTGTGGTGACAGGTCCTCTTTAAGAAGACCTAAGACCGGGAGGCGGGGTTTCACGCTCCTCCAACCCGCCCCCTCTTGTCAATCATCCTGGTCGCCTGCTGCTGCCTCCCCTCACACTGTAACATGAACGCGCGCCTCCGGTCTCCTGTATTGCGCCGCGCATGTTCTGTGCACACTGCCCGACGACTTTCTGGACACCCGGCGCACAGCGCATGCGCGGCGCCATACAGGAGAACGGAGGCGCGCGTTCATAATACATTGTGAGGGGAGGCAGCAGCAGGCGACCAGGATGATTGACAAGAGGGGGCGGGTCGGAGGAGCGCGAAACCCTGCCTCCCGGTCTTAGGTCTTCTTAAGTGTAAGCAGTTATCTAAGTGCATATTTAATTGTATATAGGGCATCAAAAGGCTATAGCCACCTTCTCTGAATGCCGCCTTATGGTACCTTTACACGCGGCAACATTTCTAGGGTGTCAACAGGTAACTTACTGGCTGCAGTGAAATCATGGAGAGATTATTCCATTTGTACACAGCAACAAGATAGAACCTTGTCTCCATGATTTCACTGCAACCAGTAAGTTACCTGTTGACACCCAAGAAATGTTGCCGCGTGTAAAGGTACCATCAGTGCTGCAGAAGGTGGCTATTTTAGCTTTTGATGTCCAGGGGGGGGTGACAGGTTCGCTTTAAAGAAAAGCACTTTTTTTTTCAATGAAGTTAACAATAAATGAATTAGAAATGCACTCTATACATTGTTAATGTGGTACATGATTATTCTAGCTGCAAACGTCTGTTTTTTAATGCAATATCTACATAGGTGTATAGAGGCCCATTTCCAACAACCACCACTCCAGTGTTTTAATGGTACATTGTGTTTGCTAACTGTGTAAGAAGGCTAATGGATGTTGTTTAGAAAACCCTTGTACAAGTATGTTAGCACAGCTGAAAACAGCTTGGCTGATTAGAGAAGCTATAAAACTGACCTTCCTTTGAGCTAGTTGAGAATCTGGAGCATGACATTTGTTTGTTCTATGAAACTCTCAAAATGGCCAGAAAAAGAGAACTTTCATGTGAAACTCGACAGTCTATTCTTGTTCTTAGAAATAAAGGCTATTCCATGCGATAGATTGCCAAGAAACTGAAGATTTCCTACAACGGTGTGTCCTACTCCCTTCAGAGGAGAGCACAAAAAGGCTCTAACAAGAGTAGAAAGAGAAGTGGGAGGCCCCGCTGCACAACTGAGCAACAAGACAAGTACATTAGAGTCTCTAGTGTGAGAAATCGACGCCTCACAGCTCCTCATCTGGCAGCTTCATTAAAAATACCCGCAAAACGCCAGTGTCAACGTCTACAGTGAAGAGGCGACTCCGGGATGCTGGTCTTCAGGGCAGTGTGGCATAGAAAAATCCATATCAGACTGGCTAATAAAAGAAAAAGATTAATATGGGCAAAAGAACACAGACATTGGACAGAGGAAGATTGGAAAAAAGTTTTATGGACAGACGAATCAAAGTTTGAGGTGTTTGGATCACACAGAAGAACATTTGTGAGACGCAGAACAACTGAAAAGATGCTGGAAGAGGCCTAACGCCATCTGTCAAGCATGGTGGAGGCCTGACGCCATCTGTCAAGCATGGTGGAGGTGATGTGATGGGCTGGGGTTGCTTTGGTGCTGGTAAAGTGGGAGATTTGTACAAGATAAAAGGGATTTTGAATAAGGAAGGCGATCAGTCAATTTTGCAACACCATTCCATACCCTGTGGACAGCGCTGCATTGGAGCCAATTCAATTTCATCCTACAACAGGACAATGACCCAAAGCAAAGCACACCCCCAAATGATGCATGAATTATTTAGGGAAAAAGCAGGCAGCTGGTATTCTATCTGTAATGGAGTGACCAGCGCAGTCACAAGATCACAGCCCCATTGAGCCGTTGAGGGAGCAGCTTGACCATATGGCCCGCAAAAAGTGCAGATCAAGCCAATCCAATTTATGGGAGACGCTTCAGGAAGCATGGGGGGAAATTTCTCCAGATTACCACAGCAAATTAACAGCTAGAAGCCAAAGGTCTGCAATGCTGGAATTGCTACACAGGAGCATTCTGTGACCAAAGCAAAGTCTGAAGGAGAAAATTATTATTTCAAATAAAAATCATTCTTTCTAACCTTGTCAATGTCTGGATTATATTTTCTATTCATTTTGCAACTCATTTGATAAATAAAAGTATGAGTTGTCATGGAAAACACAAAATTGTCTAGGTGACCCAAAATCTTTGAACGGTAGTGTATATGTATGCTGTATAGCTGGGGCATTGTGTATATGCATGCTCCCTAGATGGGGCTCTGTATAGGGGCATGCTCTTTAGCTGGGGCACTGTATATACATGCTCTTTAGCTGGGGCACTGTATATGCATGCTCTTTAGCTGGGGCACTGTATATGCATGCTCTTTAGCTGGGGCACTGTATATGCATGCTCCCTAGCTGGGGCACTGTATATGCATGCTCTTTAGCTGGGGCACTGTATATGCATGCTCTTTAGCTGGGGCACTGTATATGCATGCTCTTTAGCTGGGGCACTGTATATGCATGCTCCCTAGCTGGAGCTCTGTATAGGGGCCTGCTCCCTAGCTGGGGCTCTGTATAGAGGCCTGCTCCCTAGCTGGGGCACTGTATATGCATGCTCTTTAGCTGTGGCACTGTATATGCATGCTCATTAGCTGGGATACTGTATATGCATGCTCTCTAGATGGGGCACTGTATATGCATGCTCTCTAGATGGGGCACTGTATATGCATGCTCTGAGGATGGGGCACTGTATATGCATGCTCTTAACCTGGGGCACTGTATATGCATGCTCTTTAGCTGGGGCACTGTATATACATACTCTTTAGCTGGGGCACTGTATATGCATACTCTTTAGCTGGGGCACTGTATATGCATGCTCTGAGGCTAGGGCACTGTATATGCATGCTCTTAAGCTGGGGCACTGTATATGCATGCTCTTTAGCTGGGGAACTGTATATGCATACTCTTTAGCTGGGGAACTGTATATGCATGCTCTGAGGCTAGGGCACTGTATATGCATGCTCCCTAGCTGGGGCACTGTATATGCATGCTCTTTAGCTGGGGCACTGTGTATATGCATGCTCTTAAGCTGGGGCACTGTATATGCATGCTCTTTAGCTGGGGCACTGTATAGGGGCATGCTCCCTAGCTGGGGCACTGTATATGCATGCTCTTTAGCTGGGGCACTGTATAGGGGCATGCTCCCTAGCTGGGGCACTGTATATGCATGCTCTTAAGCTGGGGCACTGTATATGCATGCTCTTAAGCTGGGGCACTGTATATACATACTCTTTAGCTGGGGCACTGTATATTCATGATCTTGCTGTCAGGAAGTTATAGTTCTTCAACAGCTGTGAAGTCATAGGTGTAGAGACAGTTAGCTGTTACCATATGTGCAGCGAGAGACGTCATGGATTACACCCAGCCTAGGACCAGGCGGCTCCTGTGTATAGATCAGTTCAGTGAATCATGTCTTGTCTCCCAGCTTTGTCTGGTGATGCAACTGCTGATGTGGCAGAATCAATGAGGACACAGCCTCATATGCCAAATATGAACAGCGTGTAACTCCCAACCTGAGAGGCAATGATGAGGGTTAGTAATAAACATATTACAGTCCAAGGAGGGGCGTGGAGGGGGGAAATAAACTGAGATCCAAGTCTGGATGCAAAAATACATTTCCAAATACAGAGTTTGGAGTAATAGAGGAGAGGTGCTCCCTGCTCAGAACAATACGTCCTCTATTACGAGGGATACAGCAAGGTAAGCAGCAAGGGGTGCAGCAAGGGATGCAGCAAAGGAAGCAGCAAGGGGTGCAGCAAGGGATGCAACAAGGGGTGCAGCAAGGGATGCAGCATAGGAAGCAGCAAGGGGTGCAGCAAGGGATGCAGCATAGGAAGCAGCAAGGGGTGCAGCAAGGGATGCAACAAGGGGTGCAGCAAAGGAAGCAGAAAGGGGGTGCAGCAAAGGAATCAGCAAGGGGGTGCAGCAGGGAATGCAGCAAGAAATGCAGCAAGAGAAGCAGCAAAGGGTTTAGTAAGGAGTTCAGCAAGCAGTGCAGCAGGGGGTGCAAGGGAAGCAGCAATGGGTGCAGCAAAGGATGCGGCAAGGGGTGCAGCGAGGGATGCAACAAGGAGTGCAGCAAGTGATGCAGCAAGGAATGCAGTAAGTGATGAAGAAAGGGGTGCAGCAAGGGATGTGGCAAGGGAAGCAGCAAGGGGCGCATCGAGGGATGCAACTAGGAGTGCAGCAAGGGATGCAGCAAGGGGTGCAGTAAGGTATGCGGCAAGGAATGCAGCAAGGGAAGCAGCAAGGGATGCAACAAAGGGTGCAGCAATGATGCGGCAAGGGGTGTGGCAAGGGGTGCAGCAATGATGCAGCAAGGGGTGTGGCAAGGGGTGCAGCAATGATGCAGCAAGGGGTGTGGCAAGGGGTGCAGCAAGGGGTGCTGTAAGGGATGCAGGACTGTGACCCAAGTTTACTTTGCACCACATAACAGTTCACTGATATAATATCATGAGACCTGAGACGGCAGCGCAGTGCGATACCAGTGGTAGACAAGGTTCAAATAATATTATTGCTCTCATTCATTCCATAGGACGGTGCTCAGCTCTGACAATACTAAACTCACAGGATACACGTGGAATAAAAACTGTCGCCCGTCTGTTCCAGACATGAACACAATTCCTGAAATACCTGAGATCTGAATATGTAACTAAACCTGTCAGACATGTTCTCAGGACGCCGCCTGCATCCCTCACCTCTTCCTGTCATGTATCTATGGACACACAGAGGATCAGCATTAACAGGGTTGATCCCACAATCCTATTATTTTTGACAATCACAGTAACTGTTCCATTTCCCTTTTCTCTTATATAATCCCCTGGCAAAAATGATGGAATCACCTGGCTCGGAGGATGTTCATTCAAAAAAATGTACTAGCCGGTAACGGTTACTTTTGTAGACCAAGCAGGGGAGGAAATTATGGAATCACTCAATTCTGAGGAAAACAAATTATGGAATCACCCTGTAAATTTTCATTCCCAAAACTAACACCTGCATCAAATAAGATCTGCTCGTTAGTCTTCATCTAAAAAGGAGTGATCACACCTTGGAGAGCTGCTGCACCAAGTGGACTGACATGAATCATGGCTCCAACACCAGAGATGTCAATTGAAACAAAGGACAGGATTATCAAACTCTTAAAAAAGGGTAAATCATCAGGCAATGTTGCAAAAGATGTTGGTTGTTCACAGTCAGCTGTGTCTAAAATCTGGTCCAAATACAAACAACATGGGAAGGTTGTTAAAGGGAAACATACTGGTAGACCAAGGAAGACATCAAAGCCTCAAGACCGGAAACTTAAAGCAATATGTCTCCAAAACATGAAGTGCACAACAAAACAAAGGAGGAACGAATGAGAGGAAACTGGAGTCAAGGTCTGTGACCGAACTGTAAGAAACCGCCTAAAGGAAATGGGATTTACATACAGAAAAGCTAAACATAAGCCATCATTAACACCTAAACAGAAAAAAAACAGGGTTACAATTGGCTAAGGAAAAGCAATCGTGGACTGTGGATGACTGGATGAAAGTTATATTCAGTGATGAATCGCGAATCTGCATTGGGCAAGGTGATGATGCTGGAACTTTTGTTTGGTGTCGTTCCTATGAGATTTATAAAGATGACTGCCTGAAGAGAGCATGCAAATTTACACAGTCATTGATGATATGGGGCTGCATGTCAGGTAAAGGCACTGGGGAGATGGCTGTCATTACATCTTCAATAAATGCCCATGTTTACATTGATATTTTGGACACTTTTCTAATTCCATCAATTGAAAGGAAGTTTTGGGGATGATGAAATCATTTATCAAGGTGATAATGCATCCTGCCACAGAGCAAAAACTGTGAAAACATTCCTTGAAAGAAGACACATAAGGTCAATGTCATGGCCTGCAAATAGTCCGGATCTCAAGTCAATTGAAAATCTTTGGTGGAAGTTGAAGAAAATGGTCCATGACAAGGCTCCAACCTGCAAAGCTGATCTGGCAACAGCAATCAGAGAAAGTTGGAGCCAGATTGATGATGAGTGCTGTTTGTCACTTATTAAGTCCATGCCTCAGAGACTGCAAGCTGTTATAAAAGCCAGAGGTGGTGCCACAAAATACTAGTGATGTATTGGAGTGTTGTTTTGTGTGTTTGTTTTTCATGATTCTATAACTTTTTCCTCAGAATTGAGTGATTCCATAATTTTTCCCTCTGCTTTGTCTACAAAAGTAACCATTACCGGCTAGCACATTATTTTTCAAGTTTTCTTTTAGTGTTCCTTCAGGGCAGAGAGTCGCCATGTGAAATGACTTTAGGTTTGTGCCAGGTCTGTGATCTGCTTTTTTTCTACAACATTAAGCAACTGAATGGAAATCCTCCGAGCCCGGGGAGTCCATCATTTTTGGCAGAGGTTGTAGAAGGCTGCAGATCTTCTCTGTGAAGCCTCCAGCAGTCGTCCTCCATCATGGTCACCTTCCATCTTTCTCTTATAGAAGTCTGCAGAGCTTCTCTGTGAAGGGTCCAGCAGTCGTCCCCCATCATGGTCACCTTCCATCTTCCTCTTATAGTAAGGTGTGGATCTTCTCTGTGAAGGGTCCAGCAGTCGTCCCCCATCATGGTCACCTTCCATCTTTCTCTTATAGTAAGGTGCGGATCTTCTCTGTGAAGCCTCCAGCAGTCGTCCTCTATTGTGTTCATCTTCCATCTACCTTGGTATTGTTGTTCCATCTCACTTTTCTCTTATGCTGCAGATCTTCTCTGTGGGGCATCCAGCAGTTGTTTTCCATCATATTCATGGTCCATATACTATGCTCCATCTCCTTGATATCCTGATGAAATATTTTTCCTTGTTCTTTGCTAACAGCACATAGGATTTCAGGAAAGTAGTTCATATTGACTACTGTAGTAACTATTCTGCTGGTGGAGTCACTGTGTACATACATTACATTACTGATCCTGAGTTCCCTCCTGTATTATACTCCAGAGCTGCACTCACTATTCTGCTGGTGCAGTCACTGTGTACATACATTACATTACTGATCCTGAGTTACCTCCTGTATTATACTCCAGAGCTGCACTCACTATTCTGCTGGTGCAGTCACTGTGTACATTACATTACTGATCCTGAGTTACCTCCTGTATTATACTCCAGAGCTGCACTCACTATTCTGCTGGTGCAGTCACTGTGTACATACATTACATTACTGATCCTGAGTTACCCTCTGTATTATGCTCCAGAGCTGCACTCACTATTCTGCTGGTGCAGTCACTGTGTACATACATTACATTACTGATCCTGAGTTACCTCCTGTATTATACTCCAGAGCTGCACTCACTATTCTGCTGGTGCAGTCACTGTGTACATACATTACATTACTGATCCTGAGTTACCTCCTGTATTATACTCCAGAGCTGCACTCACTATTCTGCTGGTGCAGTCACTGTGTACATACATTACATTACTGATCCTGAGTTACCTCCTGTATTATACTCCAGAGCTGCACTCACTATTCTGCTGGTGCAGTCACTGTGTACATACATTACATTACTGATCCTGAGTTACCTCCTGTATTATACTCCAGAGCTGCACTCACTATTCTGCTGGTGCAGTCACTGTGTACATACATTACATTACTGATTCTGAGTTACCTCCTGTATTATACTCCAGAGCTGCACTCACTATTCTGCTGGTGCAGTCACTGTGTACATACATTACATTACTGATCCTGAGTTACCTCCTGTATTATACTCCAGAGCTGCACTCACTATTCTGCTGGTGCAGTCACTGTGTACATACATTACATTACTGATCCTGAGTTACCTCCTGTATTATACTCCAGAGCTGCACTCACTATTCTGCTGGTGCAGTCACTGTGTACATACATTACATTACTGATCCTGAGTTACCTCCTGTATTATACTCCAGAGCTGCACTCACTATTCTGCTGGTGCAGTCACTGTGTACATACATTACATTACTGATCCTGAGTTACCTCCTGTATTATACTCCAGAGCTGCACTCACTATTCTGCTGGTGCAGTCACTGTGTACATACATTACATTACTGATCCTGAGTTACCTCCTGTATTATCCTCCAGAGCTGCACTCACTATTCTGCTGGTGTAGTCACTGTGTACATACATTACATTACTGATCCTGAGTTACCTCCTGTATTATACTCCAGAGCTGCACTCACTATTCTGCTGGTGCAGTCACTGTGTGCATACATTACATTACTGATCCTGAGTTACCTCCTGTATTATACTCCAGAGCTGCACTCACTATTCTGCTGGTGCAGTCACTGTGTACATACATTACATTACTGATCCTTAGTTACCTCCTGTATTATATTCCAGAGCTGCACTCACTATTCTGCTGGTGCAGTCACTGTGTACATACATTACATTACTGATCCTGAGTTATATCTTGTATTCTACTACAGAGTGCAGCTCTGGATGTAGCACTTCATCCTTGTTGTGCAGTGATGTAATTCTGCTGCATCTGGTATAATGATTTCCAAATTGACAGCTCCATTCATTATTATTAACCCTTTGCTGACAGGACACAGTCACTTCTGATCTTCAGACTCTGTCCTTCCTCTCGCGCCCTCTGACAAATTGTGTTCTACGTTTCATCCAATATAAAGAGTGTAAATGAATAGGATTCTCATTAGATGAGTCTGTTGCAGGCACAATGGTTGGGGAGGGGTTATAATTGGGAACATAAGCAGAAACTGAGAACACTCAGCTCTGGTAATTGCATAGTACAGCAGGTAAGATAATATGTGGCCGACAGATACTGTTACTCTGTCCTGGGGTGCAGCACAGTAATGGAACCAGCAAGATAGGAACTTAATCAGGGGCGGACTGGCCCAGGTGGCAAGGGGGCAAGTGCCCCCTGGGCTGGTCGTATAGCCCCCATCTAGGGCCCCCCCAAAAAAATTTCCGACAGCATCCACCCTTCCCCCTTGGTCCTCACCTAAGGACCGGCGTCACTGAAAGGGGCTGCCGAAAATTTCCGACAGCACCACCTTCCCCCCCCCGGTCCTCACCTGAGGGCTGGTGGAAAAATATTGCCACCCAGAGTTTGTCTCACCAGCCAGCCCCTGAACTTAATACACATCAATCTACCACACCCCACTAATATACAGTGACATGTAAGAGTTTGTGCACCCTGGTCAAAATTTCTGTTATTGTGAACAGTGAAGCAAGTAGAAGATGAAATGGTGTCTAAAAGGCAAAAGTTAAAGCTGACACATTTCCTTCGTATTTTAGGCAAAAAAATATATTTTTTTCATTTTATAACAAAGGAAAATGGGCCGATGCAAAGGTTTGGGCACCTTAGTAGCACACACTTTTGCAAGTATAACAGTTTGAAAACTCTCTTTGTAGCAGCCAAGAGTCTCTTAATTCTTGTATTCACCCATTCTTCCTTGGAAAAGTTTTCCAGTTCTGTGAGATTCCTGGCTCATCTTCCAGTTCGGTGAGATTCCTGGCTCATCTTCCAGTTCGGTGAGATTCCTGGCTCATCTTCCAGTTCGGTGAGATTCCTGGCTCATCTTCCAGTTCGGTGAGATTCCTGGCTCGTCTTCCAGTTCGGTGAGATTCCTGGCTCGTCTTCCAGTTCTGTGAGATTCCTGGCTCGTCTTCCAGTTCTGTGAGATTCCTGGCTCATCTTCCAGTTCTGTGAGATTCTTGCCTCGTCTTCCAGTTCTGTGAGATTTCTGGCTCGTCTGCCAGTTCTGTGAGGTTCCTGGCTCATCTTCCAGATCTGTGAGGTTCCTGGCTCGTCTTCCAGTTCTGTGAGATTCCTGGCTCAGCTTCCAGTTCTGTGAGATTTCTGGCTCGTCTGCCAGTTCTGTGAGGTTCCTGGCTCATCTTCCAGATCTGTGAGGTTCCTGGCTCGTCTTCCAGTTCTGTGAGATTCCTGGCTCGTCTTCCAGTTCTGTGAGATTCCTGGCTCGTCTGCCAGTTCTGTGAGATTCCTGGCTCGTCTTCCAGTTCTGTGAGATTCCTGGCTCATCTTCCAGTTCTGTGAGATTCCTGGCTCATCTTCCAGTTCTGTGAGATTCCTGGCTCATCTTCCAGTTCTGTGAGATTCCTGGCTCATCTTCCAGTTCTGTGAGATTCCTGGCTCATCTTCCAGTTCGGTGAGATTCCTGGCTCATCTTCCAGTTCGGTGAGATTCCTGGCTCATCTTCCAGTTCGGTGAGATTCCTGGCTCATCTTCCAGTTCGGTGAGATTCCTGGCTCATCTTCCAGTTCGGTGAGATTCCTGGCTCATCTTCCAGTTCGGTGAGATTCCTGGCTCGTCTTCCAGTTCGGTGAGATTCCTGGCTCGTCTTCCAGTTCTGTGAGATTCCTGGCTCAGCTTCCAGTTCTGTGAGATTTCTGGCTCAGCTTCCAGTTCTGTGAGATTTCTGGCTTGTCTGCCAGTTCTGTGAGGTTCCTGGCTCGTCTTCCAGATCTGTGAGGTTCCTGGCTCGTCTTCCAGTTCTGTGAGATTCCTGGCTCATCTTCAAGTTCTGTGAGATTCCTGGCTTGTCTGCCAGTTCTGTGAGATTCCTGGCTCGTCTTCCAGTTCTGTGAGATTCCTGGCTCATCTTCCAGTTTCTGTGAGATTCCTGGCTCATCTTCTAGTTCTGTGAGATTCCTGGCTCATCTTCCAGTTCTGTGAGATTCCTGGCTCATCTTCCAGTTCTGTGAGATTCCTGGCTCATCTTCCAGTTCTGTGAGATTCCTGGCTCATCTTCCAGATCTGTGAGATTCCTGGATTATCTTCCAGTTCTGTGAGATTCCTGGCTCATCTTCCAGTTCTGTGAGATTCCTGGCTCATCTTGCATGCTTTGCTCTTTTGAGATTTCGCCACAGATTTTCTAAGATGCTCAGATCAGGGGATTGTGAGGGCCACTGTAAAACCTTCAGCTTTTTAGGTCATATATTGTGGATTTTGACATTTAGGATCATCATCGATTTGGAGAAGCCATACTCTTTTCATTTTCAGCTTTTTTACAGATCGTGTTATCTATGTTTCCATCAATAATTTGGGATTCCATCAAAAATTTGTAAAATGTCATTGAATCCATTCTTCCCTCTACCTGTGAAATGTACCAGGTGTTAATGGCTGCACCACAAGCCCAAAGCATCATTGCTCCACCCCAATGCTTAATGGTTGGCGAGATGTTCTTGAAATTGTGACTTTTATATCCACTCATACCTTTGATCATTGTGGTCAGAGTTCTATTTTATCCTCATCAGTCCACACGACTTATTTTCAAAATGCATCAGTCTTGTTTAGATGTTCTTTTACACACTTCTAATGCTGAATTTTATGGTGAGAAGGCAGGAAGGTTTTCTTCTGATGTCTCTTCTATAAAAGGCCATGTTTGTGCAGGTGTCTCTGAACAGTAAAACAATATACAACAACTTCACAGTCTGCCAAATCTTCCTGAAGGACTTGACCATGCAGTCAAGCGGGGGTACTGATTGCCTCTCAAGCAATCCTAAGAGCAGCTCTCACTGAAATTTTACTTGGTCTTCCAGACCTTATCTTGACCTCAACTGTTCCTGGTAACTGCCTTTTCTTAATTACATTTGGAACTGAGGAAAGGGCAAGTTGAAAACACTTTGCTTTCTTCTTATAGCCTTCTCCTGCTTTGTGGGCCTCCACCATTTTCATTTTCAGAGTGCTCGGCAGCTGCTTAGAAGAACCCATGGCTGCTGTTTGGAGGATTTTATAAATCTGTGAAATTGCATCCCCTGACCTTTCCTAACGAGGATAGTGAGCAAGTCATGACCCCAAAAGGATCATTAAGGTCTGAAACCTTGGTCAAAGTTATCTGAGCACACAAATCTCTGAGAGGGTCCAAACTTCTGCATTGGCCCATATTCATTTTTGTAAATTTTAAAATGTTAAAAAATATTTTTTTTTTGCCTAAAATACAATGGAAATGTGTCATCGTTAACTTTATGTCTTTTAAAGATCAGTCAATCTTCAACTTGCTTGACTGTTCACAATAACAGTAATTTTGACTGTGGCAACTTACCTTTGATTAATTACAATATATTAGTAACACAAAAGCACAGAAGTGTACTTACAATAGAAGTGAGGCAGGTGGATTTTGGAGAAATCATTAAACAACTTTTTCCGCTTACTGTAACAATCCTCGCAGTTACCTGCCTCCACAACTAGGGTGATATTTGATGGCGTTCCATAGTAGTTTATGCTAGTATATAGTGAGCTCCTCCTAGTGGTGGCTGTATAAATCTGTATGTAGTGAGCTCCTCCTAGTGGTGGCTGTATAAATCTGTATGTCATGAGCACCCTCTAGTGGTGACTATATTAATCTATATGTAGTGAGCTCCTCCTAGTGGTGGCTGTATAAATCTGTATGTAGTGAGCTCCCTCTAGTGGTGACTATATTAATCTATATGTAGTGAGCTCCTCCTAGTGGTGTCTGTATAAATCTGTATGTAGTGTGCTCCCCCAGTGGTGGCTGTATAAATCTGTATATAGTGTGCTCCCCCTAGTGGTGTCTGTATAAATCTGAATGTAGTGAGCTCCCTCTAGTGGTGACTGTATTAATCTATATGTAGGGAGCTTCCCCTAGTGGTGGCTGTATAAATCTGTATTTAGTGTGCTCCCCCTAGTGGTGTATGTATAAATATGAATGTAGTGAGCTCCCTCTAGTGGTGACTGTATAAATCTGTATGTAGTAGCTCCCCTAGTGGTGGCTGTACAAATCTGTATGTAGTGAGCTTTCCTAGTGGTGGTTGTATAAATCTGTATGTAGTGAGCTTCCCCTAGTGGTGACTATATTAATCTGTATGTAGTGAGCTCCCCCTAGTAGTGATTATATTAATCTGTATGTAGACAGCTTCCCATAGTAATGGCTGTATAAGTCTGTATGTAGTGAGCTCCTCCTAGTGGTGGCTGTATAAATCTGTATGTCATGAGCACCCTCTAGTGGTGACTATATTAATCTATATGTAGTGAGCTCCTCCTAGTGGTGGCTGTATAAATCTGTATGTAGTGAGCTCCCTCTAGTGGTGGCTGTATAAATCTGTATGTAGTGAGCTTCCCCTAGTGGTGGCTGTATAAATCTGTATGTACGAAGCTCCCCCTAGTGGTGGCTGTATAAATCTCTATGTGGTGAGCTCCCTCTAGTGGTGGCTGTATAAATCTGTATGTACTGAGCTCCCCCTAGTGGTGGCTGTATAAATCTGTATGTAGTGAGCTCCCTCTAGTGGTGGCTGTATAAATCTGTATGTACGGAGCTCCCCCTAGTGGTGGCTGTATAAATCTATGTACTGAGCTCCCCCTAGTGGTGTCTGTATAAATCTGTATGTAGCGAGCTCCCCCTAGTGGTGTCTGTATAAATCTGTATGTAGCGAACTCCCCCTAGTGGTGTCTGTATAAATCTGTATGTAGCGAGCTCCCCCTAGTGGTGACTGTATAAATCTCTATGTAGTGAGCTCCCTCTAGTGGTGACTCTAGATTGTGAAAATTACACCATATCATGAAATTCATATGCAGCAGATATATTAATTACATATCAACCTTGTTATTTAGTATAGGTGTCTATGGAGCCTCTATACGGTCCTGAATGCTACTATAGAGCAGATAAAAGGATCTAACAGGTCAGATCTGGGATTTCCTTCTCAAGAGATAAGCAGAACCAAATGTATCTGGCACCACTTATCTTCTGAATTTTTAGGAAGTCAGTGGTGATTTGTTCCAGTTGACAGATGTCTATGTCTATACCCAGCTCCCAAATCTGCAGTCACATCGCCAGGGTCCTCCACCATTATTACTGGACCTAGCAATGCTGACATCCTCTGTGCTGCTCTGTGCCAAATCAGCAATGATCGCAGCCTGCATTTCCTTCATCTATGACAGTGATCAGACAATAAGAATATAAATAAAGTCCGATCTCCCAAACACGAGGATTCGGCAGTGACCTCACAGCTGTGCCGGCCGCCCCTGCTCTGTGAGAGAAATTGATAAAAACCAGCAGCTGTGTATGGCCGGCGTCCAACAGAGAGGGAAACAGATCCATCTGTACGGCAGGACGAACACGAGGCTACTACAATACGCTGACCGGACACCGGGCCAAAATGGGGCCCATCACTAGTCCTGGGAAACTTACTGCACCCCCAGCATGCACCATTGACCCCCGCACAACAGAGGACGATGGGATTGATGCAAGTGTAGCAAACCCTCAGCTGTAAGGCCCATTTCGCACACTGAATTTTGCATGGAGGCTTCTCCAGCCTTGTATAGTGGCCATCAAAATTAGAGAACAAATGTATGATCACTTAAATTTGTAATCTACATTGATGAACATTTGGCGGTTTTACACCATGCCACTAGTACAGTGTATCCAAAATGACCAAAAAACCTTTATTTTACCCAAAACGTGATGATCATAATTAGAGAACAGCAATGACTATAGCCAGAGAAAGATGAAAACTAAATGTCATGAAGGTTAGAACAGTCACCAATCAGTAGGAAGTGTGCAGGCCTTTGCTCTGTCCAGGCCTTTGCTGTGAATGATTTCAGCACATCTGTGGCCACAGGACATCACTAGTCTCTCACATTGCTCTGGGGGGGATTTTGGCTCACTCTTCTTCCAGTCTTTTCCACAGTTCAGTGACTGTTGTGATTTCTAGGCCAGAACTTTGTCACCAGAGGTTTCTATTGGGTTTAGATCAGGATTCGGGGCTGTGGACACTTTATTGTTTCAATGTTTTCTGTTTCAAGGAACTGCTTTACCCATTTTGCTGTGTGACAGGGGACATTGTCCTGCATGAACATTGCTGCTGATTGATGCTGAACGCAAGTAATGAACCACGTGTTGTTGAAGAAGGTTCTGATCCACACTTGCATTCATTTACCATGTAGCTGCATGAGAGGTCCAACCCCTGCAGAAAACATTCCTCAAACCATGACACTTCTTTACACAGAGGGTTCAGTCTTTCACCAGGTTGTCGACGAACATAATGTTTCCCATCAGACCCAAATAAATTAAACTTGATTTCATCACTAAAATGAACTGTGGACCACTTCTCTTCTATCCACACAATATGCTCCTCACCAAAGTGGAGTCTAGACTTTTGATTCTTTCTACTAATAAGAGGTTTGGTCATTGCATAGTGGGCTTTCAGTCCAAATCATCTTAAATGGTGTGCCACTGTATGACGAGACAGATCCTTACCCTGTTCAGTACTGAACTGGTGAGCCATTCCAGCTGCACTGTTGAAACGATTACCCATGTATATTTTCTGCATTATCCTGTCCTGTCTTGCTTTTGTCTTTCTAGGGTGAGCAGCCTTCTTGGGGACGTGAAAGAGTTTGTGATGTTGCAAAATTCTAGACATCACAGGCTTGGAATGACCAACGTCTGTTGCTATGGCTGAAAGGGTGACCCCTACGGCTTCATCTGGACAACCTGCTGCTGGAGGGCTTCAGTCACTTTGGAACGGCAAAGTGAGTGCAAACTGGAAAGTTAGGCTGCCAGTTAAATAGGGTTTTGTCAGATAATTAAGGAAATTAGCACCAGGTGCCAGAATAACTCCAATACCTTGTCAGTATCTGAGAGTGTTCTCTAATTTTAATCAAAGTCTTCTTCATTTTTCTCATTTACATTTTTATTCTGAGCCTTATAATATATTCAAGGTGCTGTGTATGGCCACATAAATCTCGAGACTCGCCAATGCAAGTCTATGGGAGCGAGAAAAAACAATGAAAGTCACATGGACCATCCGTGTGGCGTCCAATCTTTACAGATAAGTTACCATCCTGTTGCATAGGACACTGCTTGTGGTCCGGTAAATGATTGTTGATTAATGGCTGCTGAAAACAAAATCTGCAGACTCACAACATTGAATACCAGGGTCTGATCATCCAACTTCTCTGGCTGAAAACTGGACCAATTTATTATAGGCAGATGTGAGTGAACCCCGACCTCCAGACTACTCTGCGAACCTCAAACTCCTCTGTCCTACAGATTCTTCACTGTCCTACAGATTCTTCACTGTCTACCAGGGTCCTCACTGCCCACCAGAGTCCTCACTGATACAGAGCCTCACTGCCTACAGGTCCTCATGCCTACCAGAGTCCTCACTGCTACCAGGGTCCTCACTGTCTACAAGTCCTCACTGCCTACAGGGTCCTCACTACTACCAGGGTCCTCACTGCCTACCAGGGTCCTCACTGCCTACCAGACTCCTCACTGCCTACCAGAGTCCTCACTGCCTACCAGAGTCCTCACTGCCTACCAGGGTCCTCACTGCCTACCAGGGTCCTCACTGCCTACCAGGGTCCTCACTGCCTACCAGAGTCCTCACTGCCTACCAGGGTCCTCACTGCCTACCAGGGTCCTCACTGCCTACCAGGGTCCTCACTGTCTACCAGACTCCTCACTGCCTACCAGACTCCTCACTGTCTACCAGAGTCCTCACTGCCTACCAGGGTCCTCACTGCCTACCAGGGTCCTCACTGTCTACCAGGGTCCTCACTGCCTACCAGGGTCCTCACTGACTACCAGAGTCCTCACTGACTACCAGGGTCCTCACTGCCTACCAGGTCCTCACTGTCTACCAGGGTCCTCACTGCCTACCAGGGTCCTCACTGCCTACCAGGGTCCTCACTGCCTACCAGGGTCCTCACTGCCTACCAGGGTCCTCACTGTCTACCAGGGTCCTCACTGCCTACCAGGGTCCTCACTGACTACCAGGGTCCTCACTGCCTACCAGGGTCCTCACTGTCTACCAGACTCCTCACTGTCTACCAGAGTCCTCACTGCCTACCAGGGTCCTCACTGTCTACCAGGGTCCTCACTGTCTACCAGGGTCCTCACTGTCTACCAGGGTCCTCACTGTCTACCAGACTCCTCACTGCCTCCCAGACTCCTCACTGCCTCCCAGACTCCTCACTGTCTACCAGACTTCTCTGTCCTCCTCCATCTTCCTCGTTGTCTACCCAACTCCTCATTGCCTGCCAGAATCTTCAGCCACCTCCAGGCTTCTCTATCCTAATTTAAAATTCTTGTGCAAGCTCCAGACTCATCTGTGTTCTCCTCCAGGTTCCTCTGTTCTCCCGCTTCCAGACTCCTCTGTATCCTCCCTCCCCCAGGATCCTCTATCCTCAAGGTTCCTCTTCAACTACCAGATTCGTGTATGCAAAATTCCCCAGTGACTTTCAAACTCTTCTGCAACCTTCAGGCTCTTCCTTCTGGCCTCCAGACTCCTCTGCGTCCTCCATACTCCCCTACGACCTTCAAACTCTTCTCTCTGGCCTCAAGACTCCTCTCTACCAAACTCCCCTGTGACTTTCAAGCTCCTTTGTGACCTTCGGACTCTTCACTCTGGTCTTTAGACTCCTCTGCGACCTTCATTCTCTTCTCTCTGGCCTCCAGACTCCTCTGCAACTTCACTCTTCTCTCTGGCCTCCAGACTCCTCTGCGACCTACAGACTCTGCTCTCTGGCCTCCTGACTTCTCTGCAACCTTCAGAGTCTTCTCTTGGCCTCCATACTCCTCTGCAACCTTCAGACTCTTCTATCTGATCTCCAGACTCCTCTGCAACCTTCACTCTTCTCTCTGGCCTCCAGACTCCTCTGCGACCTACAGACTCTGCTCTCTGGCCTCCTGACTTCTATGCAACCTTCACTCTTCTCTCTGGCCTCCAGACTCCTCTGCAACCTTCACTCTTCTCTCTGGCCTCCAGACTCCTCTGCGACCTTCACTCTTCTCTCTGGCCTCCTGACTCCTCTGTGATTTTCAGGCTCTTCTCTCTGGCCTCCAGACTCTTCTGTGACCGTCATACTCTTCTCTCTGGCCTCCACACTCCTCTGCATCCTCCATACTCCTCTGTGACGTTCAGGCTCTTCTCTCTGGCCTCCTGACTTCTCTGCAACCTTCACTTTTCTCTCTGGCCTCCAGACTTCTCTGTGACCTCCAGTCTCACCTTTGACTTTCATACTCCTCGGTGACCTCCAGACTGCTCTGGTAGGGTCATACCTCCCACAGAACAAAGTGTAGGCCTTTGTAAATTTAATGAGTCAGGTATATCTCTCTCCCCAACAAAATAACTTGGGAACCTATGGGGGGACGGAGGCCACCATACACATTACTTATTCTGATCTTGCCGATATTTGTGGGCTCAGATGACTTTAGTGTAATGTGTATGGAGTCCTGTATTGTCAGTTCGAAGTATCTAATATCAAGGAAACGTAACTAGCAATGGCTGCGTTCCTGCAGGACGTGTTTCAGGTGGTGTCAGTTTGGTTACCATGTAGCGGTCATATATACAGCTTCACAGTGCAGCATGTTATACAAACAAGTTATAAATCATCCGGGAACTAAAGCCATCGGTATCCAGCGACACGGCAGGAAGCCGCAGCACAGGAATTCCAGTAAACAAGCCTCATAATTAATGGGCAGTTATACCGCCAGAGCCATCCTCATTCACATGGTCAGACGTACCGTATCCAGTGTAAAGGAAAAAGGTATTTACAGCACCGCCACGACCCATATAAAAGATATCCCGCCACATATGGCACCACCACAACTCGTATATACATATCCTGCCATATACGACACCGCCGCAACTCATATATAAGATATCCCGCCATATATGGCACCACCACGACTCGTATATAGATACCATGCCATATACGGCACCGCCACAACCTGTATAATAGATATCCTGCCATATACGGCACCGCCGCAACCCGTATAATAGATATCCCGCCATATACAGCACTGCTGCGGCCCGTATAATAGATATCCTGCCATATACAGCACTGCTGCAGCCCGTATACTAGATATCTCGCCATATACGGCACTGCCACGACCTGTATAATAGATATCCTGCCATATACGGCACCACCACAATCCATATATAGATATCCCGCCATATATGGCACCACCACAAATAGTATATATAGATATCCTACCATATACGACACTGCCACGACCCATATAAAAGATATCCCGCCATATATGGCACCACCACAAATAGTATATATAGATATCCTACCATATACGGCACTGCCACGACCCATATAAAAGATATCCCGCCATATATGGCACCACCACGACTCGTATATAGATACGCCATATATGGCACCGTCACAACCTGTATAATAGATACCCAGCCATATACTGCACCGCCACAACCTGTATAATAGATATCCTGACATAACTCTTCTTCAAACTCCACCATACCCAAAACGTCTACACAGATTGTCTGGTGACCATTCATGTAATTTTATTTCTATCCCCCATTTCTTCAAGATGCCTGGACCATCAGTGTTATAAGCCCCTGTACCTTGTGTAACCCCCATCTCGTCGTAGATTGTAAGCTCTTTTGAACAGGGTCACCTTTATTTTTTGCTTTATGTATTGTATGTTTTACATTAATGTTATGCTTATTGTATTGTTTCCTATTATTGTACTGTATTCTCTCTCTGGAAATACTATAATATTGTGTATTTTCTTACTGTATTATACTGTGTATGTTCATCTATTACCCACTGTATTGTAAAGCGCTGCGGAATATGTTGGCGCTATATAAAGATTTATTATTATTATTATTATTATTATATCCCGCCATATACGACACCACAATGACCTGTATATAGATATCCCGCCATATACGGCACCACCACAACCCATATAATAGATATCCCGCCTTATACTACAGCGCCACGACCTGTATAATAGATATCCTGCCATGTAAGACACCACAATGACCTGTATATAGATATCCGCCATATACAGCACCACAATGACCTGTATATAGATATCCCGCCATATACGGCACCACAATGACCTGTATATAGATATCCGCCATATACGGCACAATGACCTGTATATAGATATCCGCCATATACGACACCACAATGACCTGTATATAGATATCCGCCATATACGACACCACAATGACCTGTATATAGATATCCGCCATATACAGCACCACAATGACCTGTATATAGATATCCGCCATATACAACACCACAATGACCTGTATATAGATATCCGCCATATACAACACCACAATGACCTGTATATAGATATCCCGCCATATATGACACCACAATGACCTGTATATAGATATCCGCCATATATGACACCACAATGACCTGTATATAGATATCCGCCATATACACCACAATGACCTGTATATAGATATCCGCCATATACAGCACCACAATGACCTGTATATAGATATCCTGCCATATATGACACCACAATGACCTGTATATAGATATCCCGCCATATATGACACCACAATGACCTGTATATAGATATCCGCCATATACACAATGACCTGTATATAGATATCCGCCATATACAGCACCACAATGACCTGTATATAGATATCCGCCATATATGACACCACAATGACCTGTATATAGATATCCCGCCATATATGACACCACAATGACCTGTATATAGATATCCGCCATATACACCACAATGACCTGTATATAGATATCCGCCATATACAGCACCACAATGACCTGTATATAGATATCCTGCCATATATGACACCACAATGACCTGTATATAGATATCCCGCCATATATGACACCACAATGACCTGTATATAGATATCCGCCATATACACCACAATGACCTGTATATAGATATCCGCCATATACAGCACCACAATGACCTGTATATAGATATCCGCCATATATGACACCACAATGACCTGTATATAGATATCCCGCCATATACGGCACCACAATGACCTGTATATAGATATCCGCCATATACACCACAATGACCTGTATATAGATATCCGCCATATACACCACAATGACCTGTATATAGATATCCGCCATATACACCACAATGACCTGTATATAGATATCCCGCCATATACACCACAATGACCTGTATATAGATATCCGCCATATACACCACAATGACCTGTATATAGATATCCGCCATATACGACACCATTTAAGGTGAATAATAGAGTAAACTAAACAAAAAGTAACAAAAACCAATGATCATGTGATCCAAAATGATTCTGCTACACTCCCCCCCCCCGACCCCATACAGGGCGGCCCTTTGTGTCGTGTCCCCCCCTCTCTTTGGCCGCCGCCCCCTCCTCTGACCGCCGCCCCGGTCACTGCCGCTGCCCCTGACAGATTCCAGCGGGAAATCCCAGCTCAGAGCCACGCCCTTCCCTCGACACCCTATTGGCTAAACATGACGCACACGTCTGTCGATCACGGCCCCACCTCGATCCTTATTGGCTGACTGTATGAAGTGAGGGCGGGGCTTCAGCTGCCGTATTATAACCGACGCCGCAAATCTGCGCGCTTCAATGACTGACGCTCTATTTATAAGCGTCAGATATCAACCCGCAGCTCCTATTGGCTGAACGCTCCTTAATGTCCCCTGCTCATTGGCTGGATCCTCCTGTCCGTTATCCGCCTGTCTGGGTAAGTCCCGCCTCTCTGCCAGCTGCGGCAAAGGGAGTCTTTCTGCGTTTTCTGATTGGCCGTCCCTCAGATGCTGTACGGCTCCTAGCCACGCCCTCCGCCTGCATTGCGTTATATCATTGGCTGAGGTGACCGGCTCGCCTACCATCGCCACTTGTGATTGGCTGGGCTGACAATCTGTCAGGCGCCTCAGTGAGGGGGAGCGGCCGGTCTCTGGAGGACGGTGTCTGCGGGCTCTAACGGTGGCGGCCGGGTGTGAGGAGCCGAGATTCATCGCTCAGGGGGTCCGTGAGGAGGAGAACCGGCGCCGGGGTCACTAGTGAGTATCCGAGGAGACTGCGGGTGTGTCCGCCATACTGCAACGTGTACTCCGAGGACTGACTGCGCCCACCGGGCATACCTCACCCTGACAGCGCCCCCCCGGCCATGTCTCACCCACTCCCCCGCGGCCATGCCTCACCCTGCCTGTGTACCACCCCCCGGCCATGCCTCACCCTGACTTACCCTTCCCCCCCCCCTATATGCTGGTCCGGGGGGGCTGTGGCTGCTCCCCCCTCCCTAGTATATTGGTCCTGGGGGGGGGGGGGCTGTGACTGCTCCCCTACCCTAGTATATTGGTCCTGGGCGGGGGCTGTGACTGCTCCCCCACCCTAGTATATTGGCCCTGGGGGGGCTGTGGCTGCTCCCCCCCCCCCCCTCTATGCTGGTCCTGGGGGGCTGTGGCTGCTCCCCCCCCCCCCCCCCCTCTATGCTGGTCCTGGGGGGGCTGTGGCTTCTCCCCCTTTCCCCTCTATGCTGGCCCTGGGGGCTGTGGCTGCTCCCCCTCCCTAGTATATTGGCCCTGGGGGGGCTGTGGCTGCTCCCCCCCCCCCCCCCCCCCCTCTATGCTGGTCCTGGGGGGGCTGTGGCTTCTCCCCCCACTCCTCTATGCTGGCCCTGGGGGGGCTGTGGCTGCTCTCCCCCTTTTCCCCTCTATGCTGGCCCTGGGGGCTGTGGCTGCTCCCCCTCCCTAGTATATTGGTCCTGGGGGCTGTGGCTGCTCCCCCTCCCCCCCCACTCCCCTATGCTGGTCCTGGGGGAACTGTGACTGCTCCCCCCCCCTCTATGCTGGTCCTGAGGCGGCTGTGGCTGTGCCCCCCTCCCCCTCTCTATGCTGGTCCTGGGGGAGGTGGGGGGGGCTGTGGCTGCTCTCCCTCCCTAGTATATTGGTCCTGAGGGGCTGTGGCTGTCTTCCCTCTACGCTGGTTCTGGGGGGGGGGGGGTGGCTTGTGGCTGCTCCCCCTCCCTAGTATATTGGTCCTGGGGGGCTTGTGGCAGCTCCCCCTCCCTAGTATATTGGTCCTGGGGGGGGGGGGGCTGTGACTGGTCCCCCCCCTAGTATATTGGTCCTGGGGGGGGGGGGGGCTGTGACTGGTCCCCCTCCCTAGTATATTGGTCCTGGGGGGGGCTGTGACTGCTCCCCCACCTTAGTATATTGGTCCTGGGGGCTGTGGCTGCTCCCCCACCCTAGTATATTGGTCCTGGGGGCTGTGGCTGCTCCCCCACCCTAGTATATTTGTCCTGGGGGCTGTGACTGGTCCCCCACCCTAGTATATTGGTCCTGGGGGCTGTGACTGGTCCCCCACCCTAGTATATTGGTCCTGGGGGGCTGTGACTGGTCCCCCTCCCTAGTATATTGGTCCTGGGGGGCTGTGACTGGTCCCCCTCCCTAGTATATTGGTCCTGGGGGGCTGTGGCTGCTCCCCACCCTAGTATATTGGTCCTGGGGGGCTGTGGCTGCTCCCCCACCCTAGTATATTGGTCCTGGGGGGCTGTGGCTGCTCCCCCACCCTAGTATATTGGTCCTGGGGGGGCTGTGGCTGCTCCCCCACCCTAGTATATTGGTCCTGGGGGGGCTGTGGCTGCTCCCCCACCCTAGTATATTGGTCCTGGGGGGGCTGTGGCTGCTCCCCCACCCTAGTATATTGGTCCTGGGGGGGCTGTGGCTGCTCCCCCACCCTAGTATATTGGTCCTGGGGGGCTGTGGCTGCTCCCCCACCCTAGTATATTGGTCCTGGGGGGGCTGTGGCTGCTCCCCCACCCTAGTATATTGGTCCTGGGGGGGCTGTGGCTGCTCCCCCACCCTAGTATATTGGTCCTGGGGGGGCTGTGGCTGCTCCCCCACCCTAGTATATTGGTCCTGGGGGGGCTGTGGCTGCTCCCCCACCCTAGTATATTGGTCCTGGGGCTGTGGATGCTCCCCCACCCTAGTATATTGGTCCTGGGGGGGCTGTGGCTGCTCCCCCACCCTAGTATATTGGTCCTGGGGGCTGTGGCTGCTCCCCCTCCCTAGTATATTGGTCCTGGGGGGGCTGTGGCTGCACCTCCCCCAACCCCTTCTCTACTGTCCTGGGGTCTCTTCCTCCCTGTACCCAGTGCCGTTGCCTTACTCTCGGGCTGATCTCGTACTCGTGCCCCTCTCACATCCTGTGTCAGTCTCAGAGGAGTCTTTGTCCAGGCTGTGGAGGCCTCCGCTCTCTATATACACATCATGCTCTGAGTTTTGCACTGTCCCCCTGTCATGGGTGGAAGGGGGGCGTGGGTGGGTGCGCGTTATCATCCCCTTTGTCTCTACAGTATGTGAGGTGACATATTGGAAATTGTGATAATAGCAATGATATCAAGGGAGGAGGGAGGTGACCGCTGTGTGTACAGACCGCACCGTGACCTCACCCTGTATATGACCTGTGCACTGCACCGCATCCGGGCTCCTCACCCTGTATGTAGGATATACATGTGTGTGTATATGGATACAGGCCATGAATGAGGAGAGGGCACAGGAGAATTGGGGTGTAGTGTACAGAGGAGGGGGTGTGGGGTGCAGTGTAGCGTGTGGGTGTCTGCTGACCCTTCTACATTGGGTCAAATACAAGTTGAAGATCCTGGTGGCAGAGCTGTGCGCAGGCAGTGGTGGTGGGTTGCAGTGTATTATACCGAGGCAACAATGATGGTGTGTGCAGGGTATTGTACAGGCGCCTATGGTGGTTGTATGCCCGAGTTTGGTGTATAGGTGACAATTGTTTAGCAGCGCAGTGTTAGTGTACAGGCAGAGATGGTGCTAATGTAGTGTGCAGGCGACTGTTGTGCATGCAGTGTATGGGTGGAGATGGTTGTGTGGTGTACAGGCGATGATGGATGTACACAGTGTAAGGTACAGGCGGACATGGTTATGCGCATGTTGTAGTGTACTGGTGCCTATGGTGGATGTGTAGTGTATAGATGACTATGGTTAGGTGTGCAGGCAGCAATGATGGATGGGCATTTAGTGTACAGGCGGAGATGGTGGTTGTGTGCGCAGGGTTCTGTACAGGTGGAGATCGTGGTATGTGCTGTGTAGGGTACAGGTGGAGATGGTGGTTGTGTGCGCAGGGTTTTGTACAGGTGGAGATGGTGGCTTGTGTTGTGTTGTGTAGGGTACAGGTGGAGATGGTGGTTGTGTGCGCAGGGTTTTGTACAGGTGGAGATGGAGGTATGCGTTGTGTAGGGTACAGGTGGAGATGGTTGTGTGCGCAGGGTTTTGTACAGGTGGAGATGGTGGTATGCGTTGTGTAAGGTACAGGCAGAGATGGTGGTTGTGTGCGCAGGGTTCTGTACAGGTGGAGATCGTGGTATGTGCTGTGTAGGGTACAGGTGGAGATGGTGGTTGTGTGCACAGGGTTTTGTACAGGTGGAGATGTTGGTATGCGTTGTGTAGGGTACAGGTGGAGATGGTTGTGTGCACAGGGTTTTGTACAGGTGGAGATGTTGGTATGCGTTGTGTAGGGTACAGGTTGAGATGGTGGTTGTGAGCGCAGTGTAGTGTATAAGAGACAGTGGTTGTATGTGCAGTATTGGTGAACAGGCGGTGTGTTATGGAGAAATGTATACAATTAAATATATTATTACGGTGTGTCACTGGCTGTTTACATGTGCAGCTCAGGGTGAAAGAGCAAAGTACTGCAGCTCAGACCTTCAGATTGTAATGTGTCACCTATGATGACGGTAATAAACAGAGCTGGAGGTGTCGGGTGATTCGGGAGGTCTCTGCTTGTACAGGGCCGGGGATGTCTGAGCGCAGTTCATTAGCCCACAGCACAGTCAGCTGGGGCCCGGACCTGACACCGTCATGTGCTTGTCTGACCTGTTACCTGATGGGATTGTTATATTTACAGAAAACTGAGAATAAATGGCCACTTGACGTGTGACAGAGACAAAGCTGAATGATAACCGTGTCTTCCTGGCTTGTATCCGGGGACCAGACTAGTGTCAGTTGAGATCATTTCTGTATCTTTTGTAGTTGGGAATGACAGTACGACCCTTGTAGGGTTGTCCTGACGTATTTCCTGCCTGATCTGATGGTGAACAGCGATATATCTGCACATAGGGCTGTGGTTTTTGACATTCAGCAGCAACAATCGTCTTTTGGAGAGGAGGTGAAATGGTGCCTTGTAAGATGTTGAAATCCTTATACAATGATTAAGACTGTATTCCAGTACTGAGGGTCAGTGAGGATGTGAATGCCGGACCCCTCACCCCCATCACTTTGACCTTGTTTAGGTAGAAATATGGAGTCAGATCCTCCCATCATACTCATCACAGGCTTTATAAGCATCTTACTGAGAATCCTGATCCTGTTCGCTGCGGGGGCACACGAGGACAGGCGGCTGCCAATCCTGCTACCATCACCAGACCTGTGATTAAGGGCCGGCGGGCACAGACGGCGGCCATGAGCTTGTTCAGTGACACTTATGAGGAGTCTGAGGGCTGTACTCAGTACTCCATCAGGACCAACAAGAGACATTTCTGTTATTGGAAGACATTCCGGTTTTGCCTCTTGTAGGTGTGTGGACATAGATGGGGCCGTGTGGCTCTGTTCACACCTTCTTATGTTTCTGATTCATACCACATATATAGCCGCCTGCATGAGGATCCGTTCTTTCACAGGAGCTGTGTTTGGTGCCAGGAGCTGATTCACATCCCGTCAGGACAAGTTTTCCTGCATTACACCTGTCGGAGTGCCGCCCGAGGCCTCGAGTACTTTTGTTGCATCACACAGCCGCATAGAAATCAGTGTCATCACTCAGAACCTCTGACTTCATTCATTTACAACCTGTCATCAACAATCGCAGCATCAGATGCCATTTATTCTGCTCTTTGTTTTGTAGGAAGTAATATAGCGGCACGCAGAGGCATCGTATGGCGGCACACAGGTTTAGGAACAGTACTGATTATTGCATGCGCCATGTCTGGTTCTGACATGGTTAATGGCTGGTATTTCCACACTTGGTGCGTGCCATCCTTGCGCCCTCTTTTGCAGCTGCGGCATAACAATCCTATTTTCTTTGGTTAGAAAAATAGTTTAGCGATACAATGTGAGGGGGAAGGGGGGAGAGCTGCACTTCCATAATAGGGACTCTTAGAGAGTGGACCCCCCTGTAAGTGCTCATTTCTGGAGCTGGCCATGCTTGTGTGCGCGTATTGCTACCCTGTGATGAGCGTTATGCCCCCCCGTACAGCTAAGATGGTGGTCCTATTCAGCTGCCTAATGGGCTGCAAAATCTAATGTTCCAGATCCTCGTGTTCTGCAGCGTTCACCCGTACTGTCGGTCGGACCTTTCGTCTCTAACGTTTTTGGGTCTTCTCAGATATTTGGTGACAGCCATCGTGGCCACCTCGCTTCAATCTCTGGATGGGAAGTTCATTGAGTAGGTGAGAACGTCAGGCTCTGTTCACACACAGCGCAGATTTTCTTCTTTGTCTTCTAGTACCAGAATTGTAAATAAGATTTAAATAAATTGATTTCCGCGAGGTGGAAAGTTGCCTGCATTTCAGATTTGGTCAATCTACGGTTTGGACAGCTGTGTGTAAAGTTTTCTCCTTTTCCGCAGTCATCTAGGGATGTAAAGCAACATCCTACAAATAATTTGTGCAGGAAACAAAGAATATAAAAAGTACTAAGTTCATGACATGAAGAAGCGATAGAAATGAAGGATAGAAAACATACAAATGGAACAATCTGTACAGACCTGTGGAAGATGAACATCAGCGAAACGGTACCGTCATCTGCCTCCAACACCCCCTCCCTGCACAAGATTTAACCCACATATAGTGGATTAAAGCGAGCAAAAGAAACCGGTGAGTGCCGTCTTTTTTTTCTATAAACTGAAGAATATATTAAGCACTTGAAGACTGAGCAACACTGGTACAGGTGATAAGCCAAGGTGATTAGGTGGGCCAGACACGGTCCTAAAAGGAGGTTTGGGGCTATAGTGCCGGGTGATACTCTTTTGTATCTGGACTTTATACAAATGAAACAGCAGTGCAGATTAGGTCTGTGGCTCTCTGTGGCTCTCTGTGGCTCTCTGTGGCTCTCTGTGGCTCTCTGTGGCTCTCTGTGGCTCTCTGTGGCTCTCTGTGGCTCTCTGTGGCTCTCTGTGGCTCTCTGTGGCTCTCTGTGGCTCTCTGTGGCTCTCTGTGGCTCTCTGTGGCTCTCTGTGGCTCTCTGTGGCTCTCTGTGGCTCTCTGTGGCTCGATCCTACAAGTATCATAGATGCCACATATGGATAATCTATTATATAATTGCGAATGGGTTTTTTGCCCCTTCTGAGTCCACTACGCTTGCGAGTCAGCGTGGTCATGTGGATACGCCCGAAGCATTGGCCGCGCAGCGGCCATTGCGAGCAGTTCTAAGGCGACTCGCTATGCCCGCGCAGCGGGCATGGCGAGTCGCCTCTAGCAGCGCGAAGCATTGGCCCGAAGCGGCCATTCGAGTCAGAGACTCGCTCTTCTAGAATCCCGATGCATCTGCATGGGCACCCACTAGTATATCATAAAAAGTAGATGCGACCAACACATGGGTCATTCACCCCATAAAGATGTCAGGTGAGACACCATCATAGATAGAAGAGACAGACATAACGAATACTGGTATAATGCCAAGTAGCATACATATACTCCCTAATCCTAGTAGAACTCTCCCAACTCACGTTTCGCCTTAGTGGCTTCGTCAGAGGATGTAAATTAAAGGCTTCCCTCCCACTGTGGAAATGGATATCTGTGGTGATGGGATTTCTTCTCTGTACTGCTTGACTGTTTACGTTGCAGATATTCTTCTGGGAAAATCTCCATTTGATGCTGTCGCCCCATCCTCTTGGTTGTCGAGGGTCTGACCTGCGGGACCTTGCTGTCAGATGAACTAATGGGACTGATAAATCTGCTTAATTAAACGGGACCAGCTTCAGTTCCCTTCACAGCTCAAAAATGAACTTTTAGGGCCAATTTAAACTTTAATTTTCACAGATCATAAAGTAGTGGAATCCTGTGGTTAATTTAGGTGGCAATAATCCTTTTCTGTTCCCTTTTATAACCCTCCTGGGTTTCTTGGGGATCAGGGCCGTGGACAGATTTGATGGCAGACGCCTTTGTCTGAGAGCCGCCGGAGCACACGAATGTGGTGATCAGATAGGGGCAATGTATTGGGCTTAGTTTTCGTTATGGGAAACCTTTAAAGTTGACCTGGGATGACTCTTGTTTCCTCTTATTGGACCCTTCTCGGTGTCCTCTGTGTACAGGGTGTAACTTGAAGCTCATATGCCCGATGCGAAAGCTCCAGCGGGGCTCCCAATTATTGCAAATCTTTTAATAGTTATGGCCACTTTACACACACCAACTTATCTGTCCAACTTCTGACCAACTTACTGGTTGCAGTGAAATCATGGACACATTGCTCATTTGTACACAGTCCACAAAATGGTGCAATGTGTCCATGAATTCACTGCAACCAGTAAGTTGTTCAGAAGTTGGACAGATAAGTTGGTGTGTGTAAAGTGGCCCTTAGTCTTTTTCTATAGACCAAAGGGACTTTTGGGGCCCCCTAGGCTCCAGGGCCCAGGTGTGATTGCAACCCCTGCCTCTGTATATGACTGGTATGGCGGCAGCGTTGTATGCCTGATTATCCGTCTTCCCTCCTCCAGACGCCGGCATACCCAGTGCAAACATCCATTTTTAATGAGCTGCGGTTATTAATAGTTGATTATGATGTGTAAAATGGGCTGAGGCATAAAGAGGCAAACCCTGTAATCCGGCTCTGGATCGGCTCCAGGAGGCGGCGTGCATTTCTGTCCGCTGTGTAATGCTTTTATTTTCTTTTTATATAAACCCTCAGCACCTCTTTGTGCTGCTTTGTTCATCCTGAGCTTCCTGTTGCACAGAGTATTAGTTAAGCTGGTGGTGACTGTGTTGTCACTGGAGCGACAAGGGGTTATTTTGCTTTAAAGTGTTTTTTTTTTTTCTTTTTTTTCTTGTAATATTGGGCCACAAAGCGTCTCAGGTGCTGTAATATTCGGTGCTTTCCACATTGGACGCTTCTGGAGCTCCTGCTCCACCCGGGGACGCTCTGCCCCTGGGGTCCTCTTTGTTGCTGATGACACATGGCTTCCAGCTCCAGGCGTGGCCGGCCGCCTTCTGTTCATTCTGTCTGGCATGAGACAGCTATTGGCAGGATCCGGCCGTGGTCAGGAGGAGATAGCTGGGACATGACATCACAGGATCCTAATACAGAGGAGGGAGAAGCATGGAGGCCGCGGAGCTGCAAAATCACTTCATTTACTGTGCATCAGTAATGACCTATAGGAGCTACAGACACTGGGACTATGGCAACTTTTCCTGGGCCCTGACTAGTCCTGCCTTGACTTTGGGATATGGTGTGGAACAAAATCTCCATCTGTAAGGCTTCATTCACACCTCAGTGTTTAAACACACGTGAAAAATGGCCCTCATTGATTTTTCACGAATTGATAAATGACAAAGCTTCTCATCTCCTTTTTAATATTGGCAGTACAGATTGCACACTGATGCTTGCCATGTGCATATAGTGATGTCATGTCTGTGCCCCTTTCTGCCACGGGGCCTGCGCCGGCCTTGGCCCCTTTCTGCCACGGGGCCTGCGCCGGCCTTGGCCCCTTTCTGCCACGGGGCCTGCGCCGGCCTTGGCCCCTTTCTGCCACGGGGCCTGCGCCGGCCTTGGCCCCTTTCTGCCACGGGGCCTGCGCCGGCCTTGGCCCCTTTCTGCCACGGGGCCTGCGCCGGCCTTGGCCCCTTTCTGCCACGGGGCCTGCGCCGGCCTTGGCCCCTTTCTGCCACGGGGCCTGCGCCGGCCTTGGCCCCTTTCTGCCACGGGGCCTGCGCCGGCCTTGGCCCCTTTCTGCCACGGGGCCTGCGCCGGCCTTGGCCCCTTTCTGCCACGGGGCCTGCGCCGGCCTTGGCCCCTTTCTGCCACGGGGCCTGCCGTTTTGGAGATTCCCTCTAAAATGATCATCTCGACATCGGTTTGGCTCTTATGGTGCTCGCATCCTCGCGCTTTGCTCATTTTTCCTGCTTCCAATACGGTCTGTTCACCCTCCCTGCCATTGTATTCCATGTTATATGGCCGGTGAATAGTGTCCGTGTTCTGGCTGATCGCCGTCCCTCCTGTATGGATGCGCTGTGGGTTGGCTCTGTGCAGTAATCCTTTGTAATTTCTCTGTTTATAGGGGATTTACCATCACAACTCATAAACCATGCTGTCACCTTCTCCTAGTTAGCTTTATTTTATGGCCATATAACTCTTCTCTGTCGGGTGACTCTGACTCCGAGCATGTCGGCATCTGAGCCGTGATTGGTTACTGGGGGGTATGTACCTGTCAGCAGGCACTCGTGTTGTCTGGGGTCCTCATTATCACCCTTCCTAACTTTGGACACCTGGGAAAGTTGGGTGGTCTCCTTTTTAATAGTTGTACTGCTGAGCACCATTGATCCGTTGCACTCTATGGCGGCACTTGTTAGGTTCTGCTCCTGCAGGAAGTTCCTGGAAGGCTTGTGGTTTTTCATTTGGGCCAATTCCCACCTGATGGTAATGGAGCGTGAGCTTTCACAGAAAAGTCAATGTTAACAAGTCGCAGCATGGCCACTGGCACTGGAAAGCTCCTGGATGAGCGTCACACCTCCGGTCCTGCTGTCTATCTTCTGTCCCACGTTTCCATTTACTGAGTCAGCAATCATTCCGCCTCGAGGGTCTCTTCCTATAGCAGCACATGATCTATTATGACAGGACGGGAGGGGTTGCACGCCGTTAGTTTTATACTACTGGACGATCAAATTCTGGATTATTGGATTCAGGAATGTGACATTCCCCTGCCCTGTTATTGTATTTGGGCGTTCGTGCACATCCCATTTCTGTGTATTGTTGCTTAATAATGGGTTAATTGCCTATTGCTCAGTATAGAAAAGCAAACTCCGAACCTGCAATGCAAAGAAACTATAACTGGGCGGTGAAATCTTGATTCAGGCTGCAAATTCAGTGTGTGACGACGTTTTGGTCTTAGAAGATGACCTTCATCAGTTCACTGGTAATGTGTATATAGAAAATATACATAATTACAAATCTGCTCTAAATGAACAAAGTGACAATGATAACAAAAGACTAAAAGAAGAAATCGGTGATAAAGTAGACAAGGAGCTGGACAAGATATGGGGGGGGGGGAAGTAAAGTGAGAATAGAAGTTGAAACTTATTCCAACTTATTTTTTTTATTTACATTTTCACTTTTCTGTGTGTTCCCCCTCTTATCCTTTAAGTAGATTTCTCGTTTACTCTCATTACTTTATTATTCTTTTAACCATTTGTTATAATACCGCTTTATTCATTCCGAGATTTCTGACATAGTTGTCATTTTATGTATATTTTCTTTTGTATAAATCACCAGTGAACTGATGGTCGTCTTGTAAGTCCGAAACGTTATCACACACTGGAATTGCTGCCTGAATCTTAAATCCCAATTTCGCGATATTCTAGCGCCCAGTTATCATATATTTGCCTATTGTCGCTTCACCATTTTGAAAAATGGTAAAGGTAAACGTGTAATGAGCTTTATTTGTACGCTGACTTTAAAGTCCAGAGGTTTAGTCTGCTTTTCTTGTCCCCCTTGATTTACACTGCATCTTTGTCCATTAGGTGCGTGTCTACAAGGCTTTATGGGGCTATGAATTCCATGTATGGTGTAGAAAAGGTTCAAGGTGATACTTTGCCGTTTCCCCTTGCTTTATACTGCAACTTTGCTCTCTGAGACCATTTACTCAAGCATAGGTGCATTGTCTACAAGTCTTTGTGACTGTTTGAATTCCACCTGCTGTGTAGAAAAGGCTAAAATACTTTAATTTCCCCCCTGCTTTACACTGCAGCTTTGTCTATTAGGTGCATTGTCTACAAGGCTTCGTGGTGATATGGATTCCCTGTGCTGTGAGGAAAAGGCTCAAGGTGATACTTTGTGTTTCCCCCATGCTTTACACTGCAGTTTTGTTCCATGACGCCAGTTGCCTAAGCTTAGGTGTGTTGTCCACAAGGATTTATGGTGATATGAATTCCCTGTGCTTTGTAGAAAAGGCTCAAGGTGATACTTTGTGTTCCCCCATGCTTTACACTGCAGCTTTGCTTCCTGAGTCCAGTTGCTCAAGCTAAGGTGCGTTGTCTACAAGGCTTCTTGGTGATGTGAATTCCTCCTGCTGTGTAGAAAAGGCTGAAGGTGATACTTTGCTGTTTCCCCCTTGCTTTACACTGCAGCATTGCTCTCTGAAATCAGTTGCTCATGCTTGGGTGGATTGTCCACAAGGATTTATGGTGATATGAATTCCCCCTGCTGTGTAGAAAAGGTTGAAGGTGATACTTTACTGTGTTCTCTCATGCTTTATACTGCAGCTTTTCCCCCTGAGTCCAGTTGCTCAAGCTAAGATGCGTTGTCTGCAAGGTTTCTTGGTGATGTGAACTCATCCTGCTGTGTAGGAAAAGGTTGAAGGTGATACTTTGCTGTTTCCCCCTTGCTGTACACTGCGGCTTTGCTCCCTTAGTCCAGTTGCTCCAGCTTTGTGCATTGTCTTCAAGGCTTCTCTTGGTGATGTGAATTCTCCCTGCTGTGTAAGAAAATGCTGGTGGTGATGCTTTGCTGTTCTCTTCCCTTCTTTACACCGCAGCACACCTTGTTCAGATTAGCTGCCGTGTCAAATAAGGTTAAACTACAGTACAGGCAACTAAATCCTCCGGAGGGAGATTATTGCTTAATTGCTGCACTTAAAACAAGGAGAAGCCTCGTTTAAAGGACGAGACAATAGGAATCCACAATGAATGTCCAGGCTTTACATTAAAGGACGGGCGCTCGCTGATCTCCAGTTTATTGTTGATTTTTGCTGCAGATTTTAGTGTTTAAATGCAAAATCCATGCTGAAATCTACATGCAGCACACTATTGTCCTCTGTGCTCACCCTTTGTTTATCTGGTCTAGGTAATCCTAGTTATTTCGGGTGAATGTAGTCATATTCAGTGCTATTTTTCGACTCCTATTCTGCATATTTTTCACCATTTTTCCCCTTTGCAGGCTCTCTAGTATTCAGTTGTCTCTGAGCTGGAGGGTGGAGACTAGCTGCTGTCTCTCATACACACATGAGGGAATCCTGCTCCCCTTTCTCTATGTAGCTCATGTTGACAAAAAGTAGCATCATGGAGGATAATATACAGCAATACTGAGCAGTGTAGCAGTGAATCCACCAATGGGATGACCTAAAATGGTGAAAAGCATTATGGAGGACATCTTATAGCAATACTGAGCTTAGTTGCTGTGAATCCAGCAGTGGGCTGAGCGTAACACCTATAAAGCATCAGCAGGGAGGTCATCATACAGCAATACTGATCTGTATAGCAATGAATAGTAAAAAGAAGCCTCGTGGAGAATATTATACAACAGTACCGAACAGTGTAGCTGTGAATCCACTAATGGAGTGGGATTAAATGGTAAAAAGAAGCAACATGGAGGATATTATACAGCAATACTGAACAGTTTAGCTGTGAATCCACCAATGGGGTGGGATACAATGGTAAAAAGCAAAATGAAGGGCATTACTGAGCAGTGTAGCTGTAATCCACCATTGTGGTCAGAAAATGGGAAGCATTGTGGAGGCTTTATACAGTAATACTTAGCAGTGTTGCTGTGACTCCACAAACTGGGTGAGAAAAAATGGTAAAGCTTCATGGAGCATATTGTACAGCAATACTAAGCAGTGTAGCTGTGAGTCCACACACTGTGAGATAATCATTAAAAAAAAATATGGATGATATTATACAGCAATACTTAAGTGTAGCCTTGAATCCACCATGGGTGGGATAAAATGGTAAAAGGCAAAATGGAGAGCATGATTTGGCATTACTGAGCAGTTTAACTATAAATCAACCAGTGAGGTGAGAATATGGCATTGTGGAGGATATTATACAGTAATACTATGCAGTGTAGCTGTGAATCCACCAATTGGGTGAGCTAAAATGGTAAAAAGAAGCCTGGACTGTAAACCCTTGAGGGGTAGGGTCCTCTCCTCCTCCTATACCGGTCTGTGTCTTGTATTGTTATTGCACTTGTCTTTTGTGTACGGTCACATGTACAGCACCATGGAATAAATGGCACTATAATATGGAGGATAATATATAGCCATACTGAGAGATGTAGCTGTGAATACAGGATTGGTGCATAATAAAACATTACACAATAGACATGCGTCTCTCAGCTCCTCACCCATCATCTTAAACTTGAATAGACAGCTGTAATCTGATCCCTCAGTGAGTCTGTACTGTCTGCATTCTCACTATTGGTTTGAAGATGACTCTTTACTGACGGCAATCAAATGGAAATCCAAAATATGTGAAACTCTCAAAGCATCACAACAATGCCACTTCATTGACACGCCTGGCCCTTTAGTCGCCCCCTTTTTTGCACCTGCTCTGGCTTTGGAGTGGACGCTGAGGGTTATACTCCGCTGTCCATCGTGGTGTTTGTCATGTGTAGGTTACTTCGTCCCTCCCAGTTATTCTCTGAAATTCCTCACATTTCTGTGCTGTGGGACGGACTGGAGAAAGCAATGTGGGAGTGCAGAAAGTCTGCTACATACCCAGGGACACTGCGGCCTGGTGGCCATCCGGCTAGTAAACGGGCAATAGGACGGAGGTGGGAGCACACCTGCACCCGACAGTCACCCTCGGCCTCTGGGCACTTGTCTGTAGCTATATTCACTCATTGCAGAGATTTTGGCATCTTATCTGAATGCAAAATCCACGTTTGCACCGGGTGACGTCACTGGGATTGGAGGTTTACATAAAGGATGTGGAGGCCAATAAGACGCAATGGTGTGAAGTGTTCAGGAATGTGGAGGTTTATATGGCGGATGTGCAGATCCTTGAAATGTTCTGTGGGGGGAAAGATGGAGGATAGTGTGACGCTCTTCAAGGAGTGAAGTCTCCATGATTGTGGAGGCCGGTGAGATGCTCTTCATATGGTGAAGGCTCTGGGATGTGGGGGATGAGAAGCTCTGCACCAGGGAGGTTTATATGGAGGATGTGGAGGCTGGTGAGACATCTAGATACGGTGGAGGCCGGTGCACGGGGTGAAGTCTCTGGGATTTTGGAGGTTTATATGGAGGCCGGTGAGCTGCTCTGCACGGGGTGAAGGCTCTGGGATTGTGGAGGTTTATGTGGAGGCCGGTGAAGGCTCTGGGATTGTGGAGGTTTATATGGAGGATGTGGAGGCCGGTGAGCTGCTCTGCACGGGGTGAAGGCTCTGGGATTGTGGAGGTTTATATGGAGGCCGGTGAGCCGCTCTTCACTGGGTGAAGGCTCTGGATTGTGGAGGTTTATATGGAGGCCGGTGAGCTGCTCTGCACGGGTGAAGGCTCTGGGATTGTGGAGGTTTATATGGAGGCTGGTGAGCCGCTCTGCACGGGGTGAAGGCTCTGGGATTGTGGAGGTTTATATGGAGGCCGGTGAGCTGCTCTGCACGGGGTGAAGGCTCTGGATTGTGGAGGTTTATATGGAGGATGTGGAGGCCAGTGAGCCGCTCTTCACTGGGTGAAGGCTCTGGATTGTGGAGGTTTATATGGAGGCCGGTGAGCCGCTCTTCACTGGGTGAAGGCTCTGGATTGTGGAGGTTTATATGGAGGCCGGTGAGCCGCTCTTCACTGGGTGAAGGCTCTGGATTGTGGAGGTTTATATGGAGGCCGGTGAGCTGCTCTGCACGGGGTGAAGGCTCTGGGATTGTGGAGGTTTATATGGAGGCAGGTGAGCCGCTCTGCACGGGGTGAAGGCTCTGGATTGTGGAGGCCGGTGAGCCGCTCTGCACGGGGTGAAGGCTCTGGATTGTGGAGGTTTATATGGAGGATGTGGAGGCCGGTGAGCCGCTCTGCACGGGGTGAAGGCTCTGGATTGTGGAGGTTTATATGGAGGATGTGGAGGCCGGTGAGCCGCTCTGCACGGGGTGAAGGCTCTGGATTGTGGAGATTTATATGGAGGATGTGGAGGCCAGTGAGCTGCTCTGCACTGGGTGAAGGCTCTGGGATTGTGGAGGCCGGTGAGCCGCTCTGTACGGGGTGAAGGCTCTGGATTGTGGAGATTTATATGGAGGATGTGGAGGCCAGTGAAGGCTCTGGGATTGTGGAGGTTTATGTGGAGGCCGGTGAAGGCTCTGGGATTGTGGAGGTTTATATGGAGGATGTGGAGGCCGGTGAGCCGCTCTGCACAGGGTGAAGGCTCTGGGATTGTGGAGGTTTATATGGAGGCCGGTGAAGGCTCTGGGATTGTGGAGGTTTATATGGAGGCCGGTGAGCCGCTCTGCACGGGGTGAAGGCTCTGGGATTGTGGAGGTTTATGTGGAGGCCGGTGAAGGCTCTGGGATTGTGGAGGTTTATATGGAGGATGTGGAGGCCGGTGAGCCGCTCTGCACAGGGTGAAGGCTCTGGGATTGTGGAGGTTTATATGGAGGCCGGTGAAGGCTCTGGGATTGTGGAGGTTTATATGGAGGCTGGTGAAGGCTCTGGGATTGTGGAGGTTTATATGGAGGCTGGTGAAGGCTCTGGGATTGTGGAGGTTTATATGGAGGCCGGTGAGCCGCTCTGCACGGGGTGAAGGCTCTGGATTGTGGAGGTTTATATGGAGGCCGGTGAAGGTTCTGGGATTGTGGAGGTTTATATGGAGGCCGGTGAGATGCTCTGCACGGGGTGAAGGCTCTGGGATTGTGGAGGTTTATATGGAGGCTGGTGAAGGCTCTGGGATTGTGGAGGTTTATATGGAGGCCGGTGAAATGCTCTGCACGGGGTGAAGTCACTGGATTGTGCAATGCTGAAAGTATTTCCCTAACAATGGCTGTCTGACTGCAGTTTTGGCCGCGCCGTCAGCGGCCGGTGAACAGAGAGACGGCTTTTGTTAGATTATTTGGAATTCTTCTTCATTAATACTATGGAAACCTCTGCGCAAAAGATGTCATTCACTGAGCGGCCGCATTCAGCCCACAGCCTCCACGGAAGAGGCCTGCGAGCCTCATTACTTCATACTCTGCTGTAACAACCAGGACATTGTTTAAAGGAGAACTCCAGAGCCGTTCTGAGACATTTAATATACAGCGGATATATAGTCTACACACCCCTTGTATAGGGTTGCGCTTTTGGTGACGTCAGGTGTTCATTTTGCACCTTTTGAATTTATGGTCTAAAAGTTCCCCCTTGGTCTCATCAGACAGAACGTTTCCCTCTCACTTTTGGTAGACTGGATGTAGATTTTGGTAAAATATACCCGGGCTTGGGTATTTTTCGTTGTAAGACATGGCTTTTGTGTTGCCCCCTACCACTCAGGCCGGACACATGATCAATACAGGAAATTGTGGTCATTTGCAGGACCACAACCAACAGCTCCTTTAATGTTGTTGGTGTCTTGGTACCTCCTGGACCAACTTTGTTGTTTTTTTTAGTCATCAATTTATGAAGGAAGTGCACTTCTAGGTAATGTCCGTGTCCATGGTGGATCTAATATCGTGGAACTTGGTTTGTATCTTCCCCTGACTGATGACTTTAAACAGTGAAATCCCTTTGCTGTGTTGTCAGCTGTTTACGGACCAGAAAATGTCACTAAAATCCTCTGAGAACAGGGACACTGTGATCGTTTACCGTCATTTATAGCGATTGTGATTAACCTGATTCAAAGTTTTATCTGTCTCAATCTGTACATTAGGGACTTGGGGACTCCAGGGGGAACTTGGGGGCTCCTGGTATACTACAGTGTGGGGAAGGACTTGGTTGCTCCTCGTGTGTTCTGGGGGAATTTGGGGGGGCTCCTCATGTACTCGGGAGGAGGCTGGGAGGTCTTGGAGGACATGGGGGCTCCTCTAGTACTCCAGTGGGGGATGGGGAGGACTTGGGGGCTTCTTGTGGACTCTGGGGGGGGGGGGGGGGGGGGTTGAGGGCTTGAGGGCTCCTCGTGTTCTTCAAGGAGGGTGGGACTTGGGGGCTCCTCATGCACTCTGAGGGGGGGGACCTGGGGGCTCCTTGTGTTCTCCTGGGGGGCTGGGTTGGGAGGGGGGGGGGTTTGAGGGCTTGGGAGCACCTCGTGCACTCTGGGGGCGGGGGACGGGGAGTAGGGGTCTGCAGTTCCAGGCTTAGTTGATCTCCCTTTTGTTCCTGTAGTATATATTTTGTGTTATTGATCCGATACTGTGGATTATCTAAGTAACCTGTGTCTCTTTACTTCACAGGGAACCTGTACGAGGGTGAACACAGGGAGGCCTGCAGAGCAGGTACAGTATCTACAGGTCACCTGTACACAGCGCACCTGGATTACACACTGTCTTGTGCTTTTGCTTCTCAATCTTTGTAGACCATAAGTTATTTGTGATAATATGATGTATTGCTGGGATGTGCCATAGAGATGGAGTCCAACCTCCTGGGCTACAGTCAGTTTAGCTTGTTGTATGCACCTCAGTGCTCTCCGCCATGAATAGTCCCGCGAGTATCACAGTCCCATGCCAGGTAGTTAGCAATTAAAAATTCCAATCATATCTGTTTGTTTAATATCATCATATTCTTGTCACCTGGAATTCTGTTTGTAATCCAGGAGGCTCAGGCTAAACAAAAATATAGTCCCTATCCTGGTGGTGGAGCGCTGCAGTGTGTGGAAATTTGGATTCTTGTACATTGCATCATAACGTACATCCTGTATTATACTCCAGAGCTGCACTCACTATTCTGCTATTGCGGTCACTGTGTACATACATTACATTACTGACCCTGAGTTACCTCCTGTATTATACTCCAGAGCTGCACTCACTATTCTGCTGGTGCAGTCACTGTGTACATACATTACATTACTGATCCTGAGTTACCTCCTGTATTATCCTCCAGAGCTGCACTCACTATTCTGCTGGTGCAGTCACTGTGTACATACATTACATTACTGATCCTGAGTTACCTCCTGTATTATACTCCAGAGCTGCACTCACTATTCTGCTGGTGCAGTCACTGTGTACATACATTACATTACTGATCCTGAGTTACCTCCTGTATTATACCCCAGAGCTGCACTCACTATTCTGCTGGTGCAGTGACTGTGTACATACATTACATTACTGATCCTGAGTTACCTCCTGTATTATACTCCAGAGCTGCACTCACTATTCTGCTGGTGGAGTCACTGTGTACATACATTACATTACTGATCCTGAGTTACCTCCTGTATTATACCCCAGAGCTGCACTCACTATTCTGCTGGTGCAGTGACTGTGTACATACATTACATTACTGATCCTGAGTTACCTCCTGTATTATACTCCAGAGCTGCACTCACTATTCTGCTGGTGGAGTCACTGTGTACATACATTACATTACTGATCCTGAGTTACCTCCTGTATTATACTCCAGAGCTGCACTCACTATTCTGCTATTGCGGTCACTGTGTACATACATTACATTACTGATCCTGAGTTACCTCCTGTATTATACTCCAGAGCTGCACTCACTATTCTGCTGGTGCAGTCACTGTGTACATACATTACATTACTGATCCTGAGTCACCTCCTGTATTATACTCCAGTGCTGCACTCACTATTCTGCTGGTGCAGTCACTGTGTACATACATTACTGACCCTGTATTATACTCCAGAGCTGAAATCTGTGTTCTGTTCTGGTGTCTGCTCTGGATTAGTAACTCTTTCTGGCAGTGTTGTGATTAGCTGTGGTCTGCTCACTCTCCTGACTCTTGCTCGGCTGTATCTTGCTGACTATTTCCAGCAGTGATCCACCATTTTTCTGGCCGGCTCCTGTGAGCTGCAGTCCCCCCTGTCTGCTCTGGTTTCTGACCCGTACCTCGTCCTCGCTCTGTGACTCACTCACTGGCCGCCGGCCACACACCCTGCATGACGAACCATTTTAGGAAGCCGGGCTTTCCTTTTTGGAAGTGATTTGTTTCTTATTTAAGCAGGAAATGGGTTTGACTCCTTCAAGTCCTTTGTTTTTTCGTTGAGGTCGCTTTCAGGTCTGTGTGAGGAGACTGTGAACCTCGGTGCCCGTCCAGCGCTGCACACACAACCCTGCAAAATCTCTGCTGTCATGGGATGAGAAGTTTTAATATCCAGAGGCCTCATACTTCTCCCAGCTGAGGGTTTGTTACAGTGTATCACTGTGTATATGGCGCGGTCACAGCTGCTCCTCATTCGGTATAATGCTGGATGACGGCTCTGGAGTGGTGCCCATGTGCTCCGCTCTCGCCCGCCTCATCCTGTATTGTTTTTTGCCAGGTTTCTTGTGTCATTTTTGGCTCCTGGCCCTCAGGGGGGAGGCTGGGAGCGGCCGCTGCTCCTGACGCCCCGGTCTGATTTCCATGTTCTATCTTTGCACATGTCTCATTTTTGTCTTTCGTATCCATGCAACTCTGGCTTCATGCAGATCCGTTACTGTGTGTCCTGTAAACGTTATCCCTATGGCTGCAGTCCCCATAGTGATCATTGCTTACAGGGGGGTCCTCCCATCTCGGGGGATGAAGGCACAAGGGCGCCCAGTGGGTAGAACTGCAGCTGTGCAGCGCTGTGGACTATGATGGCGATATGTAAGTGAGCAAAATAAATATATCCTTATAATACGCCATCATTGTGGTGACCAAGGGGGTCTGTGGGCCTCTGAGACCCACATAGATCTTCAGGAAAAAATACAAAAATAAATATAAGCAGCAACATGGCAATTATTCGCCCTCGTGAGACATTGAGACATAACACTATAAGACCTTTGACAGACAGTATTTACATTGCTGGAACTGCACCATTCGGGAGATGACTGTTTTTATGCATGGCAGTTTATTTTATTTAAGAGAAAAAATAAAAAAGAAATATATATGTATATTATATATATATTATGATTTTAAATTTGTTTAATCATTTCTTTTTTGTAGAATATTGGAAAAATTATAAAAAAGGAAAAATGTTATACATTTTCTTCATTTCATATTCATTTTTTTATACAAAAAAATATTTTTATTTTTTAATTTTTTTATTATAAAAATATAAAAAAAACTAAAAAAAACTTTTTTTTTAATAAAGAAATATAAAATATAGGAAAATGTTTTCATTTTATAGAAAAAAAATAGAGAAAATGCTTAAATGAAGCAAAATAAAATGGAAAAAAATGCAAATTTATTGTATATAAAAAGAGAAAATAAATGGAAATATATATATATATATAAATAATCTCACAAACCTTTACATAAATGTGGCAGGCCACAGTTCCCCGCTCAGCTGGTTGGCTGGGAAGCTCTATTGGAGGCGTTTTGATAGTACGGCCACCGCCTGCTCTGGATCGGTGGGGGTCTCTGATATCACAGCCTTAGTAATTAATAAAGGGGGTAATCTAAAGTCGGCCGTACACTTTAGATGACTGTCAGCCTAATGATGCTTCGGTGGCTTCTGGGCCGGCAGCTTCTCAATGTGTTCTATATATATCACATGTGACTTGGGCCCTCATTCTCACGTCTGGAGAATATCTGCCCCATTACATGATGATTTATGTATACGGTATATATTTCTGCAACTTTCTGTACAATATTCTTTTAGGAGAGGGAGGTTTTTGTTTCCTTAAATGAATGTAATTGTGGTTAAAAATCTATTTTTCCTGAGTACGGTAATTTCAATAAACTGTTTGCACAGTTTTTTCTTTCTGGTGATGTGTATGAGGGAAAGGAGATTTGTGACCGCGCTCCCACTCCAAATGAATCAAGTGTTATAATTCAAGTGGTGGTTTTATTTCTACGTGTGTCGGCGCATATTCTCTTCTTCAGGAGCACCACACAACATGTCTTCGACACATAGAAATCAAGCGCTGGTTATATTTCTATCAATTTGTTTATTTTAGTTGGGGCGGGAGCGCGGTCACAAATCTCCTTTCCCTCATACACGCTCCTGGATAACAATACAAGAGAGGACTACTGCAAACCAATGAAAAAGCTTGACATTTTGACATTTTTAGATGTCACAAGTGATTTAGGTAGTTGTGACGTCTCACAACCCCAACAGGTGAGCTGATACACTGTTATTCCGTTACCCTGCCTGACAGAGAAACATTAACGTGTGCCCATTTCCTTTCCATGTTGCATCCCTGAACAGGTTTTTTTTTTTTCCCAGTTTTTTTATTGTGGTCCTAAATCATCCGAGACCTAGTGTCTGTCCACGTCTGGCTTGCCTCTGTTCACACATAGTAGCAAACCTTCAGCTCTATACAGTTCACTGCTGTTTTTTTTTTTTTTTTTTTTCTTTGCCATTCACAACTTTTACCATTATCGCCTATTATTTTTTTTAAGAAGCCCAGAAAACCCTTTTCTAGATAATTTTGAGTTCTTTTCTGCATTAATCTGTAGTTTGCCTTCAGAGCTGCATTCTCAATTCTGCATCCTTGCATAGTTAAGCTACAATCTAGCTTCAGAGGGGGGGATATGACCCCAGGTAGTGTCCGCTCATTTGCATTGTCGGATGCAGTTTTCCTTGCAGTGATCCTGAGCTGCTCCTGTCCCAGATGTGAATGCTGGGGTTCGGTGTCCTAATACCTGGACGTAATTATCTCCTCCCTTAATCCGGATACATGACGTTTCCCAGTATTAAGTTACAGCTCTGTAATCCAGCCGGTAGGACCTGTACACACTGCACATTCATCATCTCTGGAGGCGGCTCATTTTGTCTTGTTATCGTTCCTGCGGACATATTTTTACCTCCATTTCCTAGAAACCGACTGGGTAAAGACCGGGCTCAATGGGTCTAAACTGTTGTGCATGAATTTTTGAGATCAGACGGATTCTTTTTAATTCTAAAAGTAAAAAGTTTGGGGGTTCTTTTCCCCTATTTCCGTGGGGAGACCGGCTGCTTTACCCCCCTGGGTGCGTCTCATCATACAGATGGCATTTTACAGAAATGTTTCCCGCCCTGTGCGGGCTCGGGAGTCGCACGCTAGCGGCACACGGGGATAGAGATACAACATAAGGGAGTGTCGTCGGACACCTGTTTGCCAGCAATGGAAATGATTTGTCAGATATTAAAAAAAAAAAAAATAATAATAATAATCTAGAAGCCGGACTGTAACAGTGACCACTGTAGGCACAACACCTAATTTGCTCCCAGGACACAGTACCTCGAGGTCCGCGCTGCCACTTCAAAAAGGAACAAAAGAAGCCAGTACAAGGGAATGTCTGGATAACGATTCTTCTTTATTATCCTACACGTTTCAGAGTTATTTCTCAACTCCTTCATCAGAGAACAACACCTAATTTGCCACTTCAAACAACATGTAGGGTATAAGAACGCCTAAAAACATGCTGGATATGGATGGACAGTAAGCCAGGCTAGCATTGGGCTTGAAAGGACTATGGGAGGACATTGTGGGCCTGGTATCCAGGTAGAAAGGACCACTAGGAGGACCATTGTGGGCCTGGCATCCAGTAGGAAAGGACCACTAGGAGGAGCATTGTGTGCCTTGTATCCAATGAGAGAAGAGCCACTATGAGAAGCATTGTGGGCCTGGTGTCCAGTAGGAGCGAGAACCACTAGGAAGAGCATTGTGGGCCTGGTATCCAGTGAGAAATGGCCACTAGAAGGAGCATTGTGTGCCTTGAATCCACTGAGAGATGACCTCTGAGGAGCATTGTGGGCCTGGTATGCAGCCATAAAGGACCACTAAAAGGAGCATTGTCCGCCTGGTATCCAGTGGGAAAGGATCGCTAGGAGGAGCATTGTGGGCTTGGCATCCAGTGGGAAAGGACCACTAGGAGGAGCATTGTGGACCTGGCATCCAATGACAAGGGACTACTTGGAGGAGAATTGTGGGCCTGGTTTCCAGTGAGAAATGACCGCTAGGAGCATTGTGTGCATGGCATCCAGTGAGAGGACCACTAGGAGGAGCATTGTGGGTCTGGTATCCAGTGAGGGGACCACTAGGAGGAGCATTGTGGGTCTGGTATCCAGTGAGGGGACCACTAGGAGGAGCATTGTGGGTCTGGTATCCAGTGAAGGGACCACTAGGAGGAGCATTGTGGGTCTGGTATCCAGTGAGGGGACCACTAGGAGGAGCATTGTGGGTCCGGTATCCAGTGAGGGGACCACTAGGAGGAGCATCGTAAGAGCTCTACAGTATGGCTGACAAGTCAGAGTACACATACCGCCCCCCTCCAAGTCTTTGTATAATGGCATCAGTATATCCAGCCAAGCTGTGTTGTCTATTTAGAGGCGAGTAATCTGAAATCCACCTCCAGTCACAAGTGTTTGTGAGTCTGTCCCTATGCCATGCTTTATACCAGGGGTCTCAAACTCGCGGCCCGAGGGCCGCATGCGGCCCCTGGGGCTTCACTATGCGGCCCGCGGCACCTTGGACAACTTAATGATGCATCACCCCAGTGCAGGACTAACCAGCTCTGCCACTCAGCAAGATCAATGCAAGCTGCCAGCTAATGAGAGGCCCGCAGCTGACTGCAGAATATGACGTCATATGCGGGCCTCTGGCTGGCAGACTGCATTGATCTTGATGAGCAACAGAGCTTGTCTGAGCAGCGGCTGGAGGAAGTCATAGCACAGCGGAGGCCGGAAGTCAGTACAGTGGGGACCGCGGCGGCCCCTGCACTGGAGCAATGTATAATTAAAGTGAGAAAAGTGTGAGTGTTTGTGAGAAAGTGTGTGTGTGAGGGTGAGTGTGTGAGTGAGGATGTGTGTATAAGTAAGTGTGTGCGAGTTTCAGTGTGTGTATGAGTGTGAGTGTAAGAGTGTGTATGAGGACGTGTGAATGTGTGTGAGAGTGTGTGTGTGTGGGGGGTCTGTGTGTGGGTTTGTGTGTGTGTGTGCTAGAGTGTGTATTTGAGTGTGTAAAAAAAAAAGGTAAAACAGGATGGGGGTCATCACTATAAAAGTAGATCAGGATAGGGGACATCACTATAAAAGGGAATCGGGATGGGGACATCATCACTAAAGGGGATCAGGATGGGGGACATCACTATAAAAGGGGATCAAAATGGGGACATCACTACTAAAGGGGAATGGGATGGGGGACATCACTAGAAAAGGGGATCATGATGGGGGACATCACTACAAAAGGAGATCAGTATGGGGGACATCACTACAAAAGGGGACCAAGATCGATGGGGGACATCACTAGAAAAAGGGATCAGGATGGTGGACATCACTAGAAAAAGGGATCAGGATAGGGATCATCACTAGAAAAAGGGATCAGGATGGGGGACATCAGTAGAAAAGGACATTACTACAGGATGGGGACATTACTACAAGAAAGGGATCAGGATTTGTACTTTACTACAATGAGCAAAAAATTCTGGTATTTCTAAAAATATCACTTAGTCCTACAAGAGATGCGGCCCCCGCTATAAATGTTTTTCTATGTGCGGCCCACCAACCCAGCCGAGTTTGAGACCCCTGCTTTATACTGCATCTGTGCTCTTAGAGTACAGCAGTGATCTGTGGCTCCAGCTCTTTCTGGAGGTCCTCTTTTTCACCTTCCTCCATGCTTTATACTGCAGCTCTGCTACTGATAAATGACTTGTGTAACCACAAGCTCGGCTCAGTCATTTTATGGAGAGTTAACTTTTTGAGAATCGAGATCTGTAATGCTGCAGCTCGTCAGCCATTGTACTGTGTACCCGGATACTTTGTAATTTGTGGCAATGCACTGGCCCCCTCCTCCCCATTCCTCATTATTATACCAATGCTCGGTTTATGGCAGTGATGAATGGCTGATGTGGGGAGGAAGCCGCGGTACAATGGCTGCCAGGAAGGCTTACATTCTCCACCTCTGCCCTGTTTCCTTCTTCCAAGGCCTCTGATCGCTGGGCACCAGACTCCACATTAGTGCCTGGCACGACGGCCGATCTCTGCTGCCCCTACTGCTCAGACTCCTGCAGGGCAATTACTCTTGTGCTCACTGGGATGAGGCTTATTACTATTCTGTAAAGCAATGTTCATCCAGACTTCCTGGGTCATGATTAGAATGACCTACATAAGGCGCAGGTAGGGGAGGTGCAGGTGCCGAGAGCAGCATAGGTCACTCTGAGGATGTGTTGTATGAAGTGGTTCCAGATCCGGCAGGACCACCCCTGGAGTTCAGGTACTGTCACTTGGCCTGTCCTGGGTCTTGGGCCCCTTCAAGTCGGTCCTCATAATATGTGTCTTCAGATCCGTCAACTGTCTGGGGCTTGGGCCCCCTTTGCCCTGGGCTTCGGTCCTCATGAAATCTGTCTTGAGCAGCTCTATGGGATCCACAGACTATGGCTGGGGCTTGGTCCCCTCAGCTCGGCCCTTATCAGATCTGTGTCTTGAGCTGTCCATGAAATCCACAGACTGGTGCTCATCTGTCACGGAGGCTCGTCTCAGCTCGGCACCTCGGGTGTCTGCCCTCACCAAATCTGTGGCTTGAGCTGCTCTTGGGGAGGATTATTATTTATTTATATGGCGCCATTAGGTTCATGAGGATAAGGGAGACAAAAACAAGTACACTAAATCTAGGCGATCAGGACGTACAGGTACAGGAGGGGCAGGGACCCTGTCCACGAGGGCTCAATCTATGAGGGACGGGTTAGGATACAGTAGGATGGGGGAATGTCAGGTATGGGGCGGTCTCCTGGGTCTCATGGCAGGTTGTTGGCTTGACGGAATAGGTGAGTCTTCAGGTGACACTTGAAGCTTCTCAGTCGGAGAGTGTCTGACGTGTTGGGGCAGGGAGTTTCAGAGTAAGGCAGATGCCCGGGAGAAGTCCTGGACTCGGTTGTGTGAAGAGGTGACGAGGGGGGAGCAGAGGAGGAGTTCTTGGGAGGAGCGGAGGTTGCATGGAGGGAAGGTATCGGGAGACCAGGTCAGAGATGTATGGTGGGGCCAGGTTGTGTATGGCTTTGTACGCCATGGTTATTGTTTTGAACTTGGATCTCTTGGAAGCGAGGAGCCATTGAAGGTCTTGGCAGAGGGGGGAGACAGGGGAGTAGCGGGAGGACAGGTAGATTAGTCGGGCAGCGGAGTTGAGGATAGACTGGAGAGGTGTGAGGGAGTTAGCCGGGAGGCCATTGAGAAGGAGGTTGCAGTAGTCAAGGCAGGAGATAAGAGCATGGGTGAGTGTTTTAGCGGTGTCGTGGGTGAGGAAGGAGCGGATCCGTGAGATGTTCTTGAGCCGGAGGGATGTGGTGAGGGCCTCTATGTGGGGCTTGAAGGATAGGGAGGAGTCAAGGATTACCCCGAGGCACTTGGCTTTGGGGACTGGGGAGAGGGCGCAGTCGTTGATGCAGATGGATAGGTTGGGAGGTGGGGTGGAATTTCTTGGGGGGAAGACTATGAATTCAGTTTTGTCCATGTTGAGTTTAAGGAAGCGAGCAGAGATAAGGATGAGATGCCGGAAAGGCATTGTGGGATTTTGGAGAGTAGGGAGGTGATGTCAGGGCCGGACAGGTAGATTTGGGTGTCGTCGGTGTAGAGGTGGTACTGGAGGCCATGGGACTCGATGAGTTGCCCTAGGAGAGTGTAAATGGAGAAAAGTAGGGGTCCAGGACCGAACCTTGGGGGACTCCGACAGAAAGGGGGTAGGGTGAGGAGGAGGTGTGGGAGTGCGAGACACTGCAGGTCCGGTCCGCTAGGTATGAGGAGATCCAGGAGAGGGCAAGGTGGGTGATGCCAAGGGATTCCAGGAACCGGAGAAGGGAGTGGTCAACCGTGTCGAAGGCGGCAGACAGGTCAAGGAGGAGGAGGATGGAGTAGTGGTGTCTGTTCTTGGCGGTCAGTAGGTCGTTGGTGACTTTGGTCAGGGCTGTTTCGGTGGAATGGAGGGGTCGGAAGCCGGACTGTAGGCGGGCGAAGTGGGAGCACGAGGAGAGGTGAGAGGACAGTTCGGAGTGGACGTGCTGTTCAAGTAGCTTAGAAGCGAATGAGAGAAGAGATATGGGTCAAGTGAGGTTTTTTTTTAGGATGGGCGTGATTAGGGCGTGTTTGAAGGCCGAGGGGAAGGCACCAGTGCTAAGTGAAAGGTTAAAGAGGTGGGTGAGGGCTGGGATGAAAATGGAAGTGTGGTTCGGAATGAGGTGGGATGGGAGCGGGTCGTGGGCGCTGGTGATGAGGTGTGATTTTGACAGGAGGGAGGAGAGTTGGTCTTCAGTTATGGGGGGGGAAGTGGCTGATGGAGGAGGAGGGCAGTGTAGGTGGGAAGGGGAGTTGTGGGGATAGTGGACCGAAGCTGCTTCTGATCTTGTCGATCTTCTCCTTAAAGAAGGTCGCAAAGTCTTCAGCAGAGATGAGGGGAGAAGGGGGAGGAGCAGGTGGACGAAGTAAGAAGTTGAAAGTTTTGAAGAGCTGTTTGGGGTTGCGGGACAGAGGGTTATAAGGGATGAGAAGAACACTTGCTTGGCGGTAGCAAGGGCCGTCTTGAAGTCAGTGATGGATTGCTTGAACAGAGCAAAGTGCTCGGGGGTGTGGGACTTTTTCCATCTCCTCTTGGCGACCCTGGACGCCCGTCTCAGGTTTTTAGTGAGGGTGGTGTGCCAGGGTTGCCTGTTAATGCGGGATCATGGAGAGTGAGGGGGGCGGCTAGGTCGAGAGCGTTCGTTATGGTGGTGTTGTATAGGGTGGTGGAAATGTCAATATCGTCAGCGGAGGGTATGTCTGTGAGAGGGAGGAGTGATTCAGAGAATAAAGGAAAATCAAGATCTTTTAGGTTTGGCGAGGGTGATCAAGTTTGCGGAGAGGGGGGTAGTGTGGCAGGGGAGGAGAGGGCGGAGAGGGTCAAGAGATGGTGGTCGGACAGTGTGAGTTCCGAGGTTGAGGTTAGAGAGGGAGCAAAGGCGGGTAAAGATGAGGTCAAGTCGTGTGGCCTTGTTCGTGGGTGGGAAAGGTGGACCATTGGGAGAGCCCTAGGGAAGTGGTCAAGGAAAGAAGGTTGGAGGCGGCTGGGCGGGGCGTGTCAATAAGGATATTTAAGTCGCCCATGATGATGGAGGGGATGTCGGTGGAGAGGAAGTGAAGTAGCCAGGTGGTGAAGTGGTCAAGGAAGGAGGCGGTGGGTCCGGGGGGGGCGGTAGATGATGGCTATTTGGCGGTTGCAGGGGGAGAAGATTCGGACCGAGTGGGCTTTGAAGGAGGGGACAGTGATGGATGGGGGCGGGGGGATAGGGCTGAAGGTGCAGGAGTTGGACAGCAGTATGCCGACTCCACCGCCGTGTTTGCCAGAGGGACGGGGGTGTGGGACAGGCTAAAGCCGCCGTAGGCTAGTGCAGCAGGGGAGGCTGTGTCGGAGGGGGTGAGCCAGGTCTCGGTGAGGCCAAGGAATGACAGTTTCCTGGAGATAAAGAGATCATGGATGTCAGGGAGTTTGTTGCACACTGAGCGGGCATTCCAGAGTGCGCCGGGTAGAGCGGTAGGTGGGGCATGGGTTGGGGGAATGGGTCTGATGTTGGTGGGGTTGCGAGGGCTAGTGGTGGTGAGGTTGCGAGGGTTGGCAGTGGGTCGTGGGATGAAGGTTGTTGTGGGGATGTTGCGGGGGGGGGGGGGGGCAAGATTGGGGGAGATCTCATTGGCAAGGAGGAGGAGTAGGCCGAGGGTTAGCAGGTGGGAGCATGAGAGCTTGCGAGGCGGGCGTGCTTGTTTGGTGATTGAGGATTGAAAGTGGATGAAAAGGTTGGTGAAGTGGGTGAGGTGGTTCGGCAGGATGGAGGGTGAGCAGTATTTTGTTGCTGGGAGGGGGGATAAGTGGGGGTAGTAGGAAGTAGAGAAGGATGGGAGTGAGAGTGAGTAGCGGGAACATTGCATACGGAGAACAGGGAGTGAGGGTGGCAGCAGGGGTCAGAAGCAGAGTGGGGAAAGTTGTGGTAGTGGGTGAATGGTCATCAGTGGGGAGCGGTCACGGGATGAGATGCAAGGTGGGGGGTCGGATGGATGGGTCAGATGGGGAAGTTGGGGATCAGTCGAGGCAGTTGGGGTTGACAGAGGCGATTGCGGGGTTGGCTGATGGAGCAGCCGTGGGACAGGTGAGGCATCCAGGGGTCAGTCCGGGGTGGAATGCCATCAAGGTATGAGCTACAGTCCAGTGGAGATGTGGCTGGGGACGAGATCTAGCAGTCCGAGGACAGGATGGTGGAGGCGAGGACAAGGTGATGCAGCCAGTATGGGGAGAAATAGTAGTCAAGAGGAGGTAAGATGGCTGGGGAGAAAGGGTGGACTGATGTCTAGCTCCTTACTTATGGAAGGGATTGAAGGAGTTAATATGAAATGAAGTAGTAAGGGTGGTAGAGATTAGAAGCTAAACATTGTGGGGGCTTTATATTCCTTTACCTGCCAGTCTTTTCCAGTCCATTTCTAAGTATTGTACTTAGAAAATGTACTTTGAAAGATGTAGTTTGAAAGATACATGGATCAGACTAAGGAGGCCGTCACACGCTTCAATCTTGTGAGCGATATTGTTAGCGATCACATGCATGCGCGATCGCTAACAATATCGTTCACATCGTTGGTGAGCTGTCACACAGACAGACTCACCAGCGATGTGGAGCAGCGAGATCGCTGGTAACTATGGTACACATCGGGTTACTAGGTGCCGCGCGGCGCTTAGTAACCCGACGTTTACCATAGATACCACCTCCCAGCATAGGCTCTGCCGCTGGGAGATCGTTCATCGTGGTGTCACACACCATGATGCAGATTGATCAAGCGGTTATCGCTTGATATGAGCTTCGGCTCTCACATCTGCGATCAAACAATCAAGCGATTTTACATTGTAAAATCATTATTATTATTATTATTATTTATTTATATAGCGCCATTAGGTTCCATGGCGCTTTACATGAGGTTGAGGGAGACAAGAACAAGTACACTAAATCTAGGCGATCAGGACGTACAGGTACAGGAGGGGCAGGGACCCTGTCCACGAGGGCTCAGTCTATGAGGGGTGGGTTAGGATACAGTAGGATGGGGGAATGTCAGGTATGGGGCGGTCGCCTGGGTCTCATGGCAGGTTGTAGGCTTGACGGAATAGGTGAGTCTTCAGGTGACACTTGAAGCTACTCAGGGTAGGAGAGTGTCTGACGTGTTCGGGTAGGGAGTTCCAGAGTAAGGCAGATGCCCGGGAGAAGTCCTGGACTCGGTTGTGCGAAGAGGTGATGAGGGGGGAGCAGAGGAGGAGTTCTTGGGAGGAGCGGAGGTTGCGTGAGGGTAGGTATCGGGAGACCAGGTCGGAGATGTATGGTGGAGCCAGGTTGTGTATGGCTTTGTACGCCATGGTTAGTGTTTTGAATTGGGATCTCTTGGAGACGGGGAGCCAGTGAAGGGCTTGGCAGAGGGGGGAGACAGGGGAGTAGCGGGAGGACATATAGATGAGTCGGGCAGCGGAGTTGAGGATAGACTGGAGAGGTGTGAGGGAGTTAGCCGGGAGGCCATTGAGAAGGAGGTTGCAGTAGTCAAGGCGGGAGATGATAAGAGCATGGATGAGTGTTTTAGCGGTGTTGTGGGTGAGGAAGGAGCGGATCCGTGAGATGTTCTTGAGCTGGAGCCGGAGGGATGTGGTGAGGGCCTCGATGTGGGGTTTGAAGGATAGGGAGGAGTCAAGGATTACCCCGAGGCATTTGGCTTGGGGGACTGGGGAGAGGGGGCAGTCGTTGACGCAGATGGATAGGTTGGGAGGTGGGGTGGAATTTCTTGGGGGGAAGACTATGAATTCAGTTTTGTCCATGTTGAGTTTAAGGAAGCGAGCAGAGAAGAAGGATGAGATGGCGGAAAGGCATTGAGGGATTTTCGAGAGTAGGGAGGTGATGTCGGGGCCGGACAGGTAGATTTGGGTGTCGTCGGCGTAGAGGTGGTACTGGAGGCCATGGGACTCGATGAGTTGCCCTAGGCCGAGAGTGTAAATGGAGAAAAGTAGGGGTCCCAGGACCGAACCTTGGGGGACTCCGACAGAAAGAGGGTAGGGTGAGGAGGAGGTGTGGGAGTGGGAGACGCTGAAGGTCCGGTCCGCTAGGTATGAGGAGATCCAGGAGAGGGCAAGGTGGGTGATGCCAAGGGATTCCAGGATCCTGAGAAGAAGGGAGTGGTCAACCGTGTCGAAGGCGGCAGACAGGTCAAGGAGTAGCAGGATGGAGTAGTAGTGTTTGTTCTTGGCGGTCAGTAGGTCGTTGGTGACTTTGGTCAGGGCTGTTTCGGTGGAATGGAGGGGTCGGAAGCCGGACTGTAGGCGGTCGAAGTGGGAGCACGAGGAGAGGTGAGAGGACAGTTCGGAGTGGACGTGTTGTTCAAGTAGCTTAGAGGCGAATGGGAGAAGAGATATGGGGCGATAGTTAGAGACAGAGGTAGGGTCAAGTGAGGGTTTTTTTAGGATGGGCGTGATTAGGGCGTGTTTGAAGGCCGAGGGGAAGGTACCAGTGCTAAGTGAAAGGTTAAAGAGGTGGGTGAGGGCTGGGATGAAAATGGAGGTGTGGTTGGGAATGAGGTGGGATGGGAGCGGGTCGTGGGTGCTGGTGGTGAGGTGTGATTTTGACAGGAGGGAGGAGAGTTGGTCTTCAGTTATGGGAGGGAAGTGGCTGATGGAGGAGGAGGGCAGTGTAGGTGGGAAGGGGAGGTGTGGAGATAGTGGACCGAAGCTGCTTCTGATCTTGTCGATCTTCTCCTTGAAGAAGGTCGCAAAGTCTTCAGCAGAGATGAGGGGAGAAGGGGGAGGAGCAGGTGGGCGAAGTAAGGAGTTGAAAGTTTTGAAGAGCTGTTTGGGGTTGCGGGACAGAGAGGTTATAAGGGATGAGAAGAACACTTGCTTGGCGGTAGCGAGTGCCGTCTTGAAGTCAGTGATGGATTGCTTGAATAGAGCAAAGTGCTCGGGGGTGTGAGACTTTTTCCATCTCCTCTCGGCGACTCTGGACGCCCGTCTCAGGTTTTTAGTGAGGGTGGTGTGCCAGGGTTGCCTGTTAATGCGTGGAGCATGGAGAGTGAGGGGGGCGGCTAGGTCGAGAGCGTTCGTTATGGTGGTGTTGTATAGGGTGGTGGCAATGTCAATGTCGTCAGCGCAGGGTAGGTCGGTGAGAGGGAGGAGTGATTCAGAGAATAAAGGAAGATCAAGATCTTTTAGGTTTCGGCGAGGGTGATCAAGTTTGCGGAGAGGGGGTAGTGTGGCAGGGGAGGAGAGGGCGGAGAAGGTCAAGAGATGGTGGTCGGACAGTGTGAGTACCGAGGTTGTGAGGTTAGAGAGGGAGCAAAGGCGGGTAAAGATGAGGTCAAGCGTGTGGCCTTGTTCGTGGGTGGGAGAGGAGGACCATTGGGAGAGCCCTAGGGAGGTGGTCAAGGAAAGAAGGTTGGAGGCGGCTGGGCGGGGAGTGTCAATGGGGATATTGAAGTCGCCCATGATGATGGAGGGGATGTCAGTGGAGAGGAAGTGAAGTAGCCAGGTGGTGAAGTGGTCAAGGAAGGAGGCGGTGGGTCCGGGGGGGCGGTAGATGATGGCTATTTGGAGGTTGCAGGGGGAGAAGATTCGGACTGAGTGGGCTTCGAAGGAGGGGACAGTGACGGATGGGGGCTGGGGGATGGGGCTGAAGGTGCAGGAGTTGGACAGCAGTATGCCGACTCCACCACCTTGTTTGCCAGAGGGACGGGGGTGTGGGACAGGCTGAGGCCGCCGTAGGATAGTGCAGCAGGGGAGGCCGTGTCGGAGGGGGTGAGCCAGGTCTCGGTGAGGCCGAGGAATGACAGTTTCCTGGAGATAAAGAGATCGTGGATGTCGGGGAGTTTGTTGCACACTGAGCGGGCATTCCAGAGTGCGCCGGGTAAATCGCTTGATTACACGCAGCGACGCACAGACGATATCGCTTAAGCGATCAAAAAAGCAGATCGCTTAAACGATATCGTGCAGGAAATTGATGCGTGTGACGGCCGCCTAAGTCTGGATCAGACTTGTGGTTCAGAATATATCTGCAGCTAAAAGGTTTCAGGTGTTGATTAGTGGCTGGGTGTGGATGAAGTGACCAGATGATGGGGGTTAGGCTGCTTCCACACTGCAGTTTTTTCACTGATCAGTGTCCATCAGATTTGTGTGCCAAAACCCGGAGAGAAACCAGGAGAGGAACTTGCAGAGAAAAACTATAATTGAAAGATTGACACCTGTTCTGAGTTTTGGAGACACTCCTGGTTTTGGCACACAAATCTGATGGACACTGATCAGTGAAAAAACTGCAGTGTGGAAGCAGCCTTAGACAGAGGTAATAAAACATGGGAAGGGGCTGGAGAACTTATGCTAGGTCATGGAAGACTGATCATGAGGAATGATCAAAAGCAGAGACATGGTAGGTAAGAAAATATAAACCTATATAGATATTATAAGCACAGTACATAAGCAGTGAGTTTAGCAAAGCTGGGTAGATAAGTGGACGATCACATTTATAACATCTTGATAATAACTGTAAATATTAATATCTAGTGTACCGTTAGGGTGATTAAATATATAAATTTAATCTTGAGTTGCTCTTTTTATCTTGATCACGATTCCCACGTCCGTGTGCTCATTTAACGCTACCTGGGTTGGTTTCTGACCCAATATAAGCCCGACCACAGACCGGACTTATATTAAACGAGAAGCTGGTGGCAGCATTTGTGCTTGGGGTTATTCAGGGCCTCTGGCAGTGACGGGGTGGAGGAGATTATATGTGCTTCTGGCTGCGGGCTAGAAGGCATATACCACACTCACTGAGAGGTGCCTTAATAAACCAGCACAGGCAGGGCAGCTGCGGCTCGCTTTTATCCTCAGGCAGTTCTCTGACTGACCTGGGTTTAACTGGAGGCGCTATAGAGCTGCCTGGTTCGGTGGCCGATTTCACCACAAGTGGAATCCCAGACTGGGCCTCAACCTGTCACTGGGCTCGGCACCCCTGGTGTCTGCCCTCATCAGATTTGTGACTTGAGCTGCTCTATATGTTCCGCAGACTGTCTGGGGCTAGACCTGTCCAGCTCTGCACCCCAGATCTCTGCTCTCATCAGATCTGTGTCTTGAGCTGCTCCATGGATCCGCAGACTATCTGGGGCTTGGGCCCCTCGGCTAGGCATCCCGGGTCTTGGCCTTTTATCAGATCTGTGTCTTGAGCTGCTCCATGGGATCCGCAGACTGTGTGGGGCTAGACCTGTCCAGCTCTGCACCCCAGGTCTCGGCCTTCATCAGATCCTGTGACTTGAGCTGCTCTATAGGATCTGCCGACTATCCGCATGTTGTAGTAACCGCTCATCTTAAGGCGCTCTTATTTCTCCCGTAATCCCACTAAGAAGATTACAGGCGGGTTATTTTGGAGTCTGCGGAGAGCGAGGGGGACGTTGGGACACTGCTGATGATTTCACGCTTCAGTGAGTTGACCACAAGCTGCGTGCTGGGAGTTGTAGTCCCATTAGCCGCAGGTAGCAGGTCACATTTGCTGGTCCTATAATGTCGTCTTAGGTTCTCATCGCTCTGCTTGCTGTCTGAATAGGAACGTTCTTCAATCCAGAGGGTGAAGACCTGTGCTGTCCTGAGCAAAACATCCCAATTTTATATACATTATCGCGCCTACATTACAACAGAAATGGGTCAGTCTGGAGTGTAGGATCACAACCTTTGATAAAATCACGTTGGGTGTTTGCGTTATAGTGCTGAGTCCAACACAGACTGCTCCGGTGCCGGCTGTGTGAATACTGTCTTTACCATAAGATAATTTAACACGTTAGGCTGGCTTCACACCGCGGTGTGATCAGGTCCTGGGCTGTCCTATATGAATCGGACAGCCCTGGACCCGGTTTGCAAACAGATCCGGAGGGAAAATATGCCGACTGGTTTGCAGCCGGCTACCAAAGACCGCAGCTGCTGATTTTTCAAGATCCCCCGCTAGGTGTGGTGCTGAAGTTTAGCAGCCCTCGCTTTTTTTAGACAGGGGCGATCTGGCGCCATAGGCTCCCATGTTAAAGATTGCCGGATTGGCCCTCATCCGGGAGCATCCGATTTGGGCAGATTTTCGCCATGGACACAAACGTTGCGAGCAACGTTTTTATGTCCAGGAGAAAGATCAGAGTTCACCCGGATCCTACCGGACAGATGGAAACCGGATGGCACATGGCTGCCATAGGGCTGCATAATGTCAAAATCGGGTCCGGGGCTGTCAGGTTTACATCGGACAGCCCCAGACTTGATCACACCACAGTGTGAAGCCAGCCTTAGATGCCACTGTCAAGGATTTGGGTGGGGGTTACTTCTCATTCCCATCTTTGTTCCCGTGCAGTGTGATGGTGACAGCTGGAGGCTACAGAATCCCACCATCTTAACTCTCCTATGAAGCCCCATCATTTTCCAGTCTGCTGGAATTGCAACGTATCGTCTGAGTGGATGATAAAGGCCTCGCAAATTCAAGGGCCCTTAGGGAAACGTAAGGTTATGTACTGAAGTGTGCTGCGTATTTGTGACCTCCAAAATCCACACCATGTCTGAAGATCAGCACTAATAAATTGGTCTCTCTGTGCGATTTTAATTTTTTTTTTTTTTTTTAAAGCAATTATTTACTATTGTGACTATGAAAAATTGCTTGGGGGGGGGGGGGGGCATTCCTTGATGTCATAATGGGGCTCTGATGCTTTTATGGTCACCAGCCTAGGTACAGGCTGCTTCTCACCCCCAACTGCTTAGTTTTACCTGGCTGGTAATCAAGATACAGGGGACCCTCTTTGTTTTATTAAATTAAATGATGTGGAGCTTTGCTACATTTTTGCTTTCCAGCCAGGTAAAACTAGGCATATTGGGCCCTGGAATCCTCAGTGTTGGAAGGCCCAAACATTCTGAGCCACCTCAGCTGCCCCAGAAAATGGCGCATTCATTAGAAGCGCCCTTTTATCGCGCAGCACCAGACTCTTCCAGCTGCGGTGTGGCAGACTGGGTAATAAGGGGTTAATGCCAGTTGAGTATTAGCAGCTGGTACTAAGCCTAAGGTTTTTAATGTTGGACCCGATCATTATGAACCTGTAAGTAAATAGTAAATAATACAACACACAGACAAATCATTTCTTTGTAAAAAGCGCACAAATGCTTCCCTCTTTATCTCTATAATCTCCACCCAAACCCTCCACGATCCTCTGCGACGACTGTCCAGAGGGGCCCAAAACTGAGTGACTTTGGACTCCCTCCATTAGCGAATTGACATCACTGGTTTACCTGAGGTCAGGCTACAGCAAAGTGGCTGAACTCTGACCTCAGGTGACCTTTCCCTCGTATCTTGATTACCAGCCAGGTAAAACTAGGCAGCTGGGGGGTTGGTGGCAGCCTGTCTCTGCCTCTGCTGTACCTGTTCTGGTGACCAAAACTACATCTTCACCTCCGGTCAGGCCCCGGAGCCACCATTCTTCTTTTCGCCTTGCTCTATTTGATCTATTTTGTTACATTTTTAGCTGTTGCTTATTTTTGATGAGCTTGTCACAATCTCCGGTGGATTAGTGTGCGGCCGTCCGTGTATTACCGGCAGCTGCCGCATCCCTGGGATTTATATCTATATTTGTGTCAGCGCCGCCTAATCCGCGCCCAGAGGATATCAGCATTTTATACCAACATTAACTGCTAATCCACAAGAGTCTTCTAGATTTATTCTCATATTTTATACTTTTATCAGTAAATCCCCACTTGACTTTTGCTTGGCTTTTTTTTTTTATTTTAACTGATCGCCATAACCGCTCATGTATTCACCAGCTATAAGGATATTGCCCTTCAGGACTCCAGGAAAGCTGAGTGTTATCTGCCTGTGAGCCGTGGATTGGTTTTTAGATCATTCTTGGTCCACGTGTTTTTCTTGTTTCCTACATATTCTAAATTGTCACTTTTTTTTTTTTTTTGTATATTTCTTCAGACCCAGATATAGAGAATGGCGGATCTAGAGCTTGTGGACGCCCTGACGGACGCCCCACCGCAGATCGAGCCAGAGATCAAACGGGACTTTATCAGCTCGCTGGAGGCCGAGCCGTATGATGACATCATCGGGGAGAAATTCGACAAAACTGACTACGTTCCTCTGTTAGATGGTGATGAGGTCAATGGGTCTGGTGACAAACGCCCGACTGAAGGTAGGTTGTAATATAAAGGCAATCTGTGTGTATTTTGCTGGAGGCACTGTGTATTACTGATTCTGTATTATCCTCCAGAGCTGCACTCACTATTCTGCTGGTGCAGTCACTGTGTACATACATTACATTACTGATCCTGAGTTACCTCCTGTATTATACTCCAGAACTGCACTCACTATTCTGCTGGTGCACTCACTGTGTACATACATTACATTACTGATCCTGAGTCACCTCCTGTATTATCCTCCAGAGCTGCACTCACTATTCTGCTGGTGCAGTCACTGTGTACATACATTACATTACTGATCCTGAGTTACCTCCTGTATTATACTCCAGAGCTGCACTCACTATTCTGCTGGTGCAGTCACTGTGTACATACATTACATTACTGATCCTGAGTTACCTCTTGTATTATCCTATTCTGCTGGATTTGGTATCCGCCTCTGACCTCTCCTAACATTTCAGGTCATCATCCCTCAGTGCTGGAGAATGGTGAACACCTCACAGGAGACATCGGGGGTTCAGGTATGACATCCTATTCTTATATTTGCAACCCTCCATAATGTGAATTGACTGTTACATTTCTGAATTCGGGGTCCCCCACTCTTCTTATTTTTTCTTAGTACCGTATATACTCGCGTATAAGCCGAGTTTTTCAGCCCAAAAATTGGGCTGAAAAGTACCCCCCTCGGCTTATACGCGAGTCAGTGCTGTATACCGATGTATACATCGGTACATACCGATGTATACATCGGTATACAGCAGCCCCCGCATCCCCAGTAATGCAGGGCCCCCCCAGGGTCTCTCCGGTCACCTGTAAAGCAAGCTATACTTATCAGTGTCCCGCTCGCACCCGCCGCTGCCGACATCCACGATCCTCCATCTTCATGCGACTCCTCTTCCTGTTTCTGTGCGCGTCGCCGGCAATGACGTCATTCCCGGCGACGCGCACAGGAAACAGGAAGAGGAGTCGCATGAAGATGGAGGATCGCGGATGTCGGCAGCGGCGGGTGCGAGCGGGACACTGATAAGTATAGCTTGCTTTACAGGTGACCGGAGAGACGCTGGGGGGGGCCTGCATTACTGGGGCTGCCTGTATACTACCGCTGGGGCTGCTATATACCTCTGGGGCACTGTATACTACCACTGGGGCTGCTATATACCTCTGGGGCCCTGTATACTACCACTGGGGCTGCTATATACCTCTGGGGCACTGTATACTACCACTGGGGCTGCTATATACCTCTGGGGCCCTGTATACTACCACTGGGGCTGCTATATACCTCTGGGGCACTGTATACTACCACTGGGGCTGCTATATACCTCTGGGGCCCTGTATACTACCACTGGGGCTGCTATATACCTCTGGGGCACTGTATACTACCACTGGGGCTGCTATATACCTCTGGGGCCCTGTATACTACCACTGGGGCTGCTATATACCTCTGGGGCACTGTATACTACCACTGGGGCTGCTATATACCTCTGGGGCCCTGTATACTACCACTGGGGCTGCTATATACCTCTGGGGCCCTGTATACTACCACTGGGGCTGTATATACTACCACTGGGGCTGTATATACTACTGGGGCTGCGTGTATACTACCACTGGGGCTGCTGTATCTACCTCTGGGACTGGTGTATACCACACTGCTGGGGGCTGTATACTTGTGCTAGGGTCCACCCTCGGCTTATACACGAGTCAATAGATTTTCCCAGGTTTTGGGGGCAAAAGTAGGGGGGTCGGCTTATACACGGGTCGGCTTATACACGAGTATATACGGTAATTGAACATATACAGGTGGGCTCATTAATCTTATTTTCCCGTGTAGAGCAATGACTGCAGCATTTATCGTCATTTTGAGGGGGTGAAAAAGAGGCAGAACCCCTAAGTGCTGAGACACTTGTGCAAGATACTTGCATGGGTCTTGCATGACTCACCCAGAACGGACAGGAACGCGTCAGCTGTTTGTGTCTCTATGCAGCTCCACTCTCCTGTCCATAGAGGCAGGGGCTGTTCTGGATGAGTCATGCAAGACTCGTGCAAGTATCTCGCATAAGTGTCTCTGCCCTCACCTGCTGTATCTGATTTTTCCATTTCTCCTCTGAGTATTGGGGGTTTCCCTGCTCTGTATGATCTGGGCCGTGGGGTCTGTAAGTCTCCACTGTAAGTGCCCGGTGTCATGGGATTCCTGCTTCCATTTACCATTGATTCACAACTAAATTCCTTTAACATTTACTTTTTGGTTATTAATACGAATCCTCTGGTGGTCCAGTGGCCTTTGCATGGTCACGATGGAGTAAATGCACTCGGCTTTATGCTAAACTGCTGCAAAACTGCCAGACATTAAATCTGCAGTTTGCACAATGATTTAAAGCCGACACTCAGGTTTCCGTATGAGGGTCCTCATCTGCAGCAACCGGAGGATGGGGCCTTCAGACAGGAGCGCGTTCACTATAATAGACCAGACCATCACTGATGATACGGCAGTGTAAAGCATGGTGGAGCATGTCATCGATAAATGAAAAGCCGTGTAACCAAATAGGCTGCTCATTTGGGGTCCTACCTTGTACCCCCATCCCCACCCCGTGTACAGGACATCAACCACGGTGATTCACACAAGGATCTGTCAGCAGATGCAGCTAAATATATAGATGATGTATATGAAGAGCTGCTCCGGTGATGTCAGTGCGGGTGTGGTCCTTTATGAGCGCGGTGTCCTCATTACTAAAATAAGCCCAATGTAATCAGAACTAATAACAGTCTGTCACCAGGTCAGATCAGCCCTACGGGGCGGCCATGATGCGAGTGTTTTTCGGTGTGTTTGCTTCCCTATGACATGTACTTTTCTCTAGTCTGACAATAGAAATGAAGTTTATTGCCCTGAACGGAATACAAATTTTTAGAAAAATGCGATAATCTCTGAAATCTATTACGTGTTTTGGTGCTGAAATAATTACACTTTGTACCTTTTTAAATGAGCCAATAATCGACAGTGTAGTGATGCTGTGTCTCAATTGTCCTGCAAATGAATGAAATCCTGCTTGATGCCGTCCATCGTAGATAGTCGTTCTCTTCCCGTCAGGTTTTTGCTCAATCTTCCTAAGGCTGGCTTCAGACCGCGGTAAGATCCGATCTGGGGCTGTCCAATGTAAACCAGACAGCCCCGGACCGGATTTTGGCCCCATAGTATCCTACGGGGCCGGATGGAGCTGGATGGCAGAGTTGCCATCCAGTTTCAATCTCTCCGGGAGAATTTGGATTTTTCTCACCGGAGACAAATGTTGCTTGCAATGTTTTTGTGTCCAGGGAGAAAAATCTCCCCAAATTGCTGTATCCCGGATTCTCCCGGATCTGGGGCAATCCGGCATTCCTGAACATGGGAGCCTATGGGGCTGGATTGCCCCGGTCCGGGAGGATCCGGGAACCGGACACCTGCGGCTACATGCCGGTGTTTCAAGACCGCGGCTAGCTCCATGTGAGCTGCAGTCCTGATTCATCAGCAGCTGCGTGCGGCTGCACACTGGACCGAAGGGCATATTAGCCCTCCGGGTCTGTGTGCTCATCTGGTCCGGGGCTGTCAGGTTTATTCTGACAGCCCCGGGTCGGATCTTACCGCGGTGTGAAGCCAGCCTTAGGATGTGCTTTTCTTTATTTTGCCTTTGTCTCCAGCCTCTGGCTTCTCCCTTTTACTAATTTTATGTTTGCAAAGGCGGCCGTCGTAATTTTGAGCTTTGGATGTGAATGGAGAATGAGACCCAAAATAAATGTCCTTCACTTACTCTGAGACAAATGTGCAAGTGTTGGTTCAGGTGGAAGGCATTACCTTGGGGGGCTCTTTTTTTTTTTTTTTTTTTTTTTTTTAGCAACTCTTTAAGCCGAGTATGGGGAAACGCTAACTTGAATTAACTTGCTTTGGAAATCAGGGACAGACAGAGCTGGTGGACCCAGTGTTCAGGGTGTGAAGGGCGGAGGTGGTTAGACACCTCCATGTCTAGGTGGTGAAAAGTGAGGAGGTGGACCCCCATATCTAGAGGGTGAATGGTGAGAGTTGGACCCTGTGCCTGTCCAGGGGGTGAAGGGCAGAGGTGGGTGGGCCCAGTGTCTGTCCAGGGGGTGAAGGGCAGAGGTGGGTGGGCCCAGTGTCTGTCCAGGGGGTGGAGGGCAGAGGTGGGTGGAGCCAGTGCCTGTCCAGGGGGTGAAGGGCAGAGGTGGGTGGACCCAGTGTCTGTCCAGGGGGTGGAGGACTGAGGTGGGTGGAGCCAGTGCCTTTCCAGGGGGTGGAGGGCAGAGGTGGGTGGAGCCAGTGCCTGTCCAGGGGGTGAAGGGCAGAGGTGGGGGGAGCCAATGCCTGTCCAGGGGGTGAAGGGCAGAGGTGGGTGGGCCCAGTGCCAGTCCCAGGGGGTGGGGGTCAGAGGTGGGTGGGCCCAGTGCCTGTCCCAGGGGGTGGAGGGCAGAGGTGGGTGGGGGGCAGAGGTGGGTGGACCCAGTGTCTGTCCAGGGGGTGAAGGGCAGAGGTGGGTGGGTCCAGTGCCTGTCCAGTGTGTGAAGAGCAGCACATTAGTTTTGAATGCGGAGTGCGTGTGGTGGGGTTCTCCGCTTCGTGCCATTTTTCTGCTGGTTTTGTGCTTTCTGGATCTGTTTAACTAACCTTGTGCTTTGTGCCTCTCTCCTCCTTCCCTCCCTTCTATCTCTCCCTCTCCGGCTCCTTGTTTCCTCCCATAGAGTAATGCTCCTCTCACACTGGGATCCTCTGCTTCTTCTCTACACATTCAGTGCTTTCTCCTCCTCCCCTGCCCGGCCGCTAGTGGATAGAAGAAGCGGTGGCCGTCCGCACCAGGCGCCCTCTGCTGAAGGCTCCTCTTCTTCCTCCTCCTTCTCCTCCTCCTTTCTCCAGTGCTTCCCATCTCTCCGTGTAAGCAGATGACTGGACCCTCGGACCTGCTTCACTCGCTCACCACCACCTCTTGCTTCTTTTCTGCACCGTTCCTCAGGACTTGCTGCATTTTCCTGTGAAGAATGCTTCCCTGAGAGGTGGACGTGCTTCTGCCCGCCGTCTCCTTCTCTCCTCCACCCTCAGCCGCCCCTTCACAATGTAGACATTAGTGCCTTTACACCGACCATTGATGCTCCCTTGTCCCAGCCGCTCTGAATTAATTTTTCTTTACATGTACTAACCTGAAATAAACTATTTAACACTCTCTCGCTTGGGTTTAATTGCTTCTGCTAAACGTTTTTTGGAAAGTTTTAACACTGTCACTAATCCTATGTGGCATGATACTATTCAACATCACAGTCTAGAACTTTATTAACCTGATATTTATTTATAATTCTTTTTATTGGTTTATTAACACTTCTCACCCCCCCCCCCCCTCCTCTCCTCCCTCCTCCTCCTCCTCTTCTCATCATAGTATAGATTACTAGTCCACTTGCTGGGCAAATCCATAAGTAATCCTTAGCCGTTTAGTTCCTCATTTCAACCCCCCCCCCCCCCACCTCCCAAGTGCTGTCAGACCCATTTCCTATACTGTGGCTGCCTTGGCTGTGAATTAGGCCCGTTCCCTGGACTATGCAATCCATATCTGTGGGGGAACCAGGGTCGGCTTACTGTAACCCACTTATGTTTTCTGAGCACAATTCTTCCCAGTAACTGCTCACGCGGCTGAGCGGCGATCAATGACAGGAGGTCCAAGGCAGCGGTGGTGAACCGAGAACTAAGGCTGCGAGCAGTAAGTCGTCATCGCTGCAGCCCTCCTTTGTTAGGTGACTACCGGATGCAGAAGTGACTTCTTCCAGCGGTGAGACCAGGTCAGTAGTCTACTATTAACCTGCACTCACCACAGTGTAGTCCTCACACCACTGTGCTTGGATCACTGACTCTGCTCGGTCAGTATACACCATGTTCCAAATTTTTATGCAAATGTTTTCTCTCTGATTTTTCTAAATGGTCGGTGCACTTAAAGAAATCATGTCGCCTACAAAACTCCTCCTAAGCTAGCAATAACATGTCCCTGCAGCATCCTATCACCATTATCACACTCTGTTGTCTCCTAAAAGCATCCTGTGAAAGTGCCTAAAAACGTTTTAATACTTACTCATTAAAGAATATAGGGTGTTGTTTTGCAGCCTGAATGATCCACCCTCTCTCTGTCTGTGCTGCTGTGATGTGGAGCTGAAGGCAGAACTAATGATTTGCATTCTGTGAGTGATAGAGAGGGGGGAGGGCAATGCCTGCACATCACAGCAAACACACAGACAGGGTGGATCCTGGAGCCTGCAAAACAGCTCGCCTTGGTGACTAAAGAATATAGTCACTGCTAATTATAATCACTAATGAGTATTAAAACGTTTTTATGCACTTTCACAGGATGCTTTTTGGAGACAAAAGAAGTGAGATTAGTGATAGGATGCTGCAGGGACATGTTTTGCTAGCTTAGGAGGTGTTCTGGAGGTGACAGGATCCCTTTAAAACCAATCTGCATAATAATTTGGAACATGGTGTAAAGCCTCATTCAGGTGTCTGTAATGCAGGGGCACCTGAATGAGGCTTTACACTGACTGAGCAGCGGATTGTGGAGTTGGTAAGCCGAACATCTGACCCCGACTCAATATCTCTGAATCCAACTCCACCAAAATGGACACTGACTCCACTTCTCCGTCTCCACAACCATGGCTGACATCCGTAAGCCACCCATCCAACTCAAATCTCAATTTCCCTGAATTGGACGACTCCTCCTAAAATGGGCACAGACTCCAACTCCAAAACCATGCTGAGCAGACCTTCTTAATGAGGCTGTGCGTCGTCTGAGCGGAGGCTGCGTGCTGTCTGTGCAGACGTCTGAGCGGAGCCATTTATCTAAGCCCATGTGATATATCTAGGTGAACAAACTGACACGATCTGTGCTGCCAGCCATCCTCAGTGTCCACATTTCAGTGTCTCTTTATAGTCCCCGTCTCTGCCCTGTGATCCTAAACTTTCACCCTACTTTATTCTTTTGTAAATGCCCAGAAGAGGACATCAGACTGGATTAGACCCTGCCCACTTTTACTGCAGTTGTAAAGTGAGCTTGCACTACACTAGATTTTCATGGCAAATGTCACCAGCTGCTCCCAACAGTGTTGAAGTTGAAAGTGTTTTTAATTTTCATCCCTTATACAATTTTTTTTCATTTAAAAAACAAACATTAATGTGACATTTTGTGGGGGAAATGAAGCTTACCATGCAGCCTAAAATTTAGGTAACCCACAGCATGTATATTACATAAAAATGCACCAAGTTGAGTAATTTGCACCACTTTTTATGTACCTTCCCCCCCCCCCTTCACTTCTGCCCTATAGATGGTGCATATCATGACTACCTGCGGTACAGTGCTTATCCACTTAGTCATGGATGCAGTTTTAGTAACTTGCCAGCAGGTGGCGACAGATGCATTACAAATGTGTGACTATAACCCTCCATTTGTACAATTAGGAAAGCTGGGTGTCCTCAAATATGGCCGTCCGCTAGTCCCAAGAGTGAAGCAAGTTGGGTAATTTTAATATTATTCAGGACGTACCTGCAGGTTTGCAATGTTTTAAAGGGGCAGAAGTTCCTAATCTAACTCTTCCAGGAAGGTCTCGGTCTACGCTTCAGTCAAATAGTTTCTCATCCCTCCTGGGTCACCCCTCTATTCTCTATCATCATTTCTACTTTAACATGTGTTTGTGCCATTCTGCGTGAACCAGGAAGATCTGGATGAGCCGTATCCTCAGACATGAATAATGTGCAGTGTACGGGGGGGGGGGCTCCTCAGATGATCAGGTGGAGCTGTATCTGATGCCTGTGATGACGTCTGCTGTGAATGCAGCTCGGTGCCCCAGATACGAGGATAGCCGTATATCTATATCTGTCTTAAGTGCCAGGTGGAGACAACATCACGTATAGAGGAAGACCTGTGGATAGATCACACACCGGATTACTGCAGGGGCAGATGCTAGGGAACACAATGTATTAAAGGGGACACTAGAGGCTTTTAATAATGTCTCCGGATGAAGCCACTTTCTTAAGCCAGGCATTTTTTGTGCCCCCCCCTCAGACTGGGTAATCCAGTTCGCACATAACTCTGAGGACCTTACTAACGGTTTAGTTTATGGAGTAGCAGTAATAACAGTTGTCTCTGAGCTAGAGGGTGAAGACCAGCAGCTATGGTGTCTCCCATACACTGGTACACAGACATGAGTCCTGCTGTCTTGTATCTTATGTAGCACACGATCAGAAGCAATTATACAGCGGTGGTGTAAATCTATATATTATCTGTGTATGTATGCATCAAGCCCCGCCCACTCCAGTTAGCCAAAGCCGCTTTCATAGCTAAACTCTTCATAGAATGTTTGATTGTGTGGAGGGGGAGGAGCCAGAGGCAGAACCAGACAACATTCTATGGAGGGGAGGAGCTAGAGGCTGAACCAGACAACATTCTATGGAAGGGGGAGGAGCCAGAGGCAGAACCAGACAACATTCTATGGAGGGGGAGGAGCTAGAGGCAGAACCAGACAACATTCTATGGAGGGGGAGGAGCTAGAGGCTGAACCAGACAACATTCTATGGAAGGGGGAGGAGCTAGAGGCAGAACCAGACAAAATTCTATGGAGGGGGAGGAGCTAGAGGCAGAACCAGATATTCTATGAAGGGGGAGGAGCTAGAGGCAGAACCAGATATTCTATGGAGGGGGAGGAGCTACAGGCAGAACCAGATATTCTATGGAAGGGGAGGAGCTAGAGGCAGAACCAGATATTCTATGGTGGGGAAGGAGCCCCCTAGAGGCAGAACCAGACCACATTCTATGGAAGGGGAGGAGCTAGAGGCAGAACCCAGACAACATTCTATGGAGAGGGAGGAGCTACAGGCAGAACCAGATATTCTATGGAGGGGAGAAGCTAGAGGCAGAACCAGATATTCTATGATGGGGAAGGAGCCCCTAGAGGCAGAACCAGACCACATTCTATGGAAGGGGAGGAGCTAGAGGCAGAACCAGACAACATTCTATGGAAGGGGGAGGAGCTGGAGGCAGAACCAGACAACATTCTATGGAGGGGGAGGAGCTGGAGGCAGAACCAGACAACATTCTATGGAGGGGGAGGAGCTAGAGGCAGATGTTTGTGCCGAATAATCGTTTATTCTATTATAACGAACAGTCATACTATACCCAGGCAATATCGGGCTTTACAGCTAGTAATGTTATCAGCCTTACAAAGGGGCCACAGTGTCCCGAAAGCTTGCTATGTTTACCATCTTTTTAGGTAGCCATTAAAAGGTATCAACCACTGAGGACTCTAAGATTACAATATATTTTTCTAATAATATTTATTCATTTATTTAGCACTATTAATTCCATAGCAGTTTATATACATTTGCAACACTGTCCCCATTGGGGCTCACAATTTAAACATCCTATCTGTCTTTGAAATATGGGAGGAAACTGGAATGCCCGGAGGAAGCCCGTGCAAACACTGGGAGAACAAGCTAACTCCCCGCAGACGCTGCCCTTGGCGGGAATTAAATCCAGGACCCCAGCACTGCAAGACTGCAGTGCTACCACTGAGCCACCACGTCGCTAAAGCTGTGAATCCAGTGCTAGAGTGAAAATACTAGAATCAGCAGAGGACAATCTACAGCAATGCTGAGCGGTGTAACTGTGAATCCTGCATTGGGATGAGAGCACTATTAAGGAGCAACATGGGGAGGACATTATACAGCAATGCTGAGCAGTGTAGCTGTGATTTCAGCAGTGGGGTGAGGTAAACCTAGAAAGTTGCAGCACAGAGGACATTATACAGCAGTCCTGGGTGGTCTACCTGTAAATCCTATATAGGGAAAGGAGCAGCATGGCGAAGGACATACAGCAGTGCTGAGCGATGTAGCTGGGAATTCAGCACTGGGGTGAGGTAAACCTAGAAAGCAGCAGCAAAGATCACATTATACAGTATGGCTGAGTGGTGTAGCTGTGTATCCAGCACTGGCATGGCTCTAGTATCCCTAGAAAGCAGCAGCACAGATCACATTATACAGTATGGCTGAGTGGTGTAGCTGTGTATCCAGCACTGGCATGGCTCTAGTATCCCTAGAAAGCAGCAGCACAGATCACATTATACAGTATGGGTGAGTGGTGTAGCTGTGTATCCAGCATTGGCATGGCTCTAGTATCCCTAGAAAGCAGCAGCACAGATCACATTATACAGTATTGCTGAGTGGTGTAGCTGTGTATCCAGCATTGGCATGGCTCTAGTATCCCTAGAAAGCAGCAGCACAGATCACATTATACAGCATTGCTGAGTGGTGTAGCTGTGTATCCAGCACTGGCATGGCTCTAGTATCCCTAAAAGCAGCAGCACAGATCACATTATACAGTATTGCTGAGTGGTGTAGCTGTGTATCCAGCACTGGCATGGCTCTAGTATCCCTAGAAAGCAGCAGCACAGATCACATTATACAGTATGGCTGAGTGGTGTAGCTGTGTATCCAGCATTGGCATGGCTCTAGTATCCCTAGAAAGCAGCAGCACAGATCACATTATACAGTATTGCTGAGTGGTGTAGCTGTGTATCCAGCATTGGCATGGCTCTAGTATCCCTAGAAAGCAGCAGCACAGATCACATTATACAGCATTGCTGAGTGGTGTAGCTGTGTATCCAGCACTGGCATGGCTCTAGTATCCCTAGAAAGCAGCAGCACAGATCACATTATACAGTATTGCTGAGTGGTGTAGCTGTGTATCCAGCACTGGCATGGCTCTAGTATCCATAGAAAGCGGCAGCACAGATCACATTATACAGTATTGCTGAGTGGTGTAGCTGTGTATCCAGCACTGGCATGGCTCTAGTATCCATAGAAAGCAGCAGCACAGATCATATTATACAGCATTGCTCAGTGGTGTAGCTGTGTATCCAGCACTGGCATGGCTCTAGGATCCCTAGAAAGCAGCAGCACAGATCACATTATACAGTATTGCTGAGTGGTGTAGCTGTGTATCCAGCACTGATGGGACATAAAACGCTTAGAAAGCTGCAGATGTATCGTAGATGATGTGATACTGAGCCAGTGTAGCTCTGAATCTTCCTCTTCTGTCTCCTATGCAATTCATAGAGCGGACTGGTGTATATGAGATGACTTTATAAAAATGCACAGAGGTGCACATGCTTATTAACCCTATAGTGTTACCAGTTCTCTCCGACCCCTTTATGTTTTTGAGACTGGAAGGCAGAATATTTCTAAACCTTCTGCTCTTTCCAAGTGGCAGCCGAGTCCACGGCGAGCAGTCCTAGTCGTCATGGTAACAGCACTTATATGGTGCCAGCTGATGCCGCCCACGGCCAACGTAATGTATAGATGTGAGTCCCGGGCAACTGGATCCTGAAATAGAAAAGCAAACGTCCAGTCGTTATCGATACCGGATCCATTCAATTATAGCAGAGGCGAAGCGGCAAAAAATGCACGTTCCGGTATATGCAATGAATTTTTGCATTCACGTCCAGAGCTGCAATCACTATTCTGCTGGAGACGTCCGCAGTGAATGAGCAAAGGACATCACCAGACAGACTTGTCATTGAGGCACCTGGGAAAGCTGGGTGATGCGGCTGTAGTGGCGGCCATATTGGATTATACCCAGCTTTTCCCAGGTGCAGGACGACCTGAGTGTTTCGCTGTATTCTCAGATCTTTCTCATGTGCAGCCGAGCCGTGAAGCCAGGCATATTGTCTAGACAGCGACTCCTGTCCGGGCAGCTGTGATCCAGGCAGCCGGCTCCGGATCTGCTGCCAGTTGCTCCCAGCGTTCTCCCTGATCAGTAACGAAATGTGACAAGTTCCCCGCAGCCACGAGGAGCGCGGATCTATTCCAGGAGGCTGCAGAAAGGCAGACATGGACGCCGGGGTCGCAGAGCGTGCACCCCCCTGCCCGCCCTGCGCTTATTTATATCTTTAGTTGCAAACAAAAAAAGTGAAAAACATCGCGGTGATTTTCTGTAGACTTTTTCTTTTTTTTTTTTTTTTTATAAAGGGTTTTTACAGGATTTTAAGTAATGTTGGGCTTTACTTGCTTTCTCCAGTAGGGAGGGGGAGGGATATGAAACTCTGCGTGCTGAAAACTAGTAATGACAAACTTGGGATCTTAACTGCATCTCTTAACTGAAGTGCAATATATGTTTGTTTGTTTTTTTTATGCAAATTATTGCATTTTTTTTGCAATTTAGTATTTTTGCAAAGTTTATGTGCAAGTTGCAAAATAAAATGGCAATTTGCAAAAAATAATTTGCACAAATATGAGCAATAATTAGCCAAAAATGGACAGTCATTTGCAAGCAAATCGCAAAAAAAGAGCAATACTGTCCCAAAAAAGTGCACTAATTTGCAAAAAAAATCATTAACTTGCAAATAAAAAAATTTGCAGATTTTTGAACGCACATGTATATATAATACATAAAAATATCCTTTATAGATCTATTTCGTGTGTGTGTGTGTGTGTGTATAGGTGTATGCATATGTGTGTGTGTTCGTGTTAATAATATATATATATATAATATAATAATCTTATATGCGCAAAATACTAATTAATATATATATATATATATATATATATATATATATATAATATATATATATATATATATATATATATATATGCGCATATATGCTTTTAGGATATAGGATTGTTGGGGTTACCAGATGTGTGCAGCATATAGAACAGGACACCACAGCGCCACACTCTTCATAGTGGTTGATCTTGGTACTGCAGCTCTGCTCCTTTTAGAAATGAATGAGACTGAAGCTGCAGTACTAAGAACAGCCACAGAGGGAGCTGTGAACATTCAGATCTGGTGCCCTGAGCTATCCACTCACTTTGAATCCCATATTTTGGGCAGGTAAGCTATTGGGACAACCTGTTTTAGTGTGAATATGGATGAACCAGTTTCTGAATGACCATGGTATACATGTAGACCCCTCCACCCGCCCTCGTCCCACTTTCCACCTCTTCACTTAAAAGTTTTGTTTAGCTGCTGCTTGCAGGGTGATAAGTCGCCGTCATCACAATCTCCTCCTGAACTTTCTCTATTTTGGCCTCTTTTTGTAAGTTGGCGTCCACTTTAGACGTCCCCCTTGGTACTTGTTAGTCAGTGGTGCGTGAAACCTCTGCAGTGTTCATTAAGAGACTCAGCAGCATGGCTGAATGTAAATGGACGAGGACCCCCCCCCCCCCCCCCCATCCCGCCACGGATAATAGGGAGCGCTACTTGAAAAATTTCCACCTCTTATATAACGAAGAGAGTGCGCGGCGGAGGAAAGTGGGTCAGAGCTGTGATCCCCCATCATTCACGGTTCACAGTCTGATTATAAGTGGGGGAAATCCTGTGAAATCTCTGCTGCCGGAGCCAGGCTTTACTCCGGGTTTTTATTTTGCATTGTCATCAGGAGGAGGATTGTACATTAATGGATGCAGGGACGGGGGATAACTGCATTAACGCCTTATTGAAAGTGCATGATTTCCTCCTGTGTTCAGCCTGAGCCTCCTGGTTCATGAGCTGCAGTTTACATGATGACTAATATGATTTTTGTATAGCGTCCATCACCATAATCTCACTTTTTCCTTTGTTTTCCAGATCCATATGGATCGCAGGGTGACGAAGACGTCCTGGCGGATCTCCTCCTCCCTCCACAAGTGCAGATCTGCCCGGCGTTCCCCGCACAGCCCCCCGGTACGCTCCCCGATAGCCGCAGTCTATATATATCCAGAGCTCAGCTGCACGGTTGGGCTGACAGCTCATTTATCATCTCCATCCAAGCTACAGAGCAGATGCTGGCAATAAATCAGGGCCAGGCCGCTCCTCTCCTCCGGGATGGGGGTGCGCTGAGCCTTTATATCCCATCGTGCACCCACTTTCCTCAGTTTAGGGGTTAGATTGCCTCTTCAGAGTGAATGACTAGGGGAAACAAAATGGAGAAAATGAGCGCTGCACTGGGGTGATCATACAAAAGACAGGTTTATTGCTCACGACGTGTTTCGGGGACCATCCGGTGCATACAAAACCATGCACCCACTTTGTTCAGTTTGGGGTGGATTGTCCTCTTCTGTCCAGCCTGTATCCAGAATGAATGAATAAGGGGTTAATAAAATGGAAAAAACTGAGCGCTGCACTGCAGAAGTGATTATACAAAAGATAGGCTTATTGGGCACAACGCTTCTCGGGGACCTTCATCAGGTAAATACAAATCCGTGCACCCACTTTCCCTCCGTTTGGGGTGGATCGTCCTTCTGTCCAGAATTTTTAGGGTTCTCCCCTGTGGAGCCAGACCAGGGACACTTTTGGCCTCCATCTTGTCAATGGGGCAAGGCAGGAGATAAGACGTTGCCCGGACTTGTCCTCCCTGGCCGCGATCTTCATGTCCCGGCCACGTCTGCCTCTTACTGGTCTGTTACATTGTGCGGCCAAATGTGACTAGAGAGGTCCAGGTTGATGGGTTCACAAGTGATGACCATGGAGGACCGGATTGGACCACTATCCTCCAGGTGCCATATACAAGGCTGAAGTTCCTAAACTACTTGTATAAGGAACCTGTCAGCAAGCTTTAGGCCCAAGCCACCACCAATAGTGGGCAGTCACAAATGATGATTGGCGGCATCAGCAGATTCTGGAAATCACCAAAACTGCAGGAATGAGCCAATTCACATTGGCCAGTCTCCCAATGACCAGCGTCCTACAGCTGGGTATGCCATCACAATGCACCGCCAGGGGAATCCTGTCAATGGAGGTGGCTTTTGATGATTTAGCCCGATTCTTGCCAACTCCAAACCATCGTCCTAGATAACATCCCGGACAGGTCGGGGGTGGTTTAGGGGCTTAAATCTTACTGACAGATTCCTTTTCTGCAAAATTATCATCCCCAGCTAAAAAGGTTTCTTGGAAGTTTGGCAACCAGTTCGGCAGATGTGACTGAGTAGCGGCTAACGATGACATGTGCCGGCCTGACAGAAAAGGACGCCTCAAGGACTCCACGACTGCAGATTATGGGGGCAGTGGAGCTCGAGCTCTTCACATCTTGTCTGAGGAAATGTCCTGGTTGTACAAATCTCCATCACTTTCCTGGAGCTCATACTGAGGACATTTAGCTCATAGGAGGGCAACATACTTCTCTGATCTGCTGGATGATGGGGGATGGGTGGGGGGGGGGCGGTTCCCAGTCTCCCACAAGTCTATTATCTCCTCTTCTGGTGCAACCACTGTGCACACACATTACGTATCCTGTATTATACTCCAGAGCTGCACTCCTTATTCTGCTGGTGCAGTCACTGTGTACATTACATTACTGATCCTGAGTTACCTCCTGTATTATACTCCAGAGCTGCACTCACTATTCTGCTGTGCAGTCACTGTATACTACATTACATTACTGATCCTGAGTACCTCCTGTATATACTCCAGAGCTGTACTCACTATACTGCATACATGTTGATTCTGTACTGATCCTACAGATGTAACTCAGTATCAGTAATGTATGTACACAGTGACTGCACCAGCAGAATAGTGAGTGCAGCTCTGGAGTATAATACAGGAGGTAACTCAGGATCAGTAATGTAATGTATGTATACAGTGACTGCACCAGCAGAATAGTGAGTGCAGCTCTGGAGTATAATACAGGAGGTGACTCGGGTCAGTGATGTAATGTATGTACACAGTGACTGCACCAGCAGAATAGTGAGTGCAGCTCTGGAGTATAATACAGAGTGACTCAGGTCAGTAATGTAATGTTTGTACACAGTGACTGCACCAGCAGAATAGTGAGTGCAGCTCTGGAGTATAATACAGAGGTGACTCAGGATCAGTAATGTAATGTATGTACACAGTGACTGCAGCAGCAGAATAGTGAGTGCAGCTTGGAGTATGTGTACATCTAGCTCTGCTCTCCTCCTTCGTAGCTGTTCTTGCTTGTTTTGCTCCCTGTATACCTCTGAGGCTTCGGCCTGGTGTTGGTGGCTCTGCTGTACAGTATACTGCCTGGCTGTGGGTCACCCACTGCATTATTAGTGTCTGATAAGACCTGAGATTTGCTGATAATGTTACATGGTGCAGAATTCTTTCCTGCTCCTTTCTGCGGTGCGGCCTCCGCTCCCCTGGACATCAGACCTTTCTATTACTCGGTATAACCTTTTTGCATTCTATATTTTTGCAGGTTCCTCGGACGTGGCCTTTGATGAAGGATGGCTGACCGATTCCTACTCTAAATCTGGAGATGCTGACACCCCGAGCGCTGATGCTTCTGAGAAGACCAGCGGTAAGATTAGGATGTGGCGGCTTTTAAGGGATTATCCCCCACCGGGGACCCTGAGCCTAGATCCTCTTACTCTGGAGGACCTACACATCTGTACATTAGTTCCTCAGATCTGCAGTTCCCCTGCAGTGATGCTGCGCCGAAATTGAAATGTGACGTTTATTATGACATTTTGTATGTTTAGTTTTTGTTTTTTTTTCTAGGCACATTTGGGGAATCTCCAAGTGATGAATCTGCAAATCTTCCATTTCAAGTTCCTCAGAGCAATCCATTATCACAAATATGGCAACCAACGGCCGAGGAGCAGATAGCGCTGAGTCCACATAGTGCACCAGGTGAGACCCGGCCCGTGTGTAAAACTGCACAGAAGTCGCCATAAGCATCAGTTTCACATTGGTACAATGCTTCCATCTGTCACACATTGTCGGAGCCCCATAAACACTGACCGAGCTGTGACAAGGACATCCACTGGGCTGAAGGGGACGGTCATGGTGGGCACAGTCCAACTTTCAACCTGCAGGTCACCACGTTCTGAAAAAGATGATCGCTGCTGGGATGGAGGCTGGAAAGTGTCCTAGTGAGACTTGTATAGTAATGTATGTACACAGTGACTGCACCAGCAGAATAGTGAGTGCAGCTCTGGAGTATAATACAGGAGGTAACTCAGGATCAGTAATGTAATGTATGTACACAGTGACTGCACCAGCAGAATAGTGAGTGCAGCTCTGGAGTTATAAATAATACATGGATTACAATGTGACCGCCGCTCTAGGTCAGGACGTTCCTTCTTTTCTTCCTTTTGGCGTGTTGGTTGTCACACACCTTTGTTCCCTCTCTTGATCTCGGTGATTCCTCTTCTCTCATGGTTGTGGCGTCTTCTGAAGCCTCGTTGTGGATGTGACCTAATGTGACCTTCCCAGAATAGTCTCGGCTTCGGTCACAGGTTCTGTCGTCTCTTGTCCTGGGGGAGTCCTAATACCGGCGTATAAGCCCGTCTGCTCCTCTCCACAGTGGATGTGACCAGCGTGGCTGTGTCTATTCCTGTCCGGCTCTTATATGTTGGGGGCTCTTAGATTTTGGCAGCTCGCAGGTCTCGGCACTCGGAGTCACTTTCCTTGTTTCGGACATAGTGATCGTTCCTGTGCGGCTGGTCATGCGTAGTCTTATAGCCTGCCCCGTGCAGCTGTCCCTCGGCCTCATTCACTTTTAATCAGCGGACGCCTCTCGTGTCCCCGCAGGCCCCTCCGTATTGCTGAGGAAGCGCTGTCTAATCTACCAGAAGTCGTCCTGCTCTTCTCTGGACGGATCTGCTGACTCACAGGACAGAACTTTTCTTTCTCCGTGACTTTCCCAGATCCAGATTCTTTTTTTCTTTCCTAAGTGCGGACCCCCGGTGACTTGCACAGCAGCAGCTGGGCCCTGCGGGTGTCAGATTTCTGCAGAGGGGGGGGTCGCTGTATCTATTACGTTTGCATTAAGGCTGTGAATGTCTTTCAGCGGATTTGGTTTCTTCCATTTTTTCACCTGTTGCTTGAAGATTATACTGTGACTTGTAGTCCACCCAGCAGAAAAGACGCCCGACCCTTGCAAGTGGTGATGATTTTCCTGTTTGTCTGTGCATTGCAGAACACGAGGGGCACCAGCTGAAACTTGAGGAGACCCCGTTCAACGCCGCTCCTTCCACAGAGAGTCAGTTACTGCCGGATTTGGGAAGCTCCTTTGTAGAGCAACATGACGGAGGTAAGGAGGCCGCATGGAGACTGTTCAGGCTCACTATATAGAAGTGTGGACCCTCTGTTTTATTTTGCACCTAGTCTTGTATTTATGGCATCCTGCTCAGACTTCAAAGCCCTTTTTCAGGTGTATCAGCAGGACGTTTCGTTTCAGAGCCTCTTTTTCAGGTGTATGAGCAGGAATGCTGCATTTTGAAGCACCTTTTTCAGGTGTAGCAGGAGTTGGAGCATTTCAGAGCCCCCCCTTTCAGGTGTATCAGCAGGATTGAGCATGTCAGGGCCCCCTTTTTCAGGTGTAACAATGTTGCATTTCTAACCCCATTTTCAGGCTTATAAGTGGGACCTAGATGTAAAGCCCCCGTCACACGGGCAACATCGCCGCCAATTACATTGGCGACGTAGGGGCGTGGCTTATCAGTGGCGAGTCGCCTCATGTAAAGGGGCGATGTCGGCGGTGCTGGGCGGTCGCCTGGTTTCAGAGCAGTGCACTGAAACCAGGCGACCATCATGGGGCGATGTGCACACATGCTCCATGTAATGGCCGCCGGCGAGCTGACAGTGATGGGAGCCATAGGCTCCCATTGTCCTACATCGCCGCTGGGATTTTCAGACTCCCCGGCGGCGATGTCGCCTGACAGCTCGCCGGCGCAGGGCTGGAGATGTCGCCCGTGTAAATGGGGGATGGCGACTCTCCACTGCCACTCTGCTCGCCGGACATCCCCAGCCCCATCGCCCCGTGTGACGGTACCTTGGTGTCTTTCCAGCCCTGCAGCAACTTGCAGCCATCTTATTCTTTCTATAACTGTTAGTGATCTTTTGTCTTTGCACCCGCTTGGGTCTGACTCTTCTCCAGAAACGCACCTGATTGTTTAATCCTATAACCTCTCCTCTATATCTCCCGGTAGCTGCTTTTAACATTAATAACTTTGTATTTTTCTTTTTTCTTCCAGAAGATTTGCTAAATCCAGATCCCTACAGTCAAGACATCATTTTTGCCTACATTGAGGGCTCTGACCCAACTACTGAAAGTTATGTGTATGAAAGTCTCCGCGATCCGGGTGAAGATCTTCGGCTCCAACCATCCATCCTCCTTCAACCGAAAGAAGATCTTGGTGAAGAGCAGGTGATTTGCTTTGAGCCTCCTGGATCCCCTGAAGCTCCATTTTCTTCAGATCCCTCGGTATTGGCCGCTGAATTGATACAGGAAGATTCACCCTCGCCATCTGTACAAGAGATTGATTCAGAGATTCAGGAAGAGCCTCCGGCCTCGCTTGGTTCATTTGTCCCTGAAGAACTGGTTTCAGCCTCTCCTCCTGCTTTAGACCACGAAACAGAGTCTCCAGGTTCCCCCTCGGATTTAATCCAAGAAGCGCTCCATCTTCCACTGTTACATTGGACCAGGAAGGGAGACTCCAGCCTCTCCATTACTTTGGTTGAGAAGAGGAGGCTCCAGCATCTCCATTACTTTGTTGACGAAGAGGAGGCTCCAGCCTCTCCCATTACTTTGGTTGAGGAAGAGGAGGCCCAGCTCTCCTGTGCCTTGTTCAGGAAGAGGAGGCTCCAGTCTTCTCCCATTGCTTTGGTCCAGGAGGAGGAGGGCTTCCAGTTTCTCCTGTTGCATTTGGTTCTAAGAGGAGGCTCCAGCTTCTCCTGTTGCTTTAGTTGAGGAAGAGGAGGTTCCAGCCTCTCCTGTGGCCTCTCTCCAGGAAGAGGAGGCCCAGCTTCTCCTGTTGCTTTAGTTGAGGAAGAGGAGGTTCCAGCCTCTCTGTGGCCTCTCTCCAGGAAGAGGAGGCTCACTCCAGGGGGTCTCTCCCATTGCTTTAGTTCAGGAAGAAGTTGCTGCGTCTCCTGTTGAATCGGTCCCAAAAGTGGAGGCTCCATCTTCTCCTGTGGAATTGGTTCAGGAAGAGGAGGCCCCAGCCTCTCTGTTGCATCAGTCGATGAACCTGCATCTCCTGCTTCTGCTCCTTAATCCAGGACGTAGAGATCCCGGCTTCCCCTGCTGAATTACCCAAGGAACTAGTCGCTCCAGCTTCCCCTGCTGCATTATTCCCGGCGTTGGAGACCCCCGCTCCACTTCTTGCCACCTTCGCTCCTGAGGAGTCAACTTCGACCTCATTGTCAGCCAAATCCCGGCAGAGACAGTAACACCACTCACAACAGGAGGAGACCAAACGCCTGAAGGATCGGCGAAACCTGCGAAGAAAGATGACAACGTACATCCCGAAGACCAAGGTAAGGGGCAAAGATGAACACGTTACCATATAGTACATTTTAGTTTAATTTATCACTTCGGTTATTTTTGATCTTAGTTGGTTCTGATTTTCATTCTACTTGTCTCCAGAACGCCAGTTCTTTATGCCCTTGATTTTTTTTTTTTTTTTTTTTTACAAAATTTTAGAAGGTTTAATATTGTATCAGTGGGGAAATTGAATTTATGCAATATTTAATAAATTCATATCTTTGTTGTGGCTGCTTTTTGGGTTTGCTTTAAGGGAATTACTGTGGACCTTACTCTAAAACTACCCTTTAATATATATATTTGTCTATGTTTAGGGAATAAACCTCACTAATTCCTGATTCTTAGTTTAGGGAATAAACTTCACTTACTCTTTTAGTTTTAGGGAATAAAACTTCATTATTTCTGCATTTATTACTTAAGTGAATAAACTGCATTTATTCCTGATTTTTAGTTTAGGTAATAAACTTTGTTTATTCTCTAAACTAAAAATCAGGAATAAAAGTGAGGTTTATTGTCTAAACTAAAAATCAGGATAAAGTCTCACTTACGTCTTCTATTAGTTTTTGGGTAATAAACCTCACTTATTCATTTTTATTAGTTTAGGGAATAAACCTCATTATTCATGTTTTAGTTTAGGGAATAAACCTCATTATTCTGTATTAGTTTAGGGAATAAACCTCACTTATTCTGTTTAGTTTAGGGAATAAACCTCACTTATTCCTGTTAGTTTAGGGAATAAACCTCACTTATTCCTGTTATATCTACAGCGCCCCTAAAGCAAAAAACTTTCAAAACCAGTGACCAACGTCCTGCCAGGGCGAGAACTGCTCTACCACCCGTTACAGACCCACTCCTAGAGCCCATCTCCGCCAGCCCCAATCCAAATCCACCTCCTGCCCAACCTGCATTATTCCTCCAGAGCCAAAGCACTGCATAAAAAAGCCCCGACATGATGGAAAGCCGAAGAGAAGCCACAAGAGATGCCGGAGATCCGGAGGGCGTCCAGGCCTCCATGAAAAAGAAAGAAGAAGAAAACCAAACCGAGGAAAAGTTTTGCTCCCAGGGATTTGGAGTTTGGAGAGGAAGACTCTTATACGAGGGCTGGCTGCGAGGCTTTATCCTCCAGCCCCGGGCAGATGGGACACGTGGAGACTCTTACAAAACAAGACCATCTGTTTGAGAAACCTCTGGGTGCTGCTAAGAGAGAGACACAAAGTGCAGCAAATGGCATTGTGCCCGAAGCCAAGACTACCCGGAGAGGGAAGGTGACCCGACCTTGTATCCTCCAGAGAAACCAACGCCAGCTCCACAAAACATCGATTCTCCCTCAGTCAGACACTTAAAATCCCCACCTGCCGACCAAGTGGATAAAAGCCTTTTCGACACGAGGCCTCCCCTCCTGGGAGAAAGCGGGAAACCTGACACTCCTACGGAGGCTATATTTGGAATCGCTGACACAGATGTCACCAAATGTCCTTATTTCCATCCAGAAATTCTGCTCCAGACTTCAGAGAAGGCTCCACGGAAAGGAAACGAATGGCAGGAAAGCGCCTGGGAAAGAACGAGCTCTCCGCCGACGCTTTCTCACCCGCCGGGCCCGAGACGGTGAAGTGGGACAAACCGAAAAAGAGGGATAAGAGAGCCAGCAATTATAGTCGTGGAGGTCACTCGAAAGACTCAAAGCATTGGCAGAAAGGATTAGAATCGGATCTGCAGCCTGGTGGCCTGCCATTGAGTCCAGACAGGGACAGAAAGCATTCTCCTCCTCTAATACCACTAGATGAGCTGCAAAAAGACAGCCAGAGAGGTCATAAAGGTAGAAATGTGAGCGAAAACCTGCTCGCAGAACCCTTTGTTGTTGACTTTGGTCATGGCCTAGACGGTAAAAGTGTTTCTGGAAACCTGCCGGTGTGTGGCGAAAAGGACTATGTTCTGCCGCCCAGCAAAGATTTTGGTAAAAGCCATTCTGCTCCATTACTGACCAGTCACCAAGTACCATGCCCCAATATCCCCTGTACGCCGTTAACGCTCACAGATAATGTCGTAGGGTTACTATTGGGATCTATAGAGCCAAAAGTAACTCCAGAAAACGAAACTGGTTCAGTCCAAAAAGACAAAAATCCTGTTCTAGAAAAGAAGTCTAGCAGAGAGCCTGGTGCAGGCCATGACGGCAAGAGGCCACCTTCTCTGGAAAATAAGCCCGACTGCGATAATTCACTTTTAGATAATGGGTCCGATGCTGTTCTGCCAGACAAGCCGGCCGTTCCAGAAAGTAAGGCTAGTGCAGTCCTGGGCAAGGAGTCCATTCTAGAAGGTAGACCCAGTACAGTCCAGGATAGCAAAATGCTTGATGCTATGAAGGGTAGCATAGAGCATGTGCTAGAAAATAAGCCAGATTCAGTCCTGGGCATCAAGGAGTCCTTTCCAGAAACTAAACCTGGGAAGGTCTTGGATGCCAAAGCGCCTCCTCAAGAAGCTAAGCAGGACAAAGTCATGGATCGTAATGAGCTTGGTCCAGTCCTGGCCAGCCAGAAACCAGAAGACAAGCCCCGATATAGTTATGGGCCACAAAGCTCCAGAAAGTGCGCCTGGTACAGCCTTTGATTACGAGGAACAAAAGACTGCTATTGTCGTAGGTGATCAAAACACTGCACCAAAATGTAAGTCAGAAATTAAGCCTAGTGCAATCCTGGGCAAAGGCCTTGATCTCAAAGCTCCGCTTCTAGAAAATAAGCCCGATGCAGTCTTGGCGAGCAAGGAACCAGTTCCAGAAAGTAGGGCGGGGAAAGACTTTGACCTCAATGCCACACCTCTAGAAAACAAGCCTGCAACAGTCTTGGCAAATAAAGAGCCTGTTCCAGAAAATAAGATTGGGAAGGTCCTTGACCTCAATTTTGCACCTGTAGAAAATAATCCCGCTATAGTCTTGGCAAGCAAGGAGCCTGTTCCAAAAAATAAGGCTGTGAAAGACCTTGACCTCAAAGCTGCATCTCTAGAAAGTAAACCCGTTACAGTGTTGGCAAGTAAGGAGCCTGTTCTAGAAAAGGTGGGAGAAGTCTTAGACCTCAAAGCTGAATCTTTAGAAAGTAAACACAGTACAGACTTGGTAAATAAAGAGCCTGTTCTAAAAAATAAGGTGGGAAAGGCCTTGACCTCAAAGCTCCTTCCCTAGTAAAAAATTCTGATATGTCTTTGGTGAGCACAGAGCCTGTTTCAGAAAGAAAAGCAAAGGAAAACCTCGACCTCCAAGCTGCCCCTATAGAAAATAAACCCACTACAGCCTTAGCAAGCAAGGAGCCTGTTCCAGAGAATAAGGCAGGGAATGTCCTTGATGTGAAAGCTACTTCTCCAGAAATTACACCCAGTACAGTCTTGCCAACTAAGGAGCTCGTTCTAGAAAATAAGGTGGGGAAAGACCTTGACCTCAAAGCTGCACTTCTAGAAACTAAGCCCACTACAGTCCTGGCAAGCAATGAGCCACCTGTTCCAGAAAATAAGGTGGGGAAAGGCCTTGACCTTAAAGCTCCTTCCCTAGAAAATAAGATTGGTACTTCCTCAATGAGCAAGGAGCTTGTTCCAGAAAATAAGGTGGGGAAAGACCTTGAACTCAAAGAGCCTGCCCCTAAGGAAAATAAACCCGCTACAGTCTTTGCAAGCAAGGAGACTGTTCCAGAAAATAAGGAAGGAAAAGTCCTTGACCATAAACCCTGTACAGTCTTGCCAAATAAGAAGCTTGTTCCCGAAAATAAACTGGGAAAGACCTTGAACTCAAAGCTGTGCCTCTAGACAGTAAGCCCGCTACAGTCCTTGCAAGCATGGAGATTGTTCCAGAAAATAAGGCGGGGAAAGACGTTGACCTCAAAGCAGCGTCTCCAGAAAATAAACCCGCTACAGTCTTGGTGAGCAAGGAGCCTGTTCCAGAAAATAAGCATGCGAAAGACCTTGACCACATAGCTCCTACCCTAGAGAAGAAGTCTGTTACATCCTCGACAAGCAAAGAGCCTGTCCCAGAAAGTAAGGTGGGGAAAGACCTTGACCTCAAAGCTGCCCTTAAAGAAAATAAACCCACTACAGTCTTGGCAAGCAAGGAGACTGTTCCAGAAAATAAGGGAGGGAAAGACCTTGGCCTCAAAGCTTCTTCTCAAGAAAAAAAGCTTAGTACTATCCCGTTCAATAAGGAACTCGCTCCTGAAAGTGATCCGAATCTTATCCCAGGCAACAAAGAGCCCCTTCCAGAAACTAAATCTAATACTGCACTAGATGACTATAAACCCAGTAAAGCCAAGGCCACCACTCCAGAGGATACCAAAGAGCCTCGTCCTGAAAATACACCTGGTGCAAAAGCGGTCTCTGAAAATCAGTCTGGTACCTTCCCAGCACATAGTTTCCCCAGTTCTCCTGCCGGGGTGAACCAGTCCGAGCCAACGGTCCAACCTCTGCAGCCAATTTTACCTCCAAAAAAAGTTCAATCCGAGGGAAACTCTTCCTTCGAGAGGCAAATGAAAGGCAAAAGGGGTAAAGTAAAGGCGAAATCCAGTGAAGCAAAAGGGTCTACGATCTTGAGGAACCGGCCTTGTCCATCCAGCCGAGTGTCCATCTACAGGAAACCAAGTTTTCGGGTTCTAAGAAAGCCGAACGCGGGTCCTTAAAGCGTCCTCATAGTTCAGAGCACAAGGAAAGCTCAGTTTTGGTAGGCACTGAGCCATCTAGGTCCGGTGATCTGGTGGAAGATTCAGCAGGAGGTGTCTTGGTTCCTTCTCCATTGCAAGAAGTGAAGACTCTTCCTCAACGACTGGACCTAGATGAGTTCACCTTCCCTCCATGTGACCAAGAAACTCCGGTCATTGTTCCATTGTCTCAAGGGCTGAATGACGACATCTTGGCGCTTACTAGAGAAACTCCTCCTGACATAGAGACTGGCCCACCTAATGGTGCTCAAGATCAGAATCTCAATGAGAAATTGGCCGATCCTCCAGATTCTTCGGTGGAGAGGTCGCATCTCCGCCGTGAAGATTGTGCACAAATGCCAAAGTCAATGGAGCCATGTCCGCTAGTGAGTTGTTCTTCTTCTACGCCCAAACACGACATTGATTATAACTTCAATGTTGAAGGAGATTCGTTTGAAGCCTCCACAGAGGACTCTGTGAAGACTGGAGAGGTTCCCGATAACCTCAAAGTCTCCGATTTCATCCTAAATGATTCTGGACTTGGTGAAGATGGCAGTGATGCAACCAAACGGCAAGAAATTGAAGCGAAATCCTCGCCCACCACCAAAGATGCTTTGAAGACCAAAACTAAGACCTTACCTTCAGCTCCTGGTCTTAAAGATCTTCCTGCTGCAGAGAAGACCCCTCAGAAGAGCAACAAGACTGAAGTTCTGAAGGGCTACATGAGGCCCACCAAAGCCAGAGAAGCCGCCCGACCACCATCGCTTTCCAGAGCGGCCGCCCCTTCCACCGAAAGACCCAAGAGGCCGAAGGAAACCCCTTTAAAGCCGGAAAAAGGTGTGTGACACTTTGCATCCTCTGGCATGGAGTTTACAAGCAAAGCATGGCGGCACTCGCCGTGAGGTTTGGCTGCTTGTGTGGATACATTGCTAATAATGCCGAAATACCCCCACTAATCCTATACACTGTCGGGGACCATTTAAAGGGGCAGCATCCTATTAAGTGTGCATCGTGCATGTTGTGAAAAATAACTTTCTTACATGGATATTGTCAGCTCCTAGAAACAAGCACTTTTGCAATTTACCTTCAACATTTTATTTACATCTCGTTACCTTGGAGACCGACCACCGCTATAGTTTACTAATGGTTGTGAAACAGCACGGGACTTAGAAGCTCTTCTCTATCGACCTACAGATGTTGCATTGACGTTAGCTGTGACCACCGGACGGCACTATTGGCACTTAATACCGCCACCTTCAGTACAAGAGACCTCAGCGGTGGTCGGTTTCCTAGGCAACCAGAAAAGTGTTAATATCTCAAGAACGGCTGAATATTTTAATACATAATAAATTGCAAAAATGCTTGCTTTTACAATCTCTAACCAATGAAGTTGAGAATAACCTTGTAATTCTTTTACCTTTTTTACATTTTATATTGTGCATTTTTAGATGTAGCATCATGATTGGTCGCCTGTTAATCATGGCTGTTGTCACAGTCTGGGGGTTTTGTGCAAAGGCCCCCCCCCCCCCCTCTCTATTCTGATAAATGGGAGTCATGGTTTAATGCTAGGATATACTTATGATGGCGGTCTGACATTGATCCTAAAAGTGAAGGGTCACCTTTACGTTTTCCTTTGGCACAGTCCTTGTGGTTCCTGTATCTCAAAATCAATGGTCGGACCCCGACCGATGGTAAACCCGCACCAGACCCCCTTCCTCCCTCCCCAGCATTTCTGCATGGTGTGACTGTGTGCCGCTGGTTTTGCCGGTTTCTGTGTCTGAAGATTTTACTGCTAATTTGTCCCTTGTAATCGGGCGACTGCAGATGTCGGGGGTCTTTATACGGTGATAACTCCAGAGACGTCCAGGGGTGCAGATATTCGTTCAATCCATGATATGTGAAGTAGTCTTGCCTTTTGACTTGTCGTATCATAGTATGCCGTAATATCGTCACCATATTGTCCATACAGACTCCGTATAACGTATATCTTAAATAGAGCGTTACCTGCAGTATAAAGAATGAGGGTTACATTTTGGTGTGCCAAGTTTCATATGTAGGATGTGGTCTAAGTCCATTCAGATGACCTCACATGACCCTGCGAGATGTGATCAGATGATCTGGGATCGGTCAGCACATAGACTGGATCCAATCATACGACAGAATCTGAATAGACGAGATTTCTAACGGAGGACTGTAACCATGGCAACTGGTTAAAAAAACCTCCATGCTTTACAGTGTAGCTTGTATCCAGATAACTTGTCTACATTTAGGGTCCTTTCAATTTTTTTGCTGAATGGAGCAGATCCGGCAGATTTAACGAATCTGCCACCTAACGGCCGACTCGTGGTGCATCTGCGGCAAGCCCCCATTCATTCTCTATAGGGCTTGCAACAGGTGCGGCAAGTGCAGTTTTGCCACAATCCAGCAGTTGCAGCTAGGCAAAAAAAATGCGGTTAGCTGCGGTTTATTTGAGTGGCTGCAAGTGGTGGATCGCGATAAAACGCACTTGCGATACTCAGTAAAACTTTGATTACTAAAGGCTCAGTGTTAGTTGGGCCTAAGTACGTTTGTTGTGATCTCGGGAGGGTTTCGTTCACAAATAACAAATAATCTCTGGGGTTCCTTTCCCCCAGTCTCTCTGGGGTTCCCCCTCCCTCTCTGGGGTTCCTGCCCCCCCCCCCTCTCCTCTCTCTCTCTCTCCCTCTCTCTGGGTTCCCCCCCCCCCCCCCTCTCCTCTCTGGGGTTCCCCCCCCTCTCTCCTCTCTCCTCCTCCCTCTCTCTAGGGTTCCCCCCCCTCTCTCCTCTCTGGGGTTCCTCCCCCCCCTCTCCCCTCTCTCTGGGATTCCTTTCCCCCCCCTCTCCTCCTCTCTCTGGGGTTCCTTTCCCCCCCCCTCTCCCCTCTCTCTGGGATTCCCCCTCTCTCCTCCTCCTCTCTCTGGGGTTCCTTCCCCCAAACTCCTCTCTCTCTCTCCTCCTCTCTCTGGGGTTCTACCTTTTTTTTTTTCTTTTCTTTAGTTTTACCCTGACCATTAGATCTTATGTGCCATTTTTCACAATGGGAGATTCGCTGAACCGATCCTTACCTCCCCTTGTTCATGGCAAAATATGGAAGTTGTGAACGAAGGAAAAGGTTTATTATATCCTGCAGGAATGGAGGCAGCAGGAGCGTATTATCAGTCGCAGGGCTGTGGCGTCGGTAAATCAAACCTCCAACTCCGTTGACTCAGACTCCTTCGTTCATGGCTCGTTTTTAAGTGATAAATTTATTGTAGGTCAATGGTAACATTAGGCTTTAATCATTATAATGACATAATAATCAAGATATTTAGATAGAACATAATAATAATTCATAATATTCAGCACATTCTGCACTGGACCCAATTTATTATATATTTTAGGAGTTGGTAACATTTTTCTACCGACTCCCAACTCCACCAAAATGGGCAGCGACTCCGACTCTACAGCTCTGATCAGTCGGATAATTCTTACTTTGCTTCCACCACACAGAAGTGCTCTGGTCTCCCTGAGAAGTTTGCACGCCCCTCATTGTCATCTTTGATCATTCCTGGACATTCTGGGAGCAGTAGTTCTCAACAGGCAGCTGATATGCTAACTCTCACCATCCTTGCTTAATGGGGATGTCCACCTCTGTACCTCTGTTTACTAAACTCAGCAGGGCAAAGGGATCATTTTTAAAAGTAGAGGGAGAACATTACTTGCTGCTCGTGTGGTCAATGCTGTCCCATCCACTAAAACTGGATGGGTGGGGGAGACTGAGGATGGGTGAGGTGGGGGAGATGAGGATGGGTGAGGTGGGGGAGACTGAGGATGGGTGAGGTGGGGGGAGACTGAGGATGGGTGAGGTGGGGGAGACTGAGGATGGGTGAGGTGGGGGGAGACTGAGGATGGCTGAGGTGGGGGGAGACTGAGGATGGCTGAGGTGGGGGGGACTGAGGATGGCTGAGGTGGGGGAGACTGAGATGGCTGAGGTGGGGGAGACTGAGGATGGCTGAGGTGGGGGAGACTGAGGATGGCTGAGGTGGGGGAGACTGAGATGGCTGAGGTGGGGGGATAGAGGGATGGAGGATGAAAGGTTTTCGCAGCATCGGATTCTCGCTGTGCAATTTTTGATTACAGAATGGTATTTCCTGCACCCGGTGTAGAAGGAGAACCATTATGAACTTAAAGAAAGCTATATAGGAAAAAGCTATATGTAGGAAATTCTGCAGAATTTGCTGCAATATAATCCACACTTGGGCCCCTTTCACTTCAGTGTTTTTTGCTGAATGCGGCGGGTCCTGCAGATTTGCCTCATCTGCCTCCTAACGGCTGACTTGCAGGACACCTGCAGCGAGCCCCCATTCATCCTGTGTGTGTGGCGGCGAGCCCTCATTCTGTGTGTGTGTCGGCGAGCCCCCATTCATTTTGTGTGTGTGTGTGTCGGTGAGCCCCCATTCATTTTGTGTGTGTGTTGGCGGCGAGCCCCCATTCATTCTGTGTGTGTGTGGCGGCGAGCCCCCATTCATTCTGTGTGTGTGTGTGTGTGGCGGCGAGCCCCCATTCATTCTGTGTGTGTGTGTGTGTGTGTGTGTGTGTGTGTGTGTGGGCGGCGAGCCCCCATTCATTCTGTGTGTGTGTGTGTGGCGGCGAGCCCCCATTCATTCTGTGTGTGTGTGTGTGGCGGCGAGCCCCCATTCATTCTGTGTGTGTGTGTGTGGCGGCGAGCCCCCATTCATTCTGTGTGTGTGTGTGGCGGCGAGCCCCCATTCATTCTGTGTGTGTGTGTGTGTGTGGCGGCGAGCCCCCATTCATTCTGTGTGTGTGTTGTGGCGGCGAGCCCCCATTCATTCTGTGTGTGTGTGTGGCGGCGAGCCCCCATTCATTCTGTGTGTGTGTGTGTGGCGGCGAGCCCCCATTCATTCTGTGTGTGTGTGTGGCGGCGAGCCCCCATTCATTCTGTGTGTGTGTGTGGCGGCGAGCCCCCATTCATTCTGTGTGTGTGTGTGTGGCGGCGAGCCCCCATTCATTCTGTGTGTGTGGCGGCGAGCCCCCATTCATTCTGTGTGTGTGTGGCGGCGTGCCCCCATTCATTCTGTGTGTGGTGGCGAGCCCCCATTCATTCTGTGTGTGTGTGGCGGCGAGCCCCCATTCATTCTGTGTGTGTGGTGGCGAGCCCCCATTCATTCTGTGAGTGTGTGGCGGCGAGCCCCCATTCATTCTGTGTGTGTGTGGCGGCGAGCCCCCATTCATTCTGTGTGTGTGGTGGCGAGCCCCCATTCATTCTGTGAGTGTGTGGCGGCGAGCCCCCATTCATTCTGTGTGTGTGTGGCGGCGAGCCCCCATTCATTCTGTGTGTGTGTGGCGGCGAGCCCCATTCATTCTGTGTGTGTGTGTGTGTGTGTGTGTGTGTGTGTGTGTGTGTGTGTGGCGGCGAGCCCCCATTCATTCTGTATGTGTGTGTGTGGCGGCGAGCCCCCATTCATTCTGTGTGTGTGTGGCGGCGAGCCCCCATTCATTCTGTGTGTGTGGCGGCGAGCCCCCATTCATTCTGTGTGTGTGTGGCGGCGAGCCCCATTCATTCTGTGTGTGTGTGGGCGGCGAGCCCACATTCATTCTGTGTGTGTGTGTGTGTGTGGCGGCGAGCCCACATTCATTCTGTGTGTGTGTGTGTGTGTGGCGGCGAGCCCACATTCATTCTGTGTGTGTGTGTGTGTGTGGCGGCGAGCCCACATTCATTCTGTGTGTGTGTGTGTGTGGCGGCGAGCCCACATTCATTCTGTGTGTGTGGCGGCGGGCCCCCATTCATTCTGTGTGTGTGGCGGCGGGCCCCCATTCATTCTGTGTGTGTGTGGCGGCGAGCCCACATTCATTCTGTGTGTGTGTGTGTGTGTGTGGCGGCGAGCCCACATTCATTCTGTGTGTGTGTGTGTGGCGGCGAGCCCACATTCATTCTGTGTGTGTGTGTGTGGCGGCGAGCCCACATTCATTCTGTGTGTGTGGCGGCGAGCCCCCATTCATTGTGTGGCGGATGCGGTTTTGCCGCGATCCGGCATTTGCGGTTAGACAAAGCGCGGTGCGCTGCAGGTTTTCTTGGGCAGCTGAAAGTGCCAGGCGTTTTCAGCGAAGACCACTGTTGTGAAAGGACCCTAACTTACCGTATATGGAATTTATGGCAGATTTTACATTTTGCAATGGCATTAATAGTGACCACGTGGGTCGTCACAGCCTGTAAGGAAATGCTGGACCAGGTGGCGGCGTTCATACAACATTCTGCAGTCTTGTTCCTCCCGTGCACAAAATATATTAAAGAACAAATTCATTCACAAAAATCCGCCCGCTCTTTGTTTTATTCCTTGTAGAAAACCGTCCTCTTCCTCCTCGCCGCTCGCTCCCCTCGTTACTCGCTCCCCTCGTTATCCTCCTTTACGGGGACGTTGCCTTGGCAACCAGCGAGCGAGAAACTGGATGGAAAGCGTTAAATCTGGTTAAAAATAGCCGGGCTAAAAATAGTGCAGGGTTGAAGGGGGGGGCAAATCGCTCCATATAGCGTGGAGGGATCTACATTGTGTTAACCCCTATAGTGCTGACGACATTCCCCTCCCTTCCGGATAATGCAGCATCCATGGCATTGATTGCGGGGGAGGGGAGGTCGTAGACAAAGGTCGTTGCTAATGGGGTTTTATTTTTTCCATTTTTCTCCTTGTCTGGCTGATGACTGCAATTATTTCATTAATGGCCATTAGATTTTGTAGTATTTGGTGTATGTCAATATGGCGGCCAGAATGCAAAATCTGTGCCGCCATGACATGTATATGGCTCAACGCCCAACGCAAAACTTAACAAAGCCAGAAAGCCGCACACGAGGGGTTAATAAGCGCCTCCGTTCCCATTCTATATGTGGCATTTCTGTTGGCGCGAGGTGTCGTCCGTCCCCGTCTCGCCCGCAGTGTATATCTGCCCATGTCTATGTATACAGCGGCTAATGCAAGGCTACACTGCCTCAAATAGCAGCGGCCAGAGGCAGCGCCGTCCGTCCCCGCAGGGTCCGGCGCCAAGTAGGTCTGTGCGGAGCCGGCGGCCACAACAACCAGAGTCCGAGCTGCAGCAGATATGGCATTATGGTAAAATAATGTGTTATAAGATGAGCGGAACGATGCAACGCGGGAAAGAGACTTTCTAGGTAGAAGAGGGCAGACGAGGCGTCGCCTCCATTAAACAAAAAGATTTCATTGACAACCGTGGAGACATTACGGGATCAGAAAGAGTTATCTGCTCTCCGAACACCCTAACTACATGCCATTGTTATCTCCATGGACCAGGAGGCTCTGGATGAACACGTGCGCTCAGTTTACACTCCACAGGACGCAGACTTGGTCCAGGTTATGATGAGATTTTCATGTTGCAGATCTCCGGGGTCTCCTCTTACATTATGATCTTGGGGGTCCGATCCCATTAACGTCATCCCTGCAAGGCGCCATTCCCTTTAAAGGGGTATTGCCTTCTTGAAGATCCTATCCCAATATGTAGTAGGTGCAATGGTAATATTAGCAAATACTTCCAATTAGAAATGTAGTTTAGCTATCACCTACCTCATGTGCAGTTTATAACCATGGTTACAACCGCTAGAAACTGTCAGTATATGAATGGCTGTAACCATGGATACCTGCTCCACATGAGGTAAGTGAAGGCTAATCAGGAGAACTAAGCTATGTGTCTAATTGGTGATTGTCCTGATGGAGTCTGGACACTCTAAAATGTGTGGATTTAATAAATCACATCCGAGGAATTCCTTGTCTGTCTTCAATATTAACCCCTTCCTCTTTAACCTCAGATGCTAATATTACACCTACTGCATGTTGGGATAGGATCTTGGAGATGGGAGGTACCCCCTTCTAAAAGCACCAAGACAGCACTGCGATCCCTTCATCCTGGACAACTCAAGTCTGACCCCTTCCTAAACCCCCTCACCAATCATAATTTGGCCCATCATTTTGAGGTTGGAATACCCCTTTAACAACGTTCTATAGCCAACTTCCTGTCTGACATAATCATCCAAAAAGGGCATATTTTATTTACTGTTTTTGTTCTATACCATTTTGTTTAGCTGTATTACACAAATTGGTTGCTAGGGGACTCAGTCTGGCAACCACTTAGGAAAGACTGGTAGGTGAGGATGGATACCTAGCAACCGCTTATGAAAGACTGGTGGTCGGGGATGGATGAATAGCCACTACTTATGAAAGACTGGTCAAGGATGGATGCCTTGCAACTGCTCAGGAAGGACTGGTCAGGGATGGATGCCTAGCAACCGCTAAGGAAAGACTGGTCAAGGATGGATGCCTAGCAACGGCTAAGGAAAGACTGGTCAGGGATGGATGCCTAGCAACCGCTAAGGAAAGACTGGTCAAGGATGGATGCCTAGCAACTGGCTAAGGAAAGACTGGTCAAGGATGGATGCCTAGCAACTGCTCAGGAAGGACTGGTCAAGGATGGATGCAATGCAACTGCTCAGGAAAGACTGGTCAAGGATGGATGCCTAGCAACTGCTCAGGAAGGACTGGTCAAGGATGGATGCAATGCAACTGCTCAGGAAAGACTGGTCAAGGATGGATGCCTAGCAACGGCTAAGGAAAGACTGGTCAAGGATGGATGCCGTGCAACTGCTCAGGAAGGACTGGTCAGGGATGGATGCCTAGCAACCGCTCAGGAAGGACTGGTCAAGGATGGATGCCGTGCAACTGCTCAGGAAGGACTGGTCAAGGATGGATACCTAGCAACGGCTAAGGAAGGACTGGTCAAGGATGGATACCTAGCAACGGCTAAGGAAAGACTGGTCAAGGATGGATGCCTAGCAACGGCTAAGGAAAGACTGGTCAAGGATGGATGCCTAGCAACGGCTAAGGAAAGACTGGTCAAGGATAGATGCCTAGCAACGGCTAAGGAAAGACTGGTCAAGGATGGATGCCGTGGAACTGCTCAGGAAGGACTGGTCAGGGATGGATGCCTAGCAACCGCTCAGGAAGGACTGGTCAAGGATGGATGCCGTGCAACTGCTCAGGAAGGACTGGTCAGGGATGGATGCCTAGCAACCGCTTAAGACTGGTAGTTGTGGACGGATGCTTAGCAAGGAGTTGGGCATCCATCCTTGACCAGTCTTTAATATCAACCACTTATGAAAGACAGGTGGTCGAGGCCGGATCCCGAACAATCAGACTCTCCGATGTGACAGTCTTTCACTGCCGTTCAGAAATGAAGGTATATCTCATTCACCATGGTGGTGCCTGGATGTGCTGCAGAGTTGGGGGTCTTGTACTGACTGTATTTATGATCATTCTTGTGTATTTTGTGGTGGGATGTGTTCTTAGTCTATGCAGTTGTCACGGTCTTCCCTGGCCAGTTGCACATGGTGACTTGCCCGGGGCAGATAACAATGGCTCTGCCGGGGGTCTCTGTCTTCCTCTTCCAGGCTGTACTGAAAGCTATGGGGAGGTGGGACCCTGTAGGTGGAGATTAATCCTCCGCCGTGCACACACAGAGGCAGATGTGATGTCACAGCGCGAGGCAGGCTCACTCTCTGCACCGTAGTCTCACAAGCCAGGGCGAGCCGAGCAAGAAAACAATGTCTTTCTCCAGCCAGCAGCCCACCGAGTACAGCCAGCTGTGCAACGCCAGGAACCCGACAGCATCCCGGCCCCCGACTACCCCAAAGCCGAATACGAATGGCAGAGGACGGAGGGCAAGCTGAACGAGATCGGCTTGAACGTGAACAAGAGCGGAGGGCAAATCAAAGACGGGCTCGTTAAAAGCACAGGCTTCACGGACGAGGACAAGCTCTGCTTCTTCGAGACAAAACTGGACAAAAGCCTCCAGCTGGGACCCAAAGAGGAGTGTGAGGGGCAAGCAAAAAGTCACCAGGTCTCGTCCAGCCCCGACCCCCTTGCCTTCCTCGGAGCAGACCCCTTCTCTTGCTCTGCCGAGGTCACACTGCCCACTGCCGGACCCTGTAGTATCTTTGATGGCTTCGATCCGATCTCTGCATTCACCGACCAGGAAAAGGCTGCGACCAAAACCGGCATCGAGAAGGAGCCACAGCTTTTCGGACGCACCGAACCAGATAACCACGGCATGAAGGGACGCAATTCCAATTTTAACCCAATCCTGACTGACTATTCCTTCAGCAAAGAGAAGTGTTCTCCATCCGACTTCGATGTCTTTAACAACCACCTGAAGAATGGATGTGCTGTCCAAGCGCCCCGCGAGCCACCAAAGACAATGGTGGAGCTGGCACAGGACGACTTTAAGCCCATCCCTGCCAATCACTCTAATGACCTAGATGAAGACGGGTTCAACATGGACACAGATGATCAGCTCGACAGTCTAGATGACTGCCCGCTCCTAGACAGAGCTTCCTACCAGCGGAAAGCCATCCGGCGCGCAATGTCCGAGTGCTCGCACCTGGCGGTCCCCCAAACGGTCAACATTGCCGATAAGTATCCCGAGACTTCCGGAGCCAAGGAAAACCTTGATCTGCTTCAGCACCCGGTGGCTTGAACCTCGGCCAGTCCCCTCCGGCCAAAAAACAAGCCAATTCCATGAAGAGATCCATGACCGTAGCCGAAGAGCAGTCGACGGGCTACGACTTCAGCGCCAGGAGCGAGATCCCCGGCTTCTCCCCTTCCTCCTCCTCCTCGCTTATGAAGGGGCACCTCAGCTTTACGGAGGAAAAGGGCAGCGATGGGCCTCTCCTAACGAGCCAGGACCTCCTGTCCTTGGCCACGCCATCAACAAAGCTGGATGAAGTCCCGGGCGCTGGCACCGGCGAGAAGCAGACGCCATCTCCGACCTCTTTCCCGGCCAACGTCTCGGAGAAAGTGGTGGAAAGTGCCAGTGCCTCGCTGTTATCACCCAAAGAGAAGGAAGTCCCAGAGGGTAAGTGGTAGGATTAAGAGGACAAGGGCGTCTTAATAGCAGCCATTTCTTACAGGAAAGCTGGGTGTCATCCTTTCTGCCTTTTCTTGGAGTAGAATTGGGGAGTGTTAACAGCGATGGCGGCAGCCACATGGGCCGTCACCCAACTTTCCTCCAAGTGGATGAATATTTGTTGGCATTTTCTTTCATTTGTCTCTTCCCGGCTCTGGGGGCAATAGACGTCAGGCACATTGGGCTCTTAGTATAATGAGGGATTACGCGGATGCCCTCGGGGAGACGATGCTTTCCCCCAGGTCTGCTGAACAATGTCACTGCGATGTAGCAGAGCTGAACGCGTCACTTGGCACCATGAAGGGCCGTTTTCATCATGGCAGAAATCTAGTTCCTAGCAGATGCAAGAAAGATGCCACGAGAGTTTTGTGCCCGCTCCTCCTCTCTCAGTTCTGGCTAATAAGCCTCTGTATGTATCACATGTTCAGCTCTGCTACATCAGGAGTTAGATAACTGGCTACTGAGGTGCAGGCAAATCTCAAAGGAGTTTTGCTACTTTTAGAACAGCTTCTATGCAGATCTATGTGTCAATATGGTTATGGACCACACACAAGCATGTATGTGGGTCAAGTCCTGTTCTACACTCCATAGGACAACACGGCCTCTAGGAAAAAGGAGCTGTGTTGGGGTATGAAGCTGCAGGCCAGTGGTCTGAGCAGCGGCCCTACTGGTGGGATGTGGTGTTGCAGGCAGAGGAAAAGCTTGACAACGTGCTGGTTTTGGGGCGATCGAGCACTTGGGACGCTGGTGTCGGGAGGACGGGCACTCGGGACGCTGGTGTCGGGGGGACGGGCACTCGGGACGCTGGTGTCGGGGGACGGGCACTCCGGACGCTGCTGTCGGGGCGGTGGACCCTCATCCTTGACAATGTAAACCAGTTTGGCTGTAAATAGTCTTTTCAAAGAGGAAGAATTGTCACATTCTGTATTTCCGACATATTTTCTTGGGGATGGGGGGGGGGGGGGGACACAGTTTCTGAAACATGAATTTTACAGCTAAATCTGCGCTTCAGACTGTGTTTTTATTCTTGGTTCCCATCTGTCAGATTTGGAGAAAATGCAGCCCAGATTAGAGCAGATTATGGAGGCTCCGTATAATGGGATCTGCCAGATACAGGAGGAACGTCGATGATGAAAATGTGCTTTATGCGCTCGCCAGAAATGCTTTACTATCGGATGAACCATTAGATCTCATTGAGCTAAAGCCGGACGCCTCGATTACTGGAGCGCAGAAGTAAAATCTCCCGGATCAGGCCCTGACGGGACTTATAGACTTGTACTTAATTACTTGCATGGTTTTGGGGAATAAAAGAACTGGTTACCATTGGCTTTATTAAAAATGTTGCACCTGTTTTTTTGCTTTTTATAGGCTTTTATTTCCCTGGCCATTGCTGGCTACAGAATGAGTTAACCACGCATCGTTCAGTGAGCTCATTCTGAGGAGAGTTTGTAACCACGTGAGTTGAGTTGAATTATCAATATGATCATAAATTCGCTAGAGGGCTCAATAAGAATTGCCAGGTAATGTTGAGCTCACCAGCAAATTCTCTGTTTACTCATTCTACAGCCGACGGCTTATAGGGAAACTAAGAGCCTGTAAAAGCACGGGGTTGCAGTGGTTTTAATTTACACCCATGTTTTGGGTTTCGGATAGTTCAAAAATTGTCATGCAACTACTCATACAGGGTGAGGGGCTGTGCAAACTGTTTAGGCATCTCTTTTCCTTCCCCCTGAGCGCCGTGTGTCTCCGGGACCCCTTCCCCCTGAGCGCCGTGTGTTTCCGGGACCCCTTCCCCCTGGGCCGCCGCGTGTCTCCGGGACCCCTTCCCCCTGGGCCGCCGCGTGTCTCCGGGACCCCTTCCCCCTGGGCCGCCGCGTGTCTCCGGGACCCCTTCCCCCTGGGCCGCCGCGTGTCTCCGGGACCCCTTCCCCCTGGGCCGCCGCGTGTCTCCGGGACCCCTTCCCCCTGGGCCGCCGCGTGTCTCCGGGACCCCTTCCCCCTGGGCCGCCGCGTGTCTCCGGGACCCCTTCCCCCTGGGCCGCCGCGTGTCTCCGGGACCCCTTCCCCCTGGGCCGCCGCGTGTCTCCGGGACCCCTTCCCCCTGGGCCGCCGCGTGTCTCCGGGACCCCTTCCCCCTGGGCCGCCGCGTCTCGCCCTTTATCCTTGGAGAGGAGAAGTAGATGAGTCCAACAGGTCGTCTCCTACATGATGCAGATGTTTTCGGCACAGATTTGGCCGGACGGTGCAGACCTTACCCATCAGGGCGTCTCTTTACCGGGCAGAATAAATTGCACGTTTCACACTTTCCATTACAAAGTCTGTGGTTCATTGCAAAAAAAATAACCCTGGATTTTAGCATGAAAACTTCTCCTTTTCTGCTCCGGAATCCCCCTCTGATTTCTTTGATTGCCCCATCATCTGCAGCTGATTTTGGACCCCAGAAGCGGCTGCAGATCGTCCTCGTCCCCCCTCGCACTGGGATCTCTGCCCAGTTATGGAGGAGCCAGGGGTCAGTCAATCAGGAGGTTTTGGATGTTCAGACTGTGACCCACTACACCTCCCTGATCTCCTGGCTTTGCCAAATATCCCAATTAGTATCGCTGCCTAATGATGGGAGTGATTGTTCTGAACCATCCATGTATTAATAAGTGGGACGGGCGTGTAGGAGGACGGGGTGCGCAGGTGGAGGATGGGGGGCTCATCAGAGCACATGGGTTATTTAGGGACAGTTATTACTGAAGTGGCCGCAGCCTCAAGCCGGATTAGTCGTCCGCTGGGGATTGTAGTAAAAGAATAAAATGTACATGATTTGCTTTTTTAGCCTCTTATATAAATTGCGGCTTTAGTTACACGCAGCGCAGATGTTCCCGCCGGGTCCTCAGTGTTTGCAGGAAACCTACAGTAAAAGAGAAAAATACTGCACCAGCAGAATAGTGAGTGCAGCTCTGGAGTATAATACAGGAGGTAACTCAGGATCAGTAATGTAATGTATGTACACAGTGACTGCACCAGCAGAATAGTGAGTGCAGCTCTGGAGTATAATACAGGAGGTAACTCAGGATCAGTAATGTAATGTATGTACACAGTGACTGCACCAGCAGAATAGTGAGTGCAGCTCTGGAGGATAATACAGGAGGTAACTCGGGATCAGTAATGTAATGTATGTACACAGTGACTGCACCAGCAGAATAGTGAGTGCAGCTCTGGAGGATAATACAGGAGGTAACTCAGGATCAGTAATGTATGTACACAGTGACTGCACCAGCAGAATAGTGAGTGCAGCTCTGGAGTATAATACAGGAGGTAACTCAGGATCAGTAATGTAATGTATGTACACAGTGACTGCACCAGCAGAATAGTGAGTGCAGCTCTGGAGTATAATACAGGAGGTAACTCAGGATCAGTAATGTAATGTATGTACACAGTGACTGCACCAGCAGAATAGTGAGTGCAGCTCTGGAGTATAATACAGGAGGTAACTCAGGATCAGTAATGTAATGTATGTATACAGTGACTGCACCAGCAGAATAGTGAGTGCAGCTCTGGAGTATAATACAGGAGGTAACTCAGGATCAGTAATGTAATGTATGTACACAGTGACTGCACCAGCAGAATAGTGAGTGCAGCTCTGGAGTATAATACAGGAGGTAACTCAGGATCAGTAATGCAATGTATGTACACAGTGACTGCACCAGCAGAATAGTGAGTGCAGCTCTGGGGTATAATACAGGAGGTAACTCAGGATCAGTAATGTAATGTATGTACACAGTGACTGCACCAGCAGAATAGTGAGTGCAGCTCTGGGGTATAATACAGGAGGTAACTCAGGATCAGTAATGTAATGTATGTACACAGTGACTGCACCAGCAGAATAGTGAGTGCAGCTCTGGAGTATAATACAGGAGGTGACTCAGGATCAGTAATGTAATGTATGTACACAGTGACTGCACCAGCAGAATAGTGAGTGTAGCTCTGGAGGATAATACAGGAGGTAACTCAGGATCAGTAGTGTAATGTATGTACACAGTGACTGCACCAGCAGAATAGTGAGTGCAGCTCTGGAGTATAATACAGGAGGTGACTCAGGATCAGTAATGTAATGTATGTACACAGTGACTGCACCAGCAGAATAGTGAGTGTAGCTCTGGAGGATAATACAGGAGGTAACTCAGGATCAGTAGTGTAATGTATGTACACAGTGACTGCACCAGCAGAATAGTGAGTGCAGCTCTGGAGTATAATACAGGAGGTAACTCAGGATCAGTAATGTAATGTATGTACACAGTGACTGCACCAGCAGAATAGTGAGTGCAGCTCTGGGGTATAATACAGGAGGTAACTCAGGATCAGTAATGTAATGTATGTACACAGTGACTGCACCAGCAGAATAGTGAGCGCAGCTCTGGAGTATAATACAGGAGGTAACTCAGGATCAGTAATATAATGTATGTACACAGTGACTGCACCAGCAGAATAGTGAGCAGCTCTGGAGTATAATACAGGAGGTAACTCAGGATCAGTAATGTAATGTATGTACACAGTGACTGCACCAGCAGAATAGTGAGTGCAGCGCTGGAGTATAATACAGGATAATTCGCTGTGACTGACCATTATCCCATCCTTCTGCTGGGTAGTGTATAGGTTGTGGTATCCTGTGGCTTGTTATGGTGCTGTATCTGTAGATTTGGTCCCCGTTACATCTGACTGTTCTGACACTTTACCTTCCTCGGGATATGACATTTTCTCGGTTGGAGTCATTGAGTGAATTGTGTGTGTTCATCCGGAGCTTGTCCCCAATCATCAGTGTATAGAGCTCTGTTCTGTGGATGTATCGGTCATCCTCCTTATAATGGGGTGTGGATGGAGGGGGTTGTAGTAATTCTGATTGAATCTCTCCTGTAATGGACACTGGATTAGGATCGTGGTTACAAGCTTTGGGGCAGCACAAAATCCCTGGTGCCCTGTCTGCCGCAGCGTTCATCCTCCAGCTGTTCCCAGTGCTGGGGACGGAGCTGTGTTGTGCTGGGGGTTGTAGTTCCCCCGTTTCCTATAGATATAGTGTAAGATTCATGTCTCGCTATGAATTGATGCTTTTGGCGCCGCTCTCCTTCTCACGAACTGCTGTGGTTGCTGTGATCTCACTGCTCCAGGTTTTCTTTTCCATTAATAGTGTTTATTGCACGTGTTTGTGGTGTTAACCCCCTAACCACAGAGCGCACGGGACACAGCCGCATAAAGGGCATGGTCCAGCGTGTACATCAATCAGCCATAACATTAATACCAGTGGTAAATATTGTCATATGTTTTCTGTCAGGGGGGGGGTTATCGCCACATGGTTAGGCCATTCTTGAAGTTTTTATTTTCATCGAAGCAAGCAAAATGGGCAAAAGCAACGATCTGAGGTTACAACAAGGGCCACTGTGTGATAAATGGGCCGAGCATCTGCACAACGTCCCATCTTGTGGGGGCGTCCCTGGCATGCGGCGGCGGGTCTTGTGGGGGCGTCCCTGGCATGCGGTGGTGGGTCTTGTGGGGGCGTCCCCAGCATGTGGCGGCGGGTCTTGTGGGGGCGTCCCCGGCATGCGGTGGTGGGTCTTGTGGGGGCGTCCCTGGCATGCGGCGGCGGGTCTTGTGGGGGTGTCCCTGGCATGCGGTGGCGGGTCTTGTGGGGGTGTCCCCAGCATGTGGCGGCGGGTCTTGTGGGGCGTCCCCGGCATGCGGTGGCGAGTCTTGTGGGGGCGTCCCCGGCATGCGGCGGCGGGTCTTGTGGGGGCGTCCCTGGCATGCGGCGGCGGGTCTTGTGGGGGCGTCCCTGGCATGCGGCGGCGGGTCTTGTGGGGGCGTCGCCGGCATGCGGCGGCGGGTCTTGTGGGGGCGTCGCCGGCATGCGGCGGCGGGTCTTGTGGGGGCGTCGCCGGCATGCGGCCAGTGTCTGATATTAATGTTATGGCTGATATATAGTATATGTTGGTGTCACTGAGGGTCTTTCGTCAGACGTCTGAGACCTTTTCATCATACGACTCTTCCCTTTTTTTTTACTCCAGGTTTTAATTTGTACATTTCCCCACTCAGGTAAATCAGAAGCGATCGCCGCCCCAGAAGCCGCCAATGCAGGAAGTGACATCACAGCTCCGCCCACTAAGGAGCTTCCCGCGAGCCCCGAGAAGAAGGTGAAGGTACGAGGCCGTGCAGTCGAGTCTGGGATTGTATGATGGCCACAGATTGCACAGATCACATTGTGTTTATCTTCTATATTAAGGCCGCATCGGCAACGACCCCGTCTAAGGCTGCCGCAACCCCTAAAGGGAGACCCTGACAGCCCCAGCCTAAGAAGCCACTCACTTCAACGCCTGCTCCGGCTAAAAAGACCGGCAGCCCGCTCCAGCCACAGCTGTTAACGGCACTCCAAAGCGCCCCTAGGGAGCGCAACCAAGACCACAACTCCGAAGGAGGTGAAGCCCAAGGTGAGTGACCGGTTGGGTTGTAGGCAGGTCATCCACACTGTAAAAGGTCACCGTGGGGTCGTGATCTCCTCACCCTCCAGATGACCCATACATGCCTGGCTCTTGTGCATCCATATAGTGTAAAAGGTCACCATGGGGTCGTGATCTCCTCACCCTCCAGATGACCCATACATGCCTGACCCTGTGCATCCATATAGTGTAAAAGGTCACCGTGGGGTCGTGATCTCCTCACCCTCCAGATGACCCATACATGCCTGACCCAGTGCATCCATATAGTGTAAAAGGTCACCATGGGGTCGTGGCCTCCTCACCCTCCAGATGACCCATACATGCCCGGCCCCTGTGCATCCATATAGTGTAAAAGGTCACCGTGGGGTCGTGATCTCCTCACCCTCCAGATGACCCATACATGCCTGACCCCAGTGCATCCATATAGTGTAAAAGGTCACCATGGGGTCGTGGCCTCCTCACCCTCCAGATGACCCATACATGCCTGACCCCAGTGCATCCATATAGTGTAAAAGGTCACCGTGGGGTCGTGGCCTCCTCACCCTCCAGATGACCCATACATGCCCGGCCTCTGTGCATCCATATAGTGTAAAAGGTGGCCTCCTCACCCTCCAGATGACCCATACATGCCCGGCCCCTGTGCATCCATATAGTGTAAAAGGTCACCATGTTGTCGTGGCCTCCTCTCCCTCCAGATGACCCATACATGCCTGGCCCCTGTGCATCCATATAGTGTAAAAGGTCACCATGTTGTCGTGGCCTCCTCTCCCTCCAGATGACCCATACATGCCCGGCCTCTGTGCATCCATATAGTGTAAAAGGTGGCCTCCTCACCCTCAGATGACCCATACATGCCTGGCCCCTGTGCATCCATATAGTGTAAAAGGTCACCATGTTGTCGTGGCCTCCTCACCCTCCAGATGACCCATACATGCCTGGCCCCTGTGCATCCATATAGTGTAAAAGGTCACCGTGGGGTCGTGATCTCCTCACCCTCCAGATGACCCATACATGCCCGGCCCTGTGCATTCATATAGTGTAAAAGGTCACCGTGGGGTCGTGGCCTCCTCACCCTCCAGATGACCCATACATGCCTGGCCCCAGTGCATCCATATAGTGTAAAAGGTCACCGTGGGGTCGTGGCCTCCTCACCCTCCAGATGACCCATACATGCCTGGCCCCAGTGCATCCATATAGTGTAAAAGGTCACCGTGGGGTCGTGGCCTCCTCACCCTCCAGATGACCCATACATGCCCGGCCTCTGTGCATCCATATAGTGTAAAAGGTCACCGTGGGGTCGTGATCTCCTCACCCTCCAGATGACCCATACATGCCCGGCCCCTGTGCATTCATATAGTGTAAAAGGTCACCGTGGGGTCGTGGCCTCCTCACCTTCCAGATGACCCATACACTATATGGATGCACAGGGGCCGGGCATGTATGGGTCATCTGGAGGGTGAGGAGGCCACGACCCCATGGTGACCTCTTACATGCCCGGCCCCTGTGCATCTATATAGTGTAAGAGGTCACTGTGGGGTCGTGATCTCCTCACCCTCCAGATGACCCATACATGCCCGGCCCCTGTGCATCCATATAGTGTAAAAGGTCACCGTGGGGTCGTGGCCTCCTCACCCTCCAGATGACCCATACATGCCCGGCCCCTGTGCATCCATATAGTGTAAAAGGTCACCGTGGGGTCGTGACCTTCTCCTGTGTGTAAAACCAAAAAATGGGGCAGGAGGAGGGGGCTGTAGCTTGTCATTGTGTGTCAGACTGCTAGCTGTGATGGGGAGGAGTCAAAGCGCAGAAATGTGATTGGTCAGTGTTGAGCGTAGCGGTGGCATCATGGTAGGTAGAGAAGGCAGAAAGGGAATTTGCAGGAGGATTAATAATCTACACAGGAGAAGGGAATAAGATGCAGGACATTTCTGATTTCTTGTATAACATCCTCCAGAAGCGGAGGCCGGGCACTGAGGACATCTGCCCATGCTATGTCTGCTGACAATAGGGTCTCCCACTCCTTGGCTCCCGTTGTGTCGGCCTCCCTCCACCCGCTTTCAGGTCGGTGGAAGGCCGATCAATGGCTGCTTTGTGCATACCACGCAGTGGACGCAATTAATCCTGAGAGTAGATGAAAGCTCGGCCAGCAAAAGTCCGACCTCCCCAGCCGGTGCCCCATCCTCCACCCTCCTGACATGACGTCTTGTGCTTCTCTGTGTATGTTAATAGTTTCTTTTTGTTTTTGGCAGAGCCTGAGTCCAGTGAAGTCCCCAGAGAAGAAGCCCCTGACTTCTGCGACCACCCCTCGCTCCACTAAGGCCAGCCCAGCGGCCTCCAAACCCAGCACCTCCGCCACCGCGACTACTACAGGCGCGGCCGCCCCCAAACCCAACGTCACCCCGAAACGACCAACTGGTAAGACGCCGTTGTGAATCCTGCAAATAAAAGAAAAGCGCTCCGTGCCAGTTAGCAAAGACAAATGTCATGTTAGGGTGACAAGCTCCACCTATGGACCTGAAGAATCCCCCTCACATGGAGGCAGTGCTTGTATGGGCAATATGCTTGGCTGACACGTGCTAGAAAAATGTGAAGTTTCCCTTTTTAAAGGGTCTTTGCACAAGATGAAGATTTGTTTTAGAAATTGAGGCTCGGTAATTTATGCAGAGTCAGATACCCTGGAGGGCTTTCTGCACGGTGTGTAAATGCCGCCACGTACCTGACGTGTCTCATCTCTTACAGCCCCGAAGAACGACGTGAAGGCGGCAGAAGCCAAGAAGACGACCGCAACCAAATCCCCTACTGGTATGTAGTCCGGTCTGCGCGCAATATTCTGGACATGCACGTCATACCCCCAAGTCCAGGAAGACAGCTGTGCCCCCCCCCCCCCCCACTGTGCTGTGGGGGGAGCTCCCCTCCCTTTAACCCCATAGATGCTGCAGGCAATAGCAACCAGGTGATTAAAGATCCGGGATCAGCTGTTTCTCTCATTTCGGCTTTTACACAGTGAGTCCAGCAGAGACATTTGAACCCCCCCTTCCCCTTGTGATCACCTGGGTGTAAATGTACATTGGGGCGCTCAAGGGGTGGAGGGGTTAATATCAAAGTACAACTATCAGCTTAATGTCGGAGTATAGGGATGGGGCTGCAGTACCAGGATTGGCCACAGCCCAACAATGGCGTTGCAAACTCAACAGGCCTCCCGTCTGTGTGACTGGGGTGGACTGATCATCTAAGGTGGCTACCACCCTTCCAGAGGCAGCCTGGTGCCCTCCCATGTCTCTGTGGGGGGGCAGCCAACTTATATGGTCCCAGAGAAAGCCATTAACCCTTAGATATATGATGATGACAGACCCCTTTACCTTCACTACTGAGAAAGTCTTGACTATATTTTTTTTTTTTCTCATACAGAATTGAGTCGCCCCAAATCTGTTCCAGCTGACCTAACAAAGAGCAACGGAGCTGCCCCCACCGCCGCGGCCCCCCGCCCGAGGTCCACCAAACCAGCTGCTTCCAAACCACTTGCTGCTCCCAGTGCTTCCACAGATGCCAAAAAACTCCCCACCGCCCGCCCGGCCCCTCTGAGCAAAGCCAGCACAATCCCTGCTAGTCGGTCTTCCAGTGCACTGGCCGCCAGCAAACCCACCGCAGCCCCCAAACAGCCGCGTCCAACAACGGCCCCAGATCTGAAGAACGTGCGCTCCAAGATCGGATCCACCGACAACCTGAAGCATCAGCCTGGAGGCGGGAAGGTGAGCGGCAGGAGTCTGGCCCGGTGTGACCCCACACATTGTACATTGTGCCTTCCCTCTCATGTCATCTGTCATGGCTGCAGGGTTGGTCGTTGCGTGGATTCTGTGCATGTTTTATTTGTGGAGGGCGACTATCAACATAATGATGACAGCATGGGGGGGAAAGTGGGTGTTGTAGTAGCTGAGATGTTTTAAAGCTGAAGCTGCCAGGTGCTTATCTGCAGAGGTCAAAACTCAAGAGTAATGGACGACTGCGGTAACAAAACGCCACTCATCTACAAGACACTAATACTTCACTGGTCTGTATAGCAGTGACTGTACTAGCTGAATAGTGAGTGCAGCTCTGGAGTATAATACAGGAGGTAACTCAGGATCAGTAATGTATGTACACAGTGACTGCACCAGCAGAATAGTGAGTGCAGCTCTGGAGTATAATACAGGAGGTAACTCAGGATCAGTAATGTATGTACACAGTGACTGCACCAGCAGAATACACTGTGTGCAGAATTATTAGGCAAGTTGTATTGTTGAGGATTATTTTTATTATTGATCAGCAACTTTGTTCTCAATCACCCAAAAGACTCATAAATATCAAAGCTTAATATTTTTGGAGGTTGGAGGGGTTTTTAGATTTGGCTCTTAGGAGGATATCTGTGTTTGCAGGTAACTATTACTGTGCAGAATTATTAGGCAACTTAATAAAAACCAAATCTATTCCCATCTCACTTGTTTATTTTCACCAGGTAACCAATATAACTGCACAAAATTTAGAAATAAACATTTCTGACATGCAAAAACAGAACCCCCAAAAATTAGTGCCCAATATCGCCCCCTTTCTTTATGGTGGCACTCCGCAGCCTCCATCCATAGATTGTGTCAGTTGCTTGATCTGTTTACGATCCACATTGCGTGCAGCAGCCACCACAGCCTCCCAGACACTGTCCCCAGAGGTGTGCTGTTTTCCCTCCCAGACACTGTCCCCAGAGGTGTGCTGTTTTCCCTCCCAGACACTGTTCCCAGAGGTGTACTGTTTTTCCTCCCAGACACTGTTCCCAGAGGTGTGCTGTTTTCCCTCCCAGACACGGTCACCAGAGGTGTGCTGTTTTCCCTCCCAGACACGGTCACCAGAGGTGTGCTGTTTTCCCTCCCAGACACTGTCACCAGAGGTGTGCTGTTTTCCCTCCCAGACACTGTCCCAGAGGTGTGCTGTTTTCCCTCCAGACACTGTCCCAGAGGTGTACTGTTTTCCTTCCTGTAGATCTTACATTTTAGGAGGAACCACAGGTTCTCTATGGGGTTCAGATCAGGTGAACAAGGCGGCCATGTCATTATTGTTTCTTCTTTTAGACCTTTTCTGGCCAGCCATGCTGTGGAGTAGTTGGATGCATGTGATGGAGCATTGTCCTGCATGAAAATCATGCTTTTCTTGAACGATCCTGACTTCTTCCTGTACCACTGATTGAAGAGGTTGTCTTCCAGAAACTGGCAGTAGGTCCGGGAGTTGAGCTTCACTCCATCCTCAACCCGAAAAGGTCCCACAAGTTGATCTTTGATGATCCCAGCCCATACCAGTACCCCACCTCCACCTTACTGGCGTCTGAGTCGGAGTGGAGCTGTCTGCCCTTTACTGATCCAGCCTCTGGCCCATCCATCTGGCTCATCAAGAGTCGCTCTCATTTCATCAGTCCTTAAAACCTTTGATAAATCAGTCTTCAGATATTTCTTGGCCCGGTCTTGACGCTTTATCTTATGTTTCTTGTTCAGAGGTGGTCATTTTTCAGCCTTCCTTACCTTGGCCATGTCCCTGAGTATGGCACACCTTGTGGTTTTTAATACTCCAGTAACGTTGCAGCTCTGAAATATGGCAAAACTGGTGGCAAATGGCATCTTGGCAGCTTCACGCTTGATTTTCCTCAATTCATGGGCAGTTATTTTGCACTTTTTTGCCCTCGTGCTTCTTGCGACCCTGTTGGCTATTTGCCATGAAACGCTTGATTGTTCGGTGATTGCTTCAAAAGTTTGGCAATTTCCAGACTGCTGCGTCCCTCTGCAAGACATCTCACAATTGTGGACTTTTCAGAGCCGTCACATCTCTCTTCTGACCCATTTTGCCTAAGGAAAGGCATTTGCCTAATAATTAAGCACACCTTATATAGGGTGTTGATGTCATTACAACACACCCTCCTCATTACAGAGATGCACATCACCTGATTTACTTCATTGGTAGTTGGCTCTCAGCCTATACAGCCTGGAGTAGGACAACATGTATAAAAAGGATCATGTGATCACAATACTCATTGGCCTAATAATTCTGCACACAGTGTAGTGAGTGCAGCTCTGGAGTATAATACAGGAGGTAACTCAGGATCAGTAATGTAATGTATGTACACAGTGACTGCACCAGCAGAATAGTGAGTGCAGCTCTGGAGTATAATACAGGAGGTAACTCAGGATCAGTAATGTAATGTATGTACACAGTGACTGCACCAGGAGAATAGTGAGTGCAGCTCTGGAGTATAATACAGGAGGTAACTCAGGGTCAGTAATGTAATGTATGTACACAGTGACTGCACCAGCAGAATAGTGAGTGCAGCTCTGGAGTATAATACAGGATGTAACTCAGGATCAGTAATGTAATGTATGTACACAGTGACTGCACCAGCAGAATAGTGAGTGCAGCTCTGGAGTATAATACAGGATGTAGTACAAGGTCTTGTTTCCTCTTCGGCTGCACTTTTGGACTAGACAGCACAACGTATCATCCGTCGCCCTGTTATGAGCTATAGATGAGGGAACAGGTGACTTTATTTCTTGTCGTAATGCTGAATTATAAATCTAACATTTTCCCCTCCAGCAGGAAAAAGTAGAGAAAAAACCTGTGCCAGTCAGCACAGCCCGAAAACCTGCCCAGCCGCCACTAAAACAGCCAGCACTAAGCCGGCAGACCCTAAAGAGACCGCACAAAAGCAGAGCAATGGGAAAGTGAGTGTTCAGTGAGCCGCTGCGGCTCTCCTCCTCCTCCTCCTCCTCGTCACTTCTCTCTTAACCTCAGCGATCTGTCGTTCTCTCCTTCCTCCTGTCCTTGTTTCTGCCTAACACCTCCTCCTCTAGGCATGTAGATGTGCTCGCGCGCCTGTGTGCTGGCTGACGGGTAAGTATTGTGCACGCCATCACCAGGAACACTTAATGTACACAATGTGAGTGGGCGCTCGTCATTAGGGGTCCAAACTGGGAGTTAAATAAGACCTCACGTGACCCGCGTGTTCATGGGCACACATGCAGATTGCTGGCCGTGTTCATGGGCACACATGCAGATTGCTGGCCGTGTTCATGGGCACACATGCAGATTGCTGGCCGTGTTCATGGGCACACATGCAGATTGCTGGCCGTGTTCATGGGCACACATGCAGATTGCTGGCCGTGTTCATGGGCACACATGCAGATTGCTGGCCGTGTTCATGGGCACACATGCAGATTGCTGGCCGTGTTCATGGGCACACATGCAGATTTTTGGCGCCAGCGAGACTGAGTCACTAGTTTGTGTTGACGTCACAATATTTCAACTTGCATGTTGCAAAAACAGGATTGATGGCTCCTCATGGGTGGGGCCTAGGACGTTCTGAGTCAGCCGGTCTCTGTAGCTGCTGCTTAACCCCTTTGCTTCATGTTTCCCCTCCCTGTTGTCATTCACGTAACCCCTCCCTGTTGGCTGTCACGTGATTTTCTAACCACTCCTCTCCATTTCTGTGTCTCGTTTCTTTTTTTTTTTCTCCTCTTCCGTCACGCTACAGGTCCAGATAGTCAACAAAAAAGTCAACTACAGCCATGTTCAGTCCAAGTGTGGCTCCAAGGACAATATTAAGCATGTTCCGGGTGGTGGGAATGTAAGTATGGTGCGGGCGTCGGGTCAGTGTGGGCGCTAATCTCCATCCTGTCTGTTACGTGTCTCCTTCTGCTCCATGAACTAACGGTGTCTGTGTGCCGGGTGTAGCGCGAGGGGATCAATGCTTCTTGCCTGACTAGTCGTTGACTTTTGACAGGGACGGATAGCAATCTGCTGCAGGCAGGGCCATGTGATGGGGAACGTTGCGTCGAGCTGCAAAAGATGTGGATCATATCTGGTTATTGTATGGCGGCCGTCACACGGTGCAATATTGCTAACGATATCGTTTAAGCGATCTGCTTTTTGATCGCTTAAGCGATATTGTTTGTGCATCGCTGCGTGCAATCAAGCGATTTTACAATGTAAAATCGCTTGATCGTGACATCGCAGATATGAGATGCCGGAGCTCATATCAAGCGATAAACGCTTTGATCAATCTGCATCATCGTGGTGTGTGACACACGTGAACGATCTCCAGCGGCAGAGCCTATGCTGTGGAGATGGTAACTATGGTAACGTCGGGTTACTAAGCACCGCACGGCGCCTAGTAACCCAATGTGTACCATAGTTACAGCGATCTTGCTGCTCCACATCGCTGGTGAGTCTGTCTGTGTGACAGCTCACCAGCGATGTGAGCGATATCGTTAGCGATCGCGCGTACAGTGATCGCTAACAATATCGCTCACACGATATTGTAGCGTGTGACGGCCGCCTATGAGTAATGATCATGGTCGAAGAGATGGTGACCACCGGGCCCATGCGTCAGTGGGGCCCGCCTACCCCAGCGTCCCACTTCAGCTGGATGTGAGTCCAACAACATATATCTAGCTGAAGTGTATAGTGATGCAGAGACTGTTCGGGGTCCTCGCACCGCTACACGCTGATGTCGACATGCGCAGGGCAGTGACGTCATTTACCAGGGCATGCACGTCAATGTCATCCACCGGCTTCTGGCTAAGAGATGCAGGATCCTGCGCCGGCTGTAGAAAAAGATGCCGACAGCGGGTGTGAGTAGAAATGTTTGTTTTATTTTTTGTTTTAAGCAGATGTGGAACGGGGGGGATATATATACCAAGATGGGCCCAAATTGGTGGGACATATACACAACAGGGAGACATATATACCCAATGGGTTCCAGGATCGGGGATATGCATTCCAGAAAGGGGGACATTACACCAGGTTGGGGGACATACGTCACGGGATGGGCCAGATTGGGGACATAAATGCTGGAAGCACCCAGGATTTGAGACATATACCATGATGGGTTCAGAGTGGAGGCATGTATTCCAGGATGGGCCCAGGACGGGGAGACATGTATAGCAGGATGGGGAGACATGTATAGCGGGATGGGCCCAGGGCGGGGCAAAATGTATAGGTGATGGGCCCAGGGAGCGGGGTGCCGTGTACACCTGGAAGGGACCCAGGGCGGGCTGACGTGTATGCCTAAAAGGGGCCCAGGGCGGGGCGATGTGTAGGCCTGGAAGGGGCCCAGGGCCGGGCGACGTGTAGGCCTGGAAGGGGCCCAGGGCCGGGCGACGTGTAGGCCTGGAAGGGGCCCAGGGCGGGCGACGTGTAGGCCTGGAAGGGGCCCAGGGCCGGGCGACGTGTAGGCCTGGAAGGGGCCCGGGCCGGGCGACGTGTAGGCCTGGAAGGGGCCCAGGGCCGGGCGACGTGTAGGCCTGGAAGGGGCCCAGGGCGGGCGACGTGTAGGCCTGGAAGGGGCCCGGGCCGGGCGACGTGTAGGCCTGGAAGGGGCCCAGGGCCGGGCGACATTTCTTTTTGTTTTGACTCGGCCTATAGAGCTCAACTGGGTTTATTGCTCCTTCACGAATAGAGGTATTGCCCTAAAAATACTTGTTTTATAAAAAAAAAATTTTTTTGATTTTTAAGGTCAAAGGTAGACACGGGTTATGGGTTGAACTCATAGAGTCTCTTAATATATTGATACAAAGGAAGCAAAGTTCCCATGAAACAGATGGTAATAGCCCTAAATTAGAGGTATCCGTTCCTTCCCGACTTCACGTACATCGGACGAGTTCCCTCGATCAATGCCCCGTCCCAGAATCTAGTACCCCTGACCTTATATTATCAAAAAGGCATCCATACCTTGCACTTATTTACGCTCAATTTTTTTTTTACAGTAGAAAATCTTGTCCCTTTTTCAGGTCAGATGTAAAAAGCTCATTCTACAGATCCCTGTACTGTCCCCTCCTATATCTGTACATTGTAATAAGATCACCCCTAAACTGAATAACCTCAAGTTTAATAACCTGTCTTGGTATTGCAGACCCCTCAGTCCTCTAATAACCTGTCTTGGTATTGCAGACCCCCCAGTCCTCTAATAACCTGTCTTTGTATTGCAGACCCCCCAGTCCTCTAATAACCTGTCTTGGTTTTGTAGACCCCTCAGTCCTCTAATAACCTGTCTTGGTATTGCAGACCCCCCAGTCCTCTAATAACCTGTCTTGGTATTGTAGACCCCTCAGTCCTCTAATAACCTGTCTTGGTATTGCAGACCCCCCCCAGTCCTCTAATAACCTGTCTTGGTATTGCAGACCCCTCAGTCCTCTAATAACCTGTCTTTGTATTGCAGACCCCTCAGTCCTCTAATAACCTGTCTTGGTATTGCAGACCCCTTAGTCCTCTAATAACCTTGGTCGCTCTTCTCTGGACCCGCTCTAGTTCAGCTATGTCTTTCTTATACACCGGAGACCAGAATTGTACACAGTATTCTAAGTGTGGTCGCACTAGTGACTTGTATAGAGGTAAAATGATGTTCTCATGAGCATCTATGCCTCTCTTAATGCATCCCATTATTTTATTAGCCTTGGCAGCAGCTGCCTGGCCCTGGTCCATCCACCCATGCACCCAAGTCTTTTTCAGTGACTATTTTACCCAGTGTTTTACTACTTAGTACATAATTATACATTATTTCCTCTGCCCAAGTGCACGACCTTACATTTATTTCCATTAAACATCAATTGCCATTTCTCAGCCCAAGCCTCCAGCTCACATAAATCCTCCTATATTAAATAATCCTCTATATTGATTACCCTGCAGAGTTTAGTATCATATGCAAATATTGAAATTCTACTCTCTATTCTCCCTACAAGGTTACTAATAAATATTCTAAAAAGAAGAGGGCCCAATACTGACCCCTGTGACCCAATTAGTTTTGTTTCAATTCCTCTGCTTCCTGTATGGGAATGAGCATCAATGGCTTGGTCTAGAACTAAACACTGATCAGTTTTGCCTTCTCTGATACATTGTAACAAACGATCAGGACAGAAGAGATATCGCTGCTGATGGGGGGTTGTTTTTGCCCTTGTGACAAACGCAGCACGGGTCTGATATCCTTCACCTGTAAGTCTGACGCTCGCACCCCCCAGGAGGATACTTTACTCACCCGTCAGCTGAGGAGGAGTAGGGCGCTGTGATCGGATGGGAATATTGGGGTCGTGGTTCTGGCGCCCCTTTCAATATTTGAGGTCGTGGCGTTCCCTCCCCCCCCCCCCCTGCAGGTCTGATGTGGTCACTTGGAGCCTACAAGGTTAATTAATTTTCCCTCGGACGATTCTCAGACCAGATTGCCGGTTTGTTTTTTATTTCCTTAGCGAGCAAACTAAGCATTCAGCATCTTGGCACCTCTGCTCGGGGCGGCAGATGGCGGCACATTCAGTGTGCCCAGGCGGGGTGCCCACAATAATACATGGCCCAGATTGGTCTCTTGTGGGTGGAGGTGGGGGCTTGATTTATCCATACATATATGAAAGACACCCAGGAACACAATTTATACTCGCCATATACACTGTAGGCGCTCGCTATATACAATATATACAAGCTTTTCTGATCATCACAATGGGAGACCCAGACAATGGGGTTTAGGGCACTGCCCTCCGGAGGCCACACTAGGTACTACAAGTTTGTAGACACCGCCCCCTCCGCTTATAAACCCCTACCGCAGGGAATATCCTCAGTTTTAAACTTAGTGTGCTCGGAGGAATCACACGCTTTGCTTGCACATCACAGCATTCTCACAGCTTACGTGATGGCGTCTGAAGACAAGGTAGGTCCCGGTCGGGGACCTCCGGCAGTCTCCCTGTTCACCCTTGGGGAACACACAGGTTGAGGTACCGGAGGGCCCAGAGCCTGGACAAGTTGTGTCCTCCCGGTACGCTGCCGCGCTCCTTCACATCCCTCCTTGGGGGGCTCTGGGAAGTGGGAGACAGGAGCCTTGCACAGCTCCGCTCCGTCCGAGGCCTCCCTAAATGGTGCTTACAGACCGGACTGGAGCCAGCCCAGTCCGAGGCCTCCCTAAAGGTGCTTACAGACCGGACTGGTGCTGAAACACCTGTCCGAGGCCTCCCATATATGGTGCTTACAGACCGGACCGGCACTGAGGCGCCCTGTGTGTCTCCGGTGTGCCTGGGGGTAGTGTCTGACACTATTGTGTTTTGACACTCAGACCGCGCGCAGCCTTCGGGTCCGCGGTTCTGGCGGTGTGCCCTGTGCTGGGGTCACCATAACTGACCGCCCTGTGTGTCACAGGGGCTGCGGCTGCGGGCTACAGATTTTGTCTGCAGCCCTGGGTATAGTGTGATGCTATATCTCCCGCGCTGCGGGCTCCAGCACCAGATTACTAAGATGGCTGCTTGGAGAGATGTGGAGCAGCCCATGGGATGACGTCATCGCTGGGCGTGTGTGTGTGGACTTCCCGCGTGTTTTCGGCACCGCCCACGACTTGTCTGGCGGCGGCCATCTTCTCCTCACTTCCCTGTTGGGACTGAAGGAGTGCAAGACTGCGCTCCCGGGAGATTCCGGTCCTTACCCTCGCGGAGGCCACACACACACACCGCTCCCCTCCACCGCATTGAAGCGGTCGGTAAGCCGCCGGTGTTCCGGTTTCCTACTTGGCTTATTTTTTCTCTTCTGCTGTCGGCATGTCCCCAGCAAAGAAGAACGCTGCTAAGGCAGACAACTCCACCACTACCTGTGCTACATGCAACGGGACGTTGGTTGGGGGGTCCTGCAATAACTGTGGACGCCCAGAGGCCCGGACTGATGCTGCAGAGGCTGCAGCTCCGGTGCTGTACCCTGAGGTTCAGGTGATCCCAGGGCCATGGGAGACACAGAATGAGATAAATGAATCTGTGTTATCCAAGCTGTCCTCCATGTCGCAATCCCTGGAGGCACTGACCAGGAGACTGGAAAGTCCAGCTGCTCCATCAAGTTACCCCCGGGTGTCACCCCTTGTTGCCGCGAGATCCCTTAAGCGGGCTCGCCGGGATGAATCACCCGAGATCCAGAACCTCTCTGAGGAGGAGCGTCACTCTGACGGTGACGAGGATGATGGGGGTTCAATACTTGAGTCTATGTCAGAACCACCTGATGGGGTGGAGGATTTGGTATCCTCCATAAACGAGACTCTTCATCTCGTGGCACCCCCTGAGGAGGTGGACCTCCATCCGAAGGAGGCTTATCAATGGCTGCAGCCAGAGGCTCGCTCTTGTGGCTCCTTTATGGACCACACTAACTTTGGAAGGGTGGTTAGAGCACCCAGGGTTCACCCTGGGCGGCGTTATGTCCGCAAATCTAGGGACACTCGCTTCCCCTTCTCCCAGGAGGTGCTTCAGGAGTGGTCGCAGTCCCCGAAGGTGGACGCTTCCATGACCAGGATTGCTGCACGCTCCCTATTCTCTGCCTCTGATAGCTCCTCATTGAAGGACGCGACGGATAGACAGGTCGAACAACTCGCCAAGTCTTCCTATGAGGCTGTGGGGTCTTCATTTGCCCCTAATTTTGCCACGGTCTGGACCTTGCAGGCGATCACCGCCTGCTTGGATGGTATAACTGACCTGGCGGGGTCCAATGCAGAAGTCCTGGCGCTTACTGATAGGGCAAAGGCCTATGCAGATTACGCCAGGACGGCGACCCTAGAAACTGCCACTCGCTCTGCTGTGGCTTCGGCCAATGCGATAGCGATCCGCAGGTTGTTGTGGCTGCGTCTATGGGACTCAGATGCCACGTCAAAGAAGATTCTGCAGAATCTTCCGTTTTCTGGTGACAGACTGTTTGGTACCGAGCTGGATAAGCTGATAAAGGATTCTGCGGAGTCTAAGATCCCACAGAATAAACCCAAGCCACGGTATACCGTTAAAAGGAACCCTAAACAGTGGTCCTTTCGTTCCAGCTCACAGTCATCGACCTCGTCCGCTCGCGCGGACAGAGGGGGCAAGCCCTCTACTCAGTGGCGTCCCAAGGGTCGCCAGAAGAAGTCAACGGGGGCGGCGGCTGCCACTCCCAAACCCACTTCCGCATGACTCGCTCTCCAGTCCTGCCGCCCCACAGGTGGGGGGCCGTCTGTCCCGATTTCGGGACAGGTGGTTACTCCTCGTTCAAGATCAGTGGGTTCGAGACGTAGTCTCGCGCGGCTACAGGATAGAGCTGACGTCGCGGCCGGCACACCGATTCCATCGGTCTGTTCCATCCCCAGAAAAGGCTCAGGCTTTTCATCTGGTGTTGGAGGGACTCCGCAGAGACGGAGTAGTGATCCCAGTGCCTTCCGGAGAGAGGTTCAGGGGTTTTTACTCCAACCTCTTTATCGTCCCGAAGAAGGACGGCTCCTTTCGCCCGGTTCTGGACCTCAAGTTGTTCAACCGTCACGTGTTGGTTCGGAAGTTCCGCATGGAATCCCTGCGCTCCGTGATCGCGGCTGTGTCGCAGGGGACTTCTTAGCGTCCATAGATATCCGAGACGCTTACCTTCACGTGCCCATTGCACCAGCTCATCAGCGCTGGTTGAGATTTGCAGTGGGGGACGAACACTACCAGTTCGTGGCGCTGCCCTTCGGGTTGGCCTCGGCTCCGCGGGTGTTCACGAAAGTGATGGCCTCTATGATGGCTCTCCTACATATGCAGGGACATGCCGTCATACCCTATTTAGACGACCTGCTGGTCAGGGCGCCATCAGAACATCTTTGCCGGAAGAGCCTGGAGGTGACCATGAGGTCTCTGGAACAGTTTGGGTGGCTTCTCAATGTCCAGAAATCAACCCTGGTTCCGACCCAGTCACTGACATATCTGGGCATGGACTTCCACACGGACTCAGCTCTGGTGTCCCTACCACGAGCCAAACAGCTGGCCATACAATCGGGAGTCCAAGATATACTCCTGTCCCCACAATCATCCATACGGGTGTTGATGAAGCTGGTGGGACGCATGGTGGCAGCGATAGAGGCGGTGCCTTTTGCACAGTTTCGCCTCCGTCCTCTCCAGCTGGAAATTCTTCGCAGATGGGACAAGAGGACGATCTCGCTGAATCGGCTGATGGCCCTTTCACGACCGACCAGGGATTCCCTGCTGTGGTGGCTTCAGCCACATCACTTGTCACGGGGCCGGTCTTTTCTCAAACCGTCATGGTTAGTGGTGACCACCGACGCCAGTCTGAAGGGCTGGGGGACGGTGTTCTTACATCACAGGGCTCAAGGCCTCTGGACTCAGTCGGAGTCGGCGTTGCAGATCAACGTGCTGGAGATCAAGGCGGTCTATCTGGCGCTTCTGGCGTTTCAGAAGTTCCTGTCGGGACAGCCCATCCGGGTTCAGTCCGACAATGCGACGGCCGTCTCATATATAAATCATCAGGGAGGGACCAGAAGTGCGCAGGCCCTCGCCGAAGTCCACCGCATCCTATCCTGGGCGGAGGACAACAACTGTCTGATCTCCGCAGTTCACATCCCAGGAGTCGAAAACTGGGAGGCCGATTACCTGAGCCGACAGGGAATGGACGCCGGAGAGTGGTCTCTTCATCCGGACGTCTTCCGGGACATCTGCAGCAGATGGGGCTTTCCGGACGTGGATCTGATGGCCTCACGGCTCAATCATCAGGTGCCGCAATACATGGCGAGATCATGGGATCCTCAGTCTCTGGGGGCAGACGCCCTGATCCTGAGTTGGTCCGGATTCCATCTACCATATGTGTTCCCTCCGCTGGCTCTGATTCCCAAGGTTTTGTGGAAGATCAGGTTGGAGTGCAGCGTAGCCATTCTAGTGGCACCGGATTGGCCCAGGAGGTCCTGGTATCCGGACCTGTGGCAACTGTCCGGCGGACTCCGGTGGGCTCTTCCAGAACGCGCAGATCTACTCGCACAGGGCCCCTTCTTCCACCTCAATTCCAAGGCCCTCAGATTGACTGCATGGCTCTTGAGGCCTGGCTTCTGACATCCAGGGGATTCTCTCCTACAGTGGTTGCCACTATGAATCGGGCTAGGAAGCCTGTGTCACGGAGGATTTACCACAGGACGTGGAAAATCTTTTTCTACTGGTGTGCCTCTGGTGGACGGTCTCCGTGGCCCTTGTCCATTCCAACCTTGTTGGCTTTCTTGCAATCGGGTTTGGAATTGGGCTTATCCCTCAGCTCCCTGAAGGGTCAGGTATCAGCGCTTTCAGTGCTGTTTGACAGGCGTTTGGCGCTCCTTCCTAAGGTCCATCAATTTCTGCAGGGGGTGTCTCGGGTGGTTCCGCCATACAGGCGACCGCTGGACCCTTGGGACCTTAACATGGTCCTGGCGGCTCTGCAGAAACCGCCGTTCGAGCCACTGAGGGAAGTCTCCCTCTCTCATCTGTCACAGAAAGTGGTCTTTCTGGTGGCAATTACATCTCTGAGACGGGTTTCAGAATTGGCTGCACTGTCGTGCAAGTCGCCCTTCCTGGTAGTCCACCAGGACAAGGTGGTGTTGCGTCCGCGGGCAGAATTTTTACCAAAGGTGGTGTCCACTTTTCACTTGAACCAAGAGATTGTGCTCCCATCATTTTGTCCCGCTCCTGTTCATCAGGTTGAGCGCGACCTACACACTCTGGATTTAGTGAGGGCTGTACGCATTTATGTGTCCAGGACGGCCTCCTTCCGGAGTTCGGACTCTTTGTTCATCCTTACGGCGGGTCGCTGTAAGGGGTCCGCGGCATCCAAATCGACCTTGGCCAGATGGATCAAGGCTCCCATTCAAGAGGCCTACCGTTCGGCGGGTCTGCCTCTTCTGGTGGGCTTGAAGGCGCACTCGACCAGAGCCGTTGGTGCTTCCTGGGCTTTGCGACATCGCGCGTCAGCTCTGCAAGTGTGTCAGGCGGCCACCTGGTCCAGCCTGCACACATTCTCTAAGCACTATATGGTGCATGCCCATGCCTCTGCGGATGCAAGTTTGGGCCGGCGGGTCCTCCAGGCGGCGGTTGCCCACCTTTGAGGGGGACCGTGTATATCTACGTCTTTTGAGGAACTCTTCCCGCCCTGGGGTTTGCTTTAGGACATCCCCATTGTCTGGGTCTCCCATTGTGATGATCAGAAAAAAGAGAATTTTGTTTACGTACCGTAAATTCTTTTTTCTTGAATCATCAATGGGAGACCCAGCACCCACCCAGTTGTTCCGTTGGATGTTTTGCATTGCCTGTTCCCAGTTGGGACAGTCTATCCGGGTTGTTGGACCGTCTGTGCACGGTTTCCTTCCCGATGTTTCGGGTGTGGTTTATGTTGTCTCCTCGCAGCTTATGGACCAAACTGAGGATATTCCCTGCGGTAGGGGTTTATAAGCGGAGGGGGCGGTGTCTACAAACTTGTAGTACCTAGTGTGGCCTCCGGAGGGCAGTGCCCTAAACCCCATTGTCTGGGTCTCCCATTGATGATTCAAGAAAAAAGAATTTACAGTACGTAAACAAAATTCTCTTTTTTACTTGGTATATACAGTTGTGGCCAAAAGTATTGACACCCCTGCAATTCTGTCAGATAATCCTCAGTTTCTTCCTGAAAATGATTGCAATCACAAATTCTTTGCTATTATTATCTTCATTTAATTTGTCTTCAGTGAAAAAAACACAAAGAATTGTCCTAAAGCCAAATTGGATATGATTTCACCAAACATAAAAAAGGGGGTGGACAAAAGTATTGGCACTGTTAGAAAAATCATGTGATGCTTCTGTAATTTGTGTAATTAACAGCACCTGTAACTTACCTGTGGCACCTAACAGGTGTTGGCAATAACTAAATCACACTTGCAGCCAGTTGACATGGATTAAAGTTGACTCAACCGCTGTCCTGTGTCCTTGTGTGTACCACATTGAGCATGGAGAAAAGAAAGAAGACCAAAGAACTGTCTGAGGACTTGAGAAACCAAATTGTGAGGAAGCATGAGCAATCTCAAGGCTACAAGTCCATCTCCAAAGACCTCAATGTTCCTGTGTCATCAAGAAGTGTAAAGCCCATGGCACTGTGGCTAACCTCCCTAGATGTGGATGGAAAAGAAAAATTGACGAGAGATTTCAACACAAGATTGTGCGGATGGTGGATAAAGAACCTCGACTAACATCCAAACAAGTTCAAGCTGCCCTGCAGTCCGAGGGCACAACAGTGTCACCCCGTACTATCCGTCTGCGTCTGAATGAAAAGGGACTGTATGGTAGGAGACCCAGGAAGACCCAACTTCTTACCCCGAGACATAAAAAAGCCAGGCTGGAGTTTGCCAAAACTTACCTGAGAAAGCCTAAAACGTTTTGGAAGAATGTTCTCTGGTCAGATGAGACAAAAGTAGAGATTTATGGGCAAAGGCATCAACATCGAGTTTACAGGAGAAAAAAAGAGGAATTCAAAGAAAAGAACACGGTCCCTACAGTCAGACATGGCGGAGGCTCCCTGATGTTTTGGGGTTGGTTTGCTGCCTCTGGCACTGGTCTGCTTGACCGTGTGCATGGCATTATGAAGTCTGAAGACTGCCAACACATTGTGCAGCATAATGTAGGGCCCAGTGTGAGAAAGCTGGGTCTCCCTCAGAGGTCATGGGTCTTCCAGCAGGACAATGACCCAAAACACACTTCAAAAAGCCTAGAAAATGGTGTGAGAGAAAGCACTGGAGACTTCTAAGGTGGCAGCAATGAGTCCAGACCTGAATCCCATAGATCACCTGTGGAGAGATCTAACAATGGCAGTTTGGAGAAGGCGCCTTCACATATCAGGGACCTGGAGCAGTTTGCCAAAGAAGAATGGTGTAAAATTCCAGCAGAGCATTGTAAGAAACTCATTGATGGTTACCGGAAGCGGCTGATCGCAGTTATTTTGGATAAAGGTTGTGCAACCAAGTATTAGGCTGAGGGTGCCAATACTTTTGTCCGGCCCATTTTTGGAGTTTTGTGTGAAATGATCAATGTTTTGCTTTTTGCTTCATTCTTTTTTGTTTTTTCATTGAAGACAAATTAAATGAAGATAATAATAGCAAAGAATTTGTGATTGCAATCATTTTCAGGAAGAAACTGAGGATTATCTGACAGAATTGCAGGGGGGGCAATACTTTTGGCCACAACTGTACATATACACTGTGGGTGCTCGCAATATACAGGTTATACTAACTATAGACTCACACTATATAGATGTATAGAGACTCATACACTCTGCGGGTGCTCGCATTTTATACGTTATATACTCACTATATATATTGAGGGTGCTCACTGTATACAGTATACTCGCTGTACATGTGTGCGGTTGCAATATACAGTATATACTCACTATATATACACTGTGGGCGCTTGTGTATATATAACATAATGCGGGAGCTCATTATATACAGTATATAGAGCTTGCTATATACTGACTATACTGCAGATTCTCGCTATATACTGTACATACTCTTTACTGTATGAGCAATTATTTAAAGGGGATGTCCAGGATGGGATAATAACATGGCCGCTGGGCCACAGCTGTAAATTCACTGGAGATGCCAATCACTCCCAGACCTCTGGCTGTGCGGGATCCTATGGCCGCCGTCCTTGTCTCAGGCTGCAGGGCGGCGCTCCGGTGATGCTCCCGACATGCTGGGAGTTGTAGTTGGCCGTAGTTTCTGCCTCTCCTTCTGTATAGTTCTATATTTTGGTTTCCGCGCTCCTCTCCTCTGTCTCTGCTCCTTCGCCGCCGACACTACAGAACTAAATCCCCTATTATCCACAGGTAACAAATGCCGCCAAACCGTCCGTAGGCAGCAGCCGTCCATCAGCGTCCAGCAGTCACAAACCGGGCGGTGCCAACGTGAGTAATGTGCGGCCTCGTCCCCTCAGCACTGATCTGTCCTGTAGACCACCGTGGATGTTGTAGCGGGGACGGCCCCCCTTCAGGGCGCTATAGAGGGGTATTTGGGTCCTGCGGCTGCTGGCGGCGACCTCCGACCTCCGCTGACTCAGTTTCTGCCTTTTATTCTCTCTAGTTTCCTCAGGTTCAGGGCGATTTAAAGGGGCTCCCAGCTCTATTAAAGTTAAAGGGGCCGCCGGTGTAGCTCAGTTCTGCATTGAGGACGTCTCGTCTACCCGGACCTGCCGCCACGTGCACCCGTCCAACACAATAGACCAGGACTTGTCCCCCACAGATGGGAGCGGCCCCGGAGGACCCCTTTAATCATCATATAACTACAAATTCAGCAATTTTTAAGATGCTTTTGTCTTTATTTCTCTCCATTTGCTGTCAGTGAATGGCGCGCTCCTGAATGTATCCTCCCATTGGGAGCAGATTGAGGAATTGCCTTCCCTGATACATAGTAACAAACCCTCAGCTGTGTGACAAAGGCGAGGAAGCACAGGTTTGACTACCAGTCACTGAGAGCAGGCGGAGATGCATTAATTTGTGCCCCCAAATGGTTAATTCTAAGACCCATCTGGGGTGACTCCAATATCTGGGGCCTCCTGACTCGCCCGTCGTCTTCACAGGGTTAATCTTACTCTTTCCTTTTTCTCGGAGATCTGTAGATGTCGGTGATTAGACCGCGGGGGGCGTCAGCGCTGAGTGTCGCTCATCTATACGTTCTCTTCACAGGTTCAGATCCTGAACAAGAAATTGGACGTGTCCAAGGTGTCTGCCAAGTGCGGCTCCAAACTCAGCACGAAGGCCAAGTCAGGTGAGCGGAGGCCTACAAAGATCTGTGGGTGCCGCGTAGGACTGGGGGGGCGGCTGCCAGTTGGGGCTCTGCTGGTTGGGGGGGAGGACGGGCGCCGGCTGGGGCTCTGGTGGTGGGGGACGGGCGCCGGCTGGGGCTCTGGTTGTGGTGGGGGACGGGCGCCGGCTGGGGCTCTGGTTGTGGTGGGGGACGGGCGCCGGCTGGGGCTCTGGTTGTGGTGGGGGACGGGCGCCGGCTGGGGCTCTGGTTGTGGTGGGGGACGGGCGCCGGCAGGGGCTTTGGTTGTGGTGGGGGACGGGCGCCGGCTGGGGCTCTGGTTGTGGTGGGGGACGGGCGCCGGCTGGGGCTCTGGTTGTGGTGGGGGACGGGCGCCGGCTGGGGCTCTGGTTGTGGTGGGGGACGGGCGCCGGCAGGGGCTTTGGTTGTGGTGGGGGACGGGCGCCGGCTGGGGCTCTGGTTGTGGTGGGGGACGGGCGCCGGCTGGGGCTCTGGTTGTGGTGGGGGACGGGCGCCGGCTGGGGCTCTGGTTGTGGTGGGGGACGGGCGCCGGCTGGGGCTCTGGTTGTGGTGGGGGACGGGCGCCGGCTGGGGCTCTGGTTGTGGTGGGGGACGGGCGCCGGCTGGGGCTCTGGTTGTGGTGGGGGACGGCCGCCGGCTGGGGCTCTGGTTGTGGTGGGGGGCGGCCGCCGGCTGGGGCTCTGGTTGTGGTGGGGGGCGGCCGCCGGCTGGGGCTCTGGTTGTGGTGGGGGGCGGCCGCCGGCTGGGGCTCTGGTTGTGGTGGGGGGCGGCCGCCGGCTGGGGCTCTGGTTGTGGTGGGGGGCGGCCGCCGGCTGGGGCTCTGGTTGTGGTGGGGGGGGCCGCCGGCTGGGGCTCTGGTTGTGGTGGGGGCGGCCGCCGGCTGGGGCTCTGGTTGTGGTGGGGGGCGGCCGCCGGCTGGGGCTCTGGTTGTGGTGGGGGGCGGCCGCCGGCTGGGGCTCTGCTGGTGGTGGGGACGGGTGTCGGGTGGGGGACAGCCTGAGATGGGCACGCACAGGTGTGGGTTGCACAGTACTGATCATCCTCAGTTGTGGGACTACTGGTGGTTGGCCGGGATAAGGAGAGGTTTGCACCGTTGGTGGACAGTTATTGTTCTTTACTGGGTGCCATCTATAAAGCTCGTCACCCACAGACCATCATCTTTTCCTCTCTTACAGGTGGAGGTGATGCCAAATCTGATGAGTCCTCAAAGAAGACTGAGGTGAAGAAGGAAGAGAGCATAAAGGTCGGAGCCCAGGACCCCTGAGGGTGGATGAAGGGACTCTGTCATGTCCTCCTCTTCCACCTACTAAAAGTTCCTTTTGCCTCCATCACAGGAGAATGGTGCAGAACAGACGACCCCACCACAGAACGGGGACCTGGCGGCAGCCGCAGACAACCAGACGGTGGACACACGGGAGAACAACGCTGGGGAGACGCTCCCTGCAGACGGCAGCAATCAAAGGGAAATGGAGAGCTTCAATTCTCTCATACCGGAGACAAGTAAGTGAACGGGGCTGATAATGGGCGACCTTCTGAATCTCCCCATATTAAAGGGGGGGCAGATTTTAGAACTTTGGGGAAAAGAATGATAAAGATCTCTGCTGGCTGTAAGTGAGTAGGAACAATGTTGCGATCTTTTGCCTCGGGGTGAGAGAAGGCCGAATATTCTATAAATTGACAAGAAGCAAAATCTTGAGAATGTAAAGGTGAAGACTTAGCTGGGGTGGGTGTAGCGCCCCCTAGACCTGGACTCCGGGGTCTATGGCAGATTGTCACAATCTTGCAGTAGTCAGGTAATAGATCCGAAAAGCTCCTGTAATCCAGGATGTTCTGCATTAATGAACAAATTGACATCCTGCGTGGTTCTGATGGGCCCGGACCTTTCCTGGCTTCCAGGACCTTTCCTGGCTTCCAGGACCTTTCCTGGCTTCCAGGACCTTTCCTGGCTTCCAGGACCTTTCCTGGCTTCCAGGACCTTTCCTGGCTTCCAGGACCTTTCCTGGCTTCCAGGACCTTTCCTGGCTTCCAGGACCTTTCCTGGCTTCCAGGACCTTTCCTGGCTTCCAGGACCTTTCCTGGCTTCCAGGACCTTTCCTGTTGCACTTGCACCATCTGAGATACAAAATGCTTTTATTTTCCAGGCATCTAATGATGAATTTGTGGTGTCGTCTTCCATCCCTCTCATTGTCTGGTCTCCTCCCATCATCCTGTCCTTCCCACTTGTTCTTCACCCACCTCCGAAACCGTCACACTGTTTCCCTGCAGATTGACAAGCCGCCCCCTCCACGGCCGCCGGCGAGAGATGATGGACCACGGAGAATACGTCTGCAGCCGCCGTCACCACCGTCCACCCCTTGTACCCCGTCCTATGTTCAGAACTCACATCCCCCTCCCCGCTCTTACTATCCATAGCGCAGCAGAGGGTTTGTGACATGGTGACATCTCCTCCACCGCTACAGCCGCCACGACCGGGTTCATCCGCTGTTCACGGCACCGAGTGACATCTGCTCGTCATTGTAAGCCTCGGCCGGCTCGCCACCGCCCCCTGGTGTCTGGCTGTAGTGATGGTGTGACGGGCAGCACCTCTGCCCGCGGTTATGGTACTTTTTTTATAAGACTGGTTTTTAGCAATTCTGGCCTGGGGGAGGGGACGCAATATTAAAAGAGCAGATAGTGGTATGGATGGCGCACCCAACACCCAGCCAGAGGGGCGGTAATGGTGGCCGGCCCCGGTCGCTATCTTCATTACAAACCTGTGTTTATAATTTAATATTAAATGTTTGGTATATATATATGTATATGACCGGCGCCATGCGGGCGCCTCTGTAACCCTACAAGCTCCGCCTCCCCACGCGGAGGAATTCCTGCACCCGCCGCTTTCTCATCGCTAGAAACTCTTCACATATCGAGAAGTTTAAGTTTATTTTTTATTTTTAGGTTGATATTTAATATTATTGCAAGTTGTATGAAGCCGAAAAGTTCAGTATGTGATTACAGAGCGCAATAAGGGGGAAGGGGGTCGTCCGATGGGAAGGGGAACGTGCGTAGGGGACGAGGGCCACGGGGCACGGTTTTGCATGTTGGTTTGGGAATGTTGACCATGTTTTAGAAGCGAGGGAAAGGGAGTCATCCCCGACCAGGAAGGAGAACGTTGCGAAATCTGAAGGGTTTATTAAGTTGTTTTTGGGGGAAAAATGTTTGACTTATTTTTTTTTTTCCTTTTGTACTATTTGTGGTTTGGACTAACATTTTACGTGCTTTGACGACACTAAAGGACTGACGTGTAAATAATTTATTCTGGGGGGGGAGGGGGGAGGGAGAGGGGCGAGAGCTTAGGTAACCGGGGGGCCACCGCACCCCGACGCCTGGACCTACACGTTCTTATTGCACTTGTATTTTTTTATATATAAATATAATAAATTGTTGCATGATTTCTAATAAAAATGACATTAAAATGTGACAAAATTGCAGCAGTGTCTGGACGTCTTTAACTCTTTGTTTGCTATGCTGGACTCTTCAGGATGACACAGAAATGGTCGGCCTTGTGTCCCTTCCCCACCCCCTTCCCTTCCCCTCCCCATCTATATTCTGCATCTGACCCTCCCCCACCCTGTGGTGTCACTCACTCCTTGGTAGAGATCCTGCATGCACTCCGTTGTTATTAGGACTCTCCAGCTTCTTAAACATTGAAACCTGGACTCCCCACAGCTGGTTTTTTGCACAGTGTTACAGTCCACTAATTTCTATAGACGATCACCATAATGGACTAATGTCCAAAATCCCCGATGATGTGGGAACTTGGATCCTCACCTTCCTTTACTGGACTGTGGTCATCCAGTCCCTTCTGCTATATAGCAGACTGCCCCTGGTGTAAGCACAGGAAGAAATGGGCAGAGATTAGATAATTAATTGGGGGGATGTGGGGGCACAAGATGCAGCAAACTGGAGTTATTTTATGGTGTGTCCTTTTTTAACTAAACCCATATTGTGTTGTCTTTCCCATTGTTCCCTCCCTACCCTTTCTGTGTTGGTATCTTCCAGGTTTGTCCACCCACTTGACCTCATGGTATTCACCAATCTAGAACACGGCCATTTTTTTCTTATCCTGAAATCGTCACGCCTTTGACTCGCCTGTAGGGGGTGGCGCTGCAATTTTGTTCTGTTTTTTTATTTTTATTTGTTGGAAGCTTCTAATTGATAGGATCTTTGTTTTACGAGCGCTTCCCTTTTAAATTGAGGGTTTGCACCTAGTTTTTGTTTACTTCCGGGAAGGTTGGGTAACCACAAATGTGGACGACTTCATGTTTGTCCCATCGGCGTCGCGGCACTCCCCATAGTCATTGCTCACCCAACTGTGTTGCAGTGCTCCCAGCAGTCATGGCTCTCTTGATGGCGTTGCGGCACTCCCACAGTCGGTCACTCCAACAGTCATGGCTTTCCCCATGGCGTTTGCTGCACTCCTGGCAGTCGTGGTTTTCCCCGTGGTGTTTGCTGCACTCCCGGCAGTCGTGGCTTTCCCTGTGGTGTTGCGGCACTCCCGGCAGTGTGGCTTTCCCCTGGTGTTGCGGCACTCCCGCAGTTGTGGCTTTCCCATGGTGTTGCGGCACTCCCGCAGTGTGCTTCTCGTGCGTTGCAGCACTTCGACAGTGGCTTTCCCGTGGTGTGCTGCACTTCCATTTGTGGTACTCCGGCATGTGCTATTTCCGTGCCGTTGCATGCACTCCGGCAGTTCGTGGCTTCCCCAGGCGTTTTGCTGCACTCCGCAGTCGTGGCTTTCCCCGGGGCGTTTGCTGCACTCCGGATCGATGGCTTTCCCCGTGGCGTTTTGCTGCACTCCGTCAGTCGTGGCTTTCCCCTGGCGTTTGCACACTCCTGACAGTCGTGGCTTTCCAGGTGTTGGGCACTCCTGACAGTTGTCGTCTCACCTGACTGCGTGACAGCGCCCCTGATGGTGTCGCTGCTTTCCTGGGATCTGGCACTGATACCTAAGGTTTTTGTGCCGGATCACTGCGGCCATATTGGTACACCCAACTTTTCCGATTGAAGACATGACAAATAAGTGTTATGAGGGCGTCTCTGGGATTTCTATCTTGTCCTAGCGATGTGCGTTTTCTGTGTGTCGGTGATATCGCCCCTCGTTGTTCCGGACGCTGGTTTCGGGGGGGGCTCTGCACATATCTGGTCTAGTGAGAGTTTACTATGTAGTTTCTCCCCCTTTTAGGGTGCAAAGTTGTGGCCGATTGTGGTGATTTCTGCTCACTTAAGTGCCAAAATGTCTTAAAGGAACTAACTGGGGTCTAGACCGATGGCCCCTGCAATGTAAGGCGCCCCAAATTTACAGGGGGATCTGTAGTTGTCCATAACCGGGGGGGATTCCTGATGTTACTGTATATGAGTCACATCCGGAGCTGTAGATGCCTTTTAATTTGCAGATATGTTGGGTACCCGAATGCATCATAGTCTGGGGTCTTTCATTTTAATCCCCTAGATTATGGTGGGGGGGGGGAGGGGAGGTTCCTTGAGCTCATGTAGCCGGAGTGTGCAGCTCTGGATGTGACTGGAGTACAAGACAATATCGAGGTGATCCGGTCGGGTTTCCCTGCTATCACCGCTCCTTGTGACTATATTCTCAGAGCTTCGCTCTTTCTGTCTGACGAGCACTTTATCAGGACGTCTCCGGACCCTCGCTCATTGATCGGGGGACCATAATGTCAACAAAGGGCCCCCCCGTAACTGCAGCTGCACAGTGTCAATGGCTAAATCCAGAAAGTGCGCCCTCATGTGGTTAGGACTGGGGCAGCGGCTGCAGGAGCAGAGGGTCCGGACTCGTGTGGACAGGACTGTGACTGAATGTTTGACTTGCTGCTGATAGGAGCCACAATGGCGGCTTCCTGACTGTTCCCGCTCCTTCTATACCGATAGCAATATTATCTCCTCCACATCCTGGAACTTTCTATTGTAAAAGGTTGAAATAAAAACTTCTAGATGTGAAACGCATCGGAGTCTGACTCTTCTGTTCAGCCGCACAGAGTGCCCCCTGGTGGTGGTGGCAGGTACTGGTATTACAAGAAGACATCTCCTGCATTGAACACTATTTTCCAAGATGGCAAAAGTGGTAGAACCGCAATGGTGTCCAAAGGGGACAACCTGCGTGAAGGTCTGATTAGGACAAACCTGCCGCCACATATATTGGATGGTAAACATGGCTAGATGGGGAGAAGGGGGAAATGGAGCTGCAGATGTAATCACAAAGAGGGAAAGGACCTAACATGTGCAGGGATTCAGTCTGATAGAAATCTGCATTGATGTTTAGGTAAAATTTAAGTCACTTTTAAGGGCAGTAATCACCTGAGCACTGTCCCTATAGGTCTGTGTCTTGGGGGGCAGTCCAGGTCCCATGTCCCCCAATGACTTGCCTATACCTTTGATTTAGATTCTCCAAAATAAAGGCTCATTGCTTCAGGGAATGAGATGAGCAGTGGCCAATGGACGGTGATGTTCCCATCTGCCTGAGCAAGTACCTCCTACGCTACAGTGCCCCCCAACTAAAGGAGTCAGCGCTTTACCCACAGTGTGCCCCCTACTGGCAGAACAGGCGCCTCCTTTACTACGGTGTGCTGCCCCCTACTAACATGAGTGGGGGCTTCCAATGCTACAATGTACTCTCTCCACCCTGTTCCCAAGCAGGAACCTTCCTACTCTACCTGCCCAGCAGTGGGGGGCGCACTGTGCTTCTTGTGCTACAATGCACCCCTCCTACTAGCCAAACCGGGGGCTTTCTATGCTACAATGCATCACCTCTTTCTAGGGAAGTACTTCCTTCACTATGGGGCACTGCCCTCACCAGCACCTGAGTGGGCCCCTTTACGCTAGGGTGAAGCAGTCACTTCCTATGCTCCCAGAGTAGGGTGGGGGGAGTGAATCATAGCATAGGATAAAATAAAGTACTTCCTTTGTTACATTGTGCCTCCTGCCAGAGCAAGGGGGGGGGGGAAAGGTGCATCATAGACTAACCCCCCTCCACATACTTTCTATGCTACATTGTACCCCCTTCTCAGATGCTTCCTCCACTACTCTGTACACCCTAGCAGCTTCCACTGCAGCTTTGTTCACTATCAGAAGCTCAGCCTTAAAGGGGACTGTGTCGGCACAGAACAACTGTTCAAACCAAGCACAGGCGCTTGTGCATCATGGCAACAGTTACATACATCTCACCTGCTCGTCTCTGGATTTATGGTGCCAGAGATGTTAAAGTAGGGGATGGTTTAAAATTGAGGGGGGCTGTATCCCTCAGTTTGCTCTCCTTGTACGCCAGGGGTCTCAAACTCGGCTGGGTTGGTGGGCCGCACATAGAGAAACATTTATAGCGGGGGGCCGCATCCCTTGTAGGACTAAGTGATATTTTTAGTAATACCAGAATTTTTTTTTTTGCTCAATGTAGTAAAGTACAAATCCTGATCCCCTTCTTGTAGTAATGTCCCCATCCTGTAGTAATGTCCTTTTCTACTGATGTCCCCCATCCTGATCCCCTTTTCTAGTGATGTCCCCCATCCTGATCCCTTTTTCTAGTGATGATCCCTATCCTGATTCCCTTTTATAGTGATGTCCACTATCCTGATCCCTTTTTCCAGTGATGTCCCCCATCGATCATGATCCCCTTTTGTAGTGATGTCCCCTTCCTGATTTTCTTTTCTAGTGATGTCCCCCATGTCATTCCCCCTTAGTAGTGATGTCCCCATCTTGATCCCCTTTAGTGATGATGTCCCCATCCTGATCCCCTTTTATAGTGATGTCCCCCATCTTGATCTACTATTATAGTGATTCCTCCCATCCTGTTTTACCTTCTTTTTACACACTCAAATACACATTCTATCACACTCACACACAAACCCACACACAACCCCCCCCACACACACACACACATACTCACACACACTCACACACATCCTCATACACACTCTTACACTCACACTCATACACACACTGAAACTCGCACACACTTATACACACCCTCTCACACACACTCACACTTTTCTCACTTTAATGATGCATCGCTCCAGTGCAGGGGGCCGCCACGGTCCCCGCTGTGCTGGCTTCCGGCTCTGCTGTGCTATGACTTCCTCCAGTCGCCGCTCAGACAAGCTCTGTTGCTCATCAAGATCAATGCAATCTGCCAGTCAGAAGCCCGCAGGTGACGTCATATTCTGCCGTCAGCTGCGGGCCTCTCATTGGCTGGCAGCTTGCATTGATCTTGCTGAGTGGCAGAGCTTGTTAGTGCTGCGAACAGAAGTCATCACACAGCAGGGACTGCAGTGGCCCCCTGCACTGGAGCAATGCATCATTAAGTTGTCCAAGGTGCTGCGGGCCGCATAGTGAAGCCCCAGGGGCCGCATGCGGCCCCCGGGCCGCGAGTTTGAGACCCCTGTTGTACGCAGCAACACAAGTTCAAATAAAGACACTGAATTTCTTACAGACAGCACAGCTTCTGCTCAGAGCAACAAATGGAGACGATCTAATTGGTGTCAGCCATCTCTCCTTATCAGAAGCACAATACTGGGAAGTGAAGGGAGCTGCTCGGTAAGGAGTGAATAATAAATGACCACAAATACTGCAGACTATTCACTAGTCCGGTCAATTACATTTACTGCTGAAGATTGCTGGGTGGGATAAAGCTTTTGGCAAGAAAACTACAAGGGGCTATAGTAATGATTTTTTTTTCATATGATAGGTCTCTGCCCAGGTACTCTCAAGGCCCTGTTCCAACCAACAATAGTGAGGTCACTCAGACAGACTCACCAGCGAGCACGCTCGTATCCAAGGTAAAGAGCTGGTAACTATGTGCCACGCTCTGCTTAGTTACCCACTGTTTACCTTGGATACCAACACTTGCTGTGAAGGCCACTTCACACACACAGATATCTGAGTCCAGTATCTGAACAGATCTCTGGTTGCAGTGAAATCATGGATACATTGCTCCATTTTGTGGCTGTGTACAACATGGAGCAATGTGTCCATGATTTCACTACAACCAGAGATCTGTTCAGATATTGGACTCCGATATCTGTGTGTGTGAAGTGGCCTTGAGGCACTGGGAGATTGCTGATCATTGGCTCTCCCGCTGTCGCACACAGCAATGCTGCACATCCAGCAGGCAACCAACGACAGATTTATGAACAAGTTAATAGATCTACAACTGATTGTTGATACGTGTCACACACAACAATGTCATTTCGACATCGCAACGATATCGTTGTGCAAGACAGGGCCTTTAGTATCATACTAAAAAAATGTCCTGTTTGGCCGTCCTGATGCACCTGTGCTTGGCTTGAGCACCATCTCTGCTGACTGATGCCCTTAAAATAATGAGAAATCAAAACCAAATCTCTTAGAATGTTGCTAAACTTTCCATTCTTTTATACAATAGCACATTGTATCACTGGTCCCTCCAAAGATAAAGCAACACACAATGATGTTTAATGCGGAATCCTTTGAAGAAACGAAGTGCAGAATGAACTATAACCCAACCAGGTCCTTAGTGCATATAAATAACCTTCCCCTGCATAAAACGCAGAGCAAAAGAATCCTTGAGAAGCAGCAGCAGTGGCCTCACTCCTCCGCAACGTCCACAGTGGCCTCACTCCTCCGCAACGTCCACAGTGGCCTCACTCCTCCGCAACGTCCACAGTGGCCTCACTCCTCCGCAACGTCCACAGTGGCCTCACTCCTCCGCAACGTCCACAGTGGCCTCACTCCTCCGCAACGTCCACAGTGGCCTCACTCCTCCGCAATGTCCCCCGACTCCTCTGTGAAACAATAGGCCGTGCTGTTCAGCAGCTCCACCAGGATCCTCAGCAGCTGGGAATACTGCTCCTGCTCCTGGGAGGACAGCGAAGGGCGCTCATCCTGTAGATTCCTCTCCACCATCTGGGACAAGGCCTGGCGCAGGTCCCCGAGGAGCCCAATTGTGCGTCGGTCACTTTCCAGCTTCAGGAGGTTTGTGTCTGATAGAGACACCATCATCCGCTCCCCGTTCTCTGCAAAGGAGAAGATATAACTAAATAAAGATACAAATAATAGCCAAAGATACAACTAAACGCCAATCCAACACAACTTTAGGGTGGAAGACACACTATCCTACTTACTCGGATCAGTGACCCTGAACAGCCTCCCCTCTCTGGACGGGAGTGTCAGCTGCTTGTGTTTTTGTGCAGCATCACACTCCTGTCCAGAGAGGGAGAGGCCGTTCAGGGTCACGTCCAAGAGACTCACACATGCAAGTAGGATAGTGTGTTTCCAGCCTTACAGAAATATCTACCACAGAAGATTAGTAAACAGTAAGGCTATGTGCCCACTGTGCTTATTTTTTGTGCTGCATTTGTCAGCTATACAAACACCACTGTCTATAAACAAAAGCAGCACAAACCTATGCAGACAGCACAAATAAGGGGACACTTTCTCACCCGGCGATCCCACAGTGAGTCTCCCTCCGTGTGTTTATCGATCTTCCAGATCCTGCAAACCATGTGAGAGCCAGATTCGCATAGGGCAAAGGTCCTGGAAGATCGATAAACACAGCTCCTGCCGTTACACGGAGGGAGACTCGCTGTGGGGAGTGCGTATTGGTGTGTTTTTATTTTGGAAATCACAGGAAACAAGCCTCACAAATGGACTGTGGGAATACCCATCTGTTTGAGATTAGGATGGGGGGTCTATGGGGAAATGCAGCCCAAAAACACACGTTAATTGCAGGAACATTTAAATACGTACAAAATCGACTTTAATGTTAAAAGCTGTGGATGCTGCATTTTTGCTGCAGACACGCACAGAGGGCACATAGTCTAAGGCAGCAATGATCGGAGTGTGCACTGTCTGCTATTACAGGTCGCCCACTTACGTCTCACAGTCACCGAGCTGTCCGCAATCAGGAGAACAGCCAGAGGATGAACCATGGAGCTGTCCCTGACAAACACTGCACCTGTCGACTTCACAGCCTGGAAGTATGTGAGCCACGGCATGCAGAAATCCTTCACTTCTCTGAAAGATAAATAGGTCATATATACAGAGGGTGCTGCAAATACTACAGTTCCCAGCATGCACTGCATCAGAGGATGTCCTGTTCTCAGGTGTTACACTATGCCACTCACCTGTTCACAGTGCTCTTATGTAGGAGCATAGGTCCAGATTTGGTTTTGTAGACTAGACTATTAGGTCGGAACTTCCCACGGATCACAGACCCACGTCTGACCTATGGAGACAACATATGGATGTTAAGGGACAGGAGGTCACAGACCACTAATCTATAGGTCTCCCCATCTGCATACGCACCTGTATAAGCTTGGGGTACAGTCCCGCCAGGAGCACCCCTTTTACCAACTCATCCTGGTCGCTCAGCTGGTTGCACATGGAGAATTTGTTTGTGCAGTCATTAGCATCGTTAACCAAAGATGCATCTTCCACATTGGACGAAAACTGTGTAATAAGGCCTGGAAAGCAGAGATCAGGAGTGAGGGGTCAGCCCTGGGCCGTCCTCACCACAGTGTTAACCTCTAGGGAAAGGGTCAGCCCTGGGACATCCTCAAAGTCGTGCTGACTTCTAGGCAAGGGGTCAGCCCTGGGACATCCTCACAGTCGTGCTGACTTCTAGGCAAGGGGTCAGCCCTGGGCCATCCTCACTGCCATGTTAACCTCTAAGCGAGGGAGTGAGTCCTGGGCCGTCAAGTTATCCTCTAGGGGTGGGAATCAATCCTGGGCCATCCTTGCCGCTGTCTTAACCTCTAGGCGAGGAGGTCAGCCCTAGGCCGTCCTCGCTGCTGTGTTAACCTCTAACACCAGGCTCACCGTGAATGAAGCGCAGGCCAGACTTGGAGAGCAGGTTATCTTCAATAAAGTCATGGGAGAAACCGTTGCCCCCACTAAGAACCTTTCTCCAGGCCTCGTAGACTCGAGTGAATACCAGATGGTCACTACAGGATTCCCCGCTGAATATCGTCTTCACCTGGACACAAAAACTAAATGTAAAGACCTATAACAGTAAAAACAAGGCAGCAGCCCCTATCTAGCCTCTCACAGGTAATTTACATTGAGGCTTGTTGAAATAAAGATTAATAAATTGCGATTTGTTTCTTTTTACTTGCAGTACCAAAATCTGACCACAAGGGGGCACTGGTATGTCACCACCTAGTGGTAAAAATGGGAACTGCGCCTCCTCTTCGGCCTCACCTTGTTCACTTCAGTCCTGTTTATCACTCCACCATGGAAAGGGTCTCTCGTTAGACAAGCCACTATGACCAGCAGCGGGTGGAGGCAGCGGAATATGGAGGCCATGACGATGGCTTTAGCGAGGCTGGGGTCTGTAGAGATGCTGGCTACTCGCTGGCCTAATAAAGTCAGCCCTTCTTTTTCATCCAGGACCCCTGAAGAAGAAACCAACAGTAAAACCTGTCAGGTCACGGAGTGGCGAGTTTGTGAGAGATTTGGCAAATTCACGTCACAAGCTCCCCTGCCCCTGAATCACATGTTCCTCCATGCTTTACACTGCAGCTCTGCTCTATTAGGATACCTTTCCTGATAGAGTCTGGTTCTTCCATTGTCCCATCAATCACTCAGGCTATTATCCTGACTATTCTCCATGCTTTACACTGCAGCTCTGCTCTATCAGGACACAGCTATGACCTTTCCTGAAATGTCTATTAGAGTCTGAGGTAGTCTGGAATCCTTTCATTGTCCCATCAATGTCTCAGGCTATTATCCTGACTATTCACCATGCTTTACACTGCAGCTCTGCTATCAGCTATTATATATAGAGTTATTTTTATAAGTAAAAAAAAGTGGAAGATTATTAGTAAACTGTTGCTTACATACCAAAAGGGTACCCCAAAAGAGAAGGTGGGGCATCGCCCCTTAAAGGGGCCACCAGCTTTAATTTTCATTATTTTTTCCTCCAAAAAAGGGACATTTCACTATAAATACAGCCCAAGTTTCTTAAGTGATAATCTGCTCCTTACTGATCTCCTGAAGGAATCTCACGGCGTCCATGATGGCGCAGCGGTCGGGACTCTCCAGGGCCTGAGAGAGGAACTCAACGGCCTAAAATAAAAGCAAAAAAATAAAATACTTCAATCTCGATTGCCAGGAGACGTAACGAGACGGTCGGGGCAGGCGCTGGACTCACCGTCATCTCCGGGGTGTGGATTTTGGTCTGGACCACCAGGTTCTCCAGTGGCGTCCGCAGAATCTCCGCCACCTGGAAGGTTTCCATGTCCTGGTGCTGCCCGCGGGTGAACAGGTGGTAAGAGAAACCCGGCTGGCAGCGTCCAGCCCGGCCACGTCTCTGGGTCACGTTAGACTTGGACACCCAGGTGGTCTCCAGACACGAGACCTGCAGAAAACGGTGGGAGATCAATGTACATCCAACCCAAGTGAGCAAATACTACTGCGGAGGATGAGTGCTGTGGGGCACCTACACTAGAGGACCACTAAATCTCATTGATATTGTGTTTACTTGCAAAACCAGGTCTGGCCACATGGAGCGCTCTTTTAAGAAAAGCAGATGGAGGAGGCGCCTAGTGGTGCAACGTGGTACTGCAATTTATATGTAATATATAAAGCGGTGTGTGTGTGACAAAGCCCCCCCACTCAACCATGCCTCCTGCACATAGCCCCGCCCTGGGACTATTTGGATGGGTGGCGCTATGAAGGGGTGAGGCTCTACGTAGGAGCGGAACTATGAAAGAGCAGGGATATGATACATATACACACATTACCATATATGGGTAGTATTATCATATATAGGCAATATCACCATATATGAGCATTTTGACCATATATGGGCATTGTGCCCGGGCACCAACCCCTTCACATAGCCCACCCACTCCATAACCCACCTTCCCACAGTCACGCCCTCCTGTTAGCCCCACCCCCTCTAAGGTTGGTACTGTATAATATGATCCAGTGTGTATGGAGGGGGAGAAGCTAGACAGAACCAGACACCATTCTATGGAGGGGGAGGAGCTAGACAGAACCAGACACCATTCTATGGAGGGGGAGGAGCTAGACAGAGAACCAGACACCATTCTATGGAGGGGGAGGAGCTAGACAGAGAACCAGACACCATTCTATGGAGGGGGAGGAGCTAGAGAGAACCAGACACCATTCTATGAAGGAGGAGGAGCTAGAGAGAACCAGACACCATTCTATGGAGGGGGAGGAGCTAGAGAGAACCAGACACCATTCTATGGAGGAGGAGGAGCTAGAGAGAACCAGACACCATTCTATGGAGGGGGAGGAGCTAGAGAGAACCAGACAACATTCTATGGAGGGGGAGGAGCTAGGGTCAGAACCAGACAATATTCTATGGAGGGCGAGTGGCTAGGGTCAGAATCAGACACCATTCTATGGAGTAGGAGGAGCTAGAGATAACCAGACAACATTATATGTAGGAGGAGGAGCTAGAGGCAGAACCATACATTATATGTAGGAGGAGGAGCTAGAGGCAGAACCAGACAGCATTCTATGGAGGGGGAGGAGCTAGAGGCAGAACCAGACAGCATTCTATGGAGGGGGAGGAGCTAGAGGCAGAACCAGACATTCTATGGAGGAGGAGCTAGAGGCAGAACCATACAACATTCTATGTAGGAGGAGGAGCTAGAGGCAGAACCCAGACAGCATTCTATGGAGGGGAGGAGCTAGAGGCAGAACCCAGACATTCTAAGGAGGGGGAGGAGCTAGAGGCAGAACCAGACAACATTCTATGGAGGGGGAGGAGCTAGAGGCAGAACCAGACAGCATTCTATGGTTCTATGGAGGGGAGGAGCTAGAGGCAGAACCATACACCATTCTATGTAGGAGGAGGAGCTAGAGGTTTTGATTAAAACATTTTCTGTCTATTTACTTTGTGACATTTATGTACAAAATAATTTTATTTTGTTAAAACTAAGAACAGTTAGTTACTATCTCAGGTATCGCCAGGCTCTATAGCTAGTATATATAGAGCTACACCGGGCTCTACAGCTAGTATATATAGGGCTACACCGAGCTCTACAGCTAGTATATATAGGGCTACACCGGGCTCTACAGCTAGTATATATAGAGCTACACCGGGCTCTACAGCTAGTATATATAGAGCTACACCGGACTCTACAGCTAGTATATATAGAGCTACACCGGGCTCTACAGCTAGTATATATAGGGCTACACCGGGCTCTACAGCTAGTATATATAGGGCTATACCGGGCTCTACAGCTAGTATATATAAGGCTACACCGGGCTCTACAGCTAGTATATATAAGGCTACACCGGGCTCTACAGCTAGTATATATAAGGCTACACCGGGCTCTACAGCTAGTATATATAGGGCTACACCGGGCTCTACAGCTAGTATATATAGGGCTACACCGGACTCTACAGCTAGTATATATAGAGCTACACCGGGCTCTACAGCTAGTATATATAGAGCTACACCGGGCTCTACAGCTAGTATATATAGAGCTACACCGGGCTCTACAGCTAGTATATATAGAGCTACACTGGGCTCTACAGCTAGTATATATAAGGCTACACCGGGCTCTACAGCTAGTATATATAAGGCTACACCGGGCTCTACAGCTAGTATATATAGAGCTACACCGGGCTCTACAGCTAGTATATATAGGGCTACAGCTAGTATATATAGGGCTACACCGGGCTCTACAGCTAGTATATATAGGGCTACACCGGGCTCTACAGCTAGTATATATAGGGCTAGATTGGGCTCTACAGCTAGTATATATAGGGCTACACCGGGCTCTACAGCTAGTATATATAGGGCTACACCTTGCTCTACAGCTAGTATATATAGGGCTACACCGGGCTCTACAGCTAGTATATATAGGGCTACACCGGGCTCTACAGCTAGTACATATGTAGTGCAATGTTGGGCTCTACAGCTAGTATATTATATTGACCCAATTAAACAGTGAAATGATAAGTACCACCCTACGTTGTGTCCCAAACATATGGTCCCTGCACCTTGCCCTCTCCATATATAAGGGTTAGGCCTCGCAGATCTACCCATCGTACCTTTGTCCGGAGGTCGTACCGCTGTTGTTTGTGCATCCCAGTGTCGACCACGTGCACAATATCATCGATGGTCACCGACGTCTCTGCAATGTTTGTAGCGAGGACGATTTTACGGACGCCGGGAGGAGCTCGCTCAAAGATGGCCTGTTGGTTCGTCAAGGGGACGTTGGAGTGAACTAAGGGGGGAGGGGCACATGGAACATGTGTTAACAATGCAGAGAATAAAGTTTGCAAAGTTCTGTGAACTAAAAAAAGTTGCAAAAGTCCTCCCGTCCTGTGTATACAGATCCCAGGCAGAACGAGGCATCTCCCGAGTTCTGCAGTCATTCGATCATTCACCACCTTTGATTTGGAAACAGCATCGGTTCCCCAATATCATGCAGATGATTCCTACACACCTGGTAAGACGAGGTGCTGGCCATTCCTGTAACCTAGTTGCTCCTGCAGAACCTCTTGGACACGTCTGATTTCCTGCCAGCCGGGAAGGAAACAAAGGATTCCCCCTACAAGGCAAAAAATGTGGAAATGCTCATGAAATGTGGGGTCACATAGAGGCGATAAAAGTAACACATTGTAGGGCCAAGTCCTCCGGAGCTTCACTCAGACGATGGTAGTCTAAAGTAAGAGCCATTGACAGTACCCAGAAATAATTAGTGCTAGACCCCTCTACCAAGAAAGGCCCGAAAAGGTCTTGGTTATAAATGTTCACCGAGACCCTTTTACCAATAGAAGTGGGCACCGATCCAAGTGCAAAGAGGAAACCAAAACCAGATAGAAGTCTGCTCCATCTGTAAAGCCGGAGCCCCGTGCCACTCACCTGGGGGGCCCTGCTGGTCGATGTGAAGGATGACATCACTGACCAGATCCAGATCCAGGTCCGGGACACAATCTTCTGCTGCCTGAAAACAAGAGAGAGAAACTGAGATTCCAGGGGGCCTGCACTCCTCCTCACACCCCCTTTCCCAGGCAAGGGCACCCACACCCCTCCCGATCCAGCCGTCCAGGGGCACCTTGCCCACCATCCAGGGGAGTCCGCACCCCTTCCTCCCGCCCCACCGTCCAGGGGAGTCCGCCCCCCTTTCCCTCCCGCCCCACCGTCCAGGGGAGTCCGCACCCCCTCCTCCCGCCCCACCGTCCAGGGGAGTCCGCACCCCCTCCTCCCGCCCCACCATTCAGGGGAGTTTGCACCCCCTCCTCCCACCCCACCGTCCAGGGGAGTCCGCACCCCCTCCTCCCGCCCCACCGTCCAGGGGAGTCCGCACCCCCTCCTCCCGCCCCACCGTCCAGGGGAGTCCGCACCCCCTCCTCCCGCCCCACCGTCCAGGGGAGTCCGCACCCCCTCCTCCCGCCCCACCGTCCAGGGGAGTCCGCACCCCCTCCTCTCACCCCACCGTCCAGGGGAGTCCGCACCCCCTCCTCTCGCCCCACCGTCCAGGGGAGTCCGCACCCCTTCCTCCCACCCCACCGTCTAGGGGAGTCTGCACCCCTTCCTCCCACCCCACCGTCCAGGGGAGCCCTCAACTCACTGTCCAGGGGGTGCAACACCCCTCCTCACCCACCAGCAAGGGAACACCTGCACCTGTGTCCACCCCCATCTAGGGACACCCACACCGCTCTTCACCCACCAGCCAGGGGGCACCCAAACTCCACCCCATCATCAAGGGGAGCCCAAATCCCTCACTCCTGTCCCCCAGCTGTCATGAACTTACCTGCCGTTTCTGGTAGGACGTCCTTCCCAGCATGGGTAAGATGTCTTCCAGATAATGCCCCTTCACCGGGTACATAAATCCAGGGACCTTCACAATCGGACAGTCTCCAAAGTAGCGGGAGATGCGCTGGTTGTCGCCGGTGGCGCTCATTAGGATGACCTTGATGTCTGGGTTCACGTCTAGGACCTGCTTTAGGAGGATCAGGAGGAAGTCTGTGTTGACGTCGCGCTCGTGCACCTCGTCCACCACCACGTGGCTCACCCCCTCCAGCTTGGGGTTCGTCTGCAGCTTCTTCAGCAGCACCCCGACCGTGCAGAACAGTAGGGCGCCCCCACGTGGCGGCAGATCACTCTCCAGTCTGACCTGATAGCCTGCGTGATTGCGGAGCCTGGGCCCCAATTCTTGTCCAACGCGGTGAGCCACGGACACGGCGCTGATCCTGCGGGGCTGGGTGATCAGCATGTTACAGTGGGCACCGTGCCCGCTCAGGATGGCATCCTCCAGGACGTAGCGGGGGATGCGGGTGGTTTTGCCGCACCCAGTGTCTCCGGCGATCACCACCACCTGGTGGTTTTTAATGGTGGTCAGGATGACCTCGCGATGCTGGTCCGCGGGCAGCTCCTGAAGGGCCACACTGTTATCCCATCTTTCCTCCAGGGAGCGGCTGATATAAGAAACTTCGTCTTCGGATTTAGGGACGTACGGACGGCCGGTGATCGGATCAGAGAATGGAGACGACTCCTCCAATGCCTCCATGTATGCGGTCTCCTCCTCCTCATCATCAGCTTGTCTGAGACCTGTCCCGGTAACTGAAGCTAAAGGAAACTGAGAGGTGGGAAAGTCAGACAGAGGATTGCAGCAGAATTGTGAATGCAGCTCTGGAAGTGACACTTTATGGGGGTCCCCCAGTCTTACCTGAATGAAGTGATCCTCCATCATCTGCAGCAGACACTCGGGGACCTGGAACCGCTTCGCTTGTTTTTGTTGCTCCTGAATCTTTTGCACCGATGACTTATTGTACATCACATTGGTCAGGGGCCGATTCTGGGGGTCCAGGAGCCCCAAATCCTAAAAAAAAAAAAAAGGGGCAAAATGTACATCTAAGTGTCAACTTAGGAAGTTTTTTCCAACCTAAATAAGACAAAACTATGAACTTTTAAAGAGGTATAAACGAATAATCCATATGGTGTTTATCTCTTAGTGCTAGAGGGTACACTGAAGGCATCAAAACTATGAATTATCACATGTGGAATTATATACGTAACAAAAAAGTGTGAAACAACTGAAAATATGTCTTATATTCTAGGTTCTTCCTTTTGCTGTGATTACTGCTTTGCGCACTCTTGACATTCTCTTGATGAGCTTCAAGAGGTAGTCACCAGACTTCAAGAGGTAGTCACCAGTCTTCAAGAGGTAGTCACCGGAAATGGTCTTCCCTTCACAGGTGTGCCCTGTCAGGGTTAATAAGTGGGATTTCTTGCCTTATAAATGGGGTTGGGACCATCAGTTGTGTTGTGCAGAAGTCTGGTGGATGCACAGCTGATCGTCCTACTGAATAGACTGTTAGAATTTGTATTATGGCAAGAAAAAAGCAGCTAAGATAAACGAGTGGCCATCATTACTATAAGAAATGATGGTCAGTCAGTCCGAAAAATGGGGAAAACTTTGAAAGTGTCCCCAAGTGAAGTTACAAAAACCATCAAGCGCTACAAAGACACTGGCTGACATGAGGACCGTCCCAGGAAAGGAAGAGCAAGAGTCACCTCTGCTGCAGAGGATAAGTTCATCCGAGTCACCAGCCCCAGAAATCGCAGGTTAACAGCAGCTCAGATTAGAGACCAGGTCAATGCCACACAGAGGTCTAGCAGCAGACACATCTCTACAACAACTGTTAAGAGGAGACTTTGTGCAGCAGGCCTTCATGGTAAAATAGCTGCTAGGAAACCACTGCGAAGGACAGGCAACAAGCAGAAGAGACTTGTGTGGGCTAAAGAACACAAGGAACGGACATTAGACCAGTGGGAATCTGAGCTTTGGTCTGAGGAGTCCAAATCTGAGATCTTTGGTTCCAACCACCGTGTCTTTGTGCAACGCAGAAAAGGTGAACGGATGACTCTACATGCCTGGTTCCCACCGTGAAGCATGGACGAGGAGGTGTGATGGTGATGGGGGTGTGGAGGGGGAGGTGTGATGGTGATGGGGGGCTACACCAGATGACCTGGCCTCCACAGTCACCAGACCTGAACCAATAGAGATGGTTTGGGGTGAGCCGGACCAAAGAGTGAAGGCAAAAGGGCCAACAAGTGCTAAGCATCTCTGGGAACTCCTTCAAGACTGTTGGAAGACCATTTCTGGTGACTACCTCTTGAAGCTCATTAAGACAATGTCAAGGGTGTGCAAAGCAGTAATCAAAAAAGTAAAGTCCCCCTCATGATAATTGACAAAAAAACCATGTCAACAGAAATATCTGTCTTGACAAGTAATAAATCTATGAAAAGAAGAATGTACCAGTCGCTGTGCTGTATATGAGGGCTACAGATAGCACTGTGCTGTATATGGGGCCACACCTGCTGTTATGGGCCACAGCCACTGTGCTGTATATGGGGCCACAGCCACCCACGGTGCTGTATATGGGGCCACAGCCACCCACGGTGCTGTATATGGGGCCACAGCCACCCACGGTGCTGTATATGGGGCCACAGCCACCCACGGTGCTGTATATGGGGCCACAGCACACCCACGGTGCTGTATATGGGGCCACAGCCACCCACGGTGCTGTATATGGGGCCACAGACACCCACGGTGCTGTATATGGGGCCACAGACACCCACGGTGCTGTATATGGGGCCACAGACACCCACGGTGCTGTATATGGGGCCACAGACACCCACGGTGCTGTATATGGGGCCACAGACACCCACGGTGCTGTATATGGGGCCACAGACACCCACGGTGCTGTATATGGGGCCACAGACACCCACGGTGCTGTATATGGGGCCACAGACACCCACGGTGCTGTATATGGGGCCACAGACACCCACGGTGCTGTATATGGGGCCACAGACACCCACGGTGCTGTATATGGGGCCACAGACACCCACGGTGCTGTATATGGGGCCACAGACACCCACGGTGCTGTATATGGGGCCACAGACACCCACGGTGCTGTATATGGGGCCACAGACACCCACGGTGCTGTATATGGGGCCACAGACACCCACGGTGCTGTATATGGGGCCACAGACACCCACGGTGCTGTATATGGGGCCCAAAACGGTGCTGTATATGGGCCACAGACACCCACGGTGCTGTATATGGGGCCACAGACACCCACGGTGCTGTATATGGGGCCACAGACACCCACGGTGCTGTATATGGGGCCACAGACACCCACGGTGCTGTATATGGGGCCACAGACACCCACGGTGCTGTATATGGGGCCACAGACACCCACGGTGCTGTATATGGGGCCACAGACACCCACGGTGCTGTATATGGGGCCACAGACACCCACGGTGCTGTATATGGGGCCACAGACACCCACGGTGCTGTATATGGGGCCAGACACCCACGGTGCTGTATATGGGCCACAGACACCACGGTGCTGTATATGGGGCCACAGACACCCACGGTGCTGTATATGGGGCCACAGACACCCACGGTGCTGTATATGGGGCCACAGACACCCACGGTGCTGTATATGGGGCCACAGACACCCACGGTGCTGTATATGGGGCCACAGACACCCACGGTGCTGTATATGGGGCCACAGACACCCACGGTGCTGTATATGGGGCCACAGACACCCACTGTGCTGTATATGGGGCCACAGACAGTCACTGTGCTGTATATGGGGCCACAGACAGTCACTGTGCTGTATATAGGGCCACAGCCACGCACTGTGCTGTATATGGGGCTACAGACACTCACTGTGCTGTATATGGGGCTACAGACACTCACTGTGCTGTATATAGGGCTACAGATACTCACTGTGCTGTATATAGGGCTACAGATACTCACTGTGCTGTATATAGAGCTACAGATACTCACTGTGCTGTATATAGAGCTACAGATACTCACTGTGCTGTATATAGAGCTACAGATACTCACTGTGCTGTATATAGGGCTACAGACAGTCACTGTGCTGTATATAGGGCTACAGACACTCACTGTGCTGTATATAGGGCTACAGATAGTCACTGTGCTGTATATAGGGCTACAGATACTCGCTGTGCTGTATATAGGGCTACAGACACTAACTGTGCTGTATATAGGGCTATAGATACTCACTGTGCTGTATATAGGGCTACAGATAGTCACTGTGCTGTATATAGGGCTACAGACAGTCACTGTGCTGTATACAGGGCTACAGACACTCACTGTGCTGTATATAGGGCTACAGACACTCACTGTGCTGTATATAGAGCTACAGATAGTCACTGTGCTGTATATAGGGCTACAGATACTCACTGTGCTGTTTGGTGACATGGTGTGTACCGCACTCAACATGGACCAGAGAAAGAGAAGGAAAGATTTGTCTCAGGAGATTAGAAACAAAAAAGAGAATTTTGTTTACGTACCGTAAATTCTTTTTTCTTTAATCATCAATGGGAGACCCAGACAATGGGGTTTAGGGCACTGCCCTCCGGAGGTCACACTAGGTACTACAAGTTTGTAGACACCGCCCCCTCCGCTTATAAACCGCTACCGCAGGGAACATCCTCAGTTTGGTCCATAAGCTGCGAGGAGACAAATAAACCACACCCGAAACATCGGGAAAGAAACCGTGCACAGACGGTCCAACAACCCGGAAGAACTGTCCCAACAGGGAACAGATCAAATGCAAAACATGCAACGGAACAACTGGGTGGGTGCTGGGTCTCCCATTGATGATTAAAGAAAAAAGAATTTACGGTACGTAAACAAAATTCTCTTTTTTCTGGTCATCATAATGGGAGACCCAGACAATGGGGATGTCCTAAAGCAATACCCCAGGGCGGGAAGAGTTCCTCAAAGACGGATAACACATGGTCCCCCTCAAAGGTGGGCAACCGCCGCCTGGAGGACCCGCCTGCCCAAACTTGCATCCGCAGAGGCATGGGCATGCACCATATAGTGCTTAGAGAAAGTGTGCAGGCTGGACCAGGTGGCTGCCTGACACACCTGTAGAGCAGACGCTCGATGTCGCAAAGCCCAGGAGGCACCGACAGCTCTGGTAGAGTGAGCCTTCAATCCCACCGGGAGAGACAAACCAGAAGACCGGTAAGCCTCCTGAATGGGAGCCTTGATCCATCTGGCCAAGGTTGACTTTGATGCCGCGGACCCCTTACAGCGACCTGTCGTCAGGACAAATAAGGAATCCGAATTCCGGAAGGAGGCAGTCCTGGACACATAAATGCGTACAGCTCTCACGAGATCCAGAGTATGGAGGTCGCGCTCAACCTGATGAACGGGAGCAGGGCAAAATGATGGGAGAACAATCTCCTGGTTCAAGTGAAAAGTGGAAACCACCTTTGGCAAGAATTCTGGCCGCGGGCGTAACACCACCTTGTCTTGGTGAACCACCAGAAAGGGTGACTTGCACGAAAGTGCAGCCAATTCTGAGACCCTTCTCAGAGACGTAATCGCCACCAGAAAGACCACTTTCTGGGACAGACGAGATAGGGAAATGTCTCTCAGCGGCTCAAACGGCGGTTTCTGCAGTGCCGCCAGGACCATGTTAAGGTCCCAAGGGTCCAGTGGTCGCCTGTAGGGCGGGACCAGCCGAGAGACTCCCTGGAGAAACTGACGGACCTTGGGAAGGAGCGCCAAGCGCTTGTCAAACAGCACTGAAAGAGCTGACACTTGACCCTTCAGGGAGCTGAGGGATAACCCCAATTCCAACCCCGACTGAAGGAAAGCCAACAATGTCGGAATGGACAAGGGCCACGGGGAGCGACCACCCGAGGCACACCAGGTGAAGAAAATCTTCCACGTTCTGTGGTACATCTTCCTTGAGACTGGCTTCCTAGCCCGAGTCATGGTGGCAACAACCGTAGGAGAGAAGCCCCTGGACGTCAGCAGCCAGGCCTCAAGAGCCATGCAGTCAATCTGAGGGCCCTGGAATTGAGGTGGAAGAATGGGCCTTGCGCGAGTAGATCTGCGCGATCTGGAAGAGCCCACCTGCGTCCGCCTGACAGTCGCCACAGGTCCGGATACCAGGACCTCCTGGGCCAATCTGGTGCCACTAGAATGGCTATCCTGCACTCCGACCTGATCTTCCACAGAACCCTGGGAATCAGAGCTAGAGGCGGGAACACATACGGAAGATGGAATCTGGACCAACTCAGGATCAGGGCATCTGCCCCCAGAGACTGAGGATCCCATGATCTCGCCATGTATTGCGGCACCTGATGATTCAGCCGCGAGGCCATCAGATCCACGTCCGGAGTGCCCCATCTGCTGCAGATGTCCCGGAAGACGTCCGGATGAAGAGACCACTCTCCGGCGTCCATCCCCTGCCGGCTCAGATAGTCGGCCTCCCAGTTTTCGACTCCTGGGATGTGAACTGCGGAGATCAGGCAGTCGTTGTCCTCCACCCAGGATAGGATGCGGTGGACTTCGGTGAGGGCCTGAGCACTTCTGGTCCCTCCCTGATGATTTATATAGGCGACGGCCGTCGCGTTGTCGGACTGAACCCGAATGGGCTGTCCCGACAGGAACTTCTGAAACGCCAGGAGCGCCAGATAGACCGCCTTGATCTCCAGCACGTTGATCTGTAACTCTGACTCCGACTGAGTCCAGAGGCCTTGGGCCCTGTGGTGTAAGAACACCGCACCCCAGCCCGTCAGACTGGCGTCGGTGGTCACCACTAACCATGACGGTTTGAGGAAGGACCGGCCCCGTGACAAATGACGTGGCTGGAGCCACCATTGCAGGGAATCCCTGGTCGGTTGGGAAAGTGCCACCAGCCGATTCAGAGAGATCGTCCTCTTGTCCCATCTGCGAAGAATCTCCAGCTGGAGAGGACGGAGGCGAAACTGCGCAAAAGGCACCGCCTCTATTGCTGCCACCATGCGCCCCACCAGCTTCATCAAGATCCGTAGGGATGATTGTGGTGACAGGAGGACTGCTTGCAGTCCTGATTGGATCGCCATCTGTTTGACTCGTGGCAGAGACACTAGGGCCGAGTCCGTGTGGAAGTCCATGCCCAGATATGTCAGTGACTGGGTCGGAACCAGGGTCGACTTCTGGATATTGATAAGCCACCCGAACTGTTCCAGAGACTTCATGGTCACCTCCAGGCTTTGCCGACAAAGGTGTTCTGATGGCGCCCTGACCAGCAGGTCGTCTAGATAGGGAATGACGGCGTGCCCCTGCACGTGCAGGAGAGCCATCATGGAGGCCATCACTTTTGTGAACACCCGCGGTGCCGAGGCCAACCCGAACGGCAGCGCCACAAATTGGAAGTGTTCTTCCCCCACTGCGAATCTCAACCAGCGCTGATGAGCCGGTGCAATGGGCACGTGAAGATAAGCGTCTCGGATATCTATGGACGCTAGGAAGTCTCCCTGCGACACAGCCGCGATAACGGAGCGTAGGGATTCCATGCGGAACTTCCGAACCAACACGTGACGGTTTTAACAACTTCAGGTCCAGAACCAAGCGGAAGGATCCGTCCTTTTTTGGGACAATGAAGAGGTTGGAGTAAAAACCCCGAAACCTCTCCCCGGAAGGCACCGGGACCACCACTCCGTCCCTGCGGAGACCCTCCAACACCAGGTGAAAGGCCTGAGCCTTTTCTGGGGATGGGACCGACCGATGGAATCGGGGTATCGGCTTTGACGTCAGCTCTATCCTGTAACCTCGCGAGACCACGTCTCAAACCCACTGATCTTGAACGTGAAGTAGCCACTTGTCCTGAAAACGAGACAGGCGACCCCCCACCTGTGGGGAGGCAGGAAGGGAGAGCGAGTCATGTAGAGGCGGGTTTGGGGGTGGCAGCCGCTGCCCCCGCCGGCTTCTTTGGACGACTCTTAGAGCGCCACTGAGAAGCGGGCTTGCCCCCTCGGTCCGTGCGAGCGGACGGTGCTGATGACTGTGAGCTGGAACGAAAGGACCACTGCTTTGGGTTCCTCTTAACGGTATACCGTGGCTTAGGTTTATTCTGTGGGATCTTAGACTCAGCAGAATCCTTAATCAGCTTGTCCAGTTCGGTACCAAAAAGCCTGTCACCAGAGAACGGAAGATTCTGCAAAATCTTCTTGGATGTGGTATCTGAGTCCCAAAGACGCAGCCACAACAACCTGCGAATCGCAATAGCGTTGGCCGAAGCCACAGCTGAGCGAGTGGCAGTTTCCAAAGTCGCCGTCCTGGCGTAGTCCGCATAGGCCCTTGCCCTTTCGGTAAGTGCTAGGACCTCTGGACTGGATCTTGCCAGGTCAGTTATACCATCCAAGCAGGTAGTAATCGCTTGTAAGGTCCAGACCGTGGCAAAATTAGGGGCAAATGAAGACCCCACAGCCTCATAGGAAGACTTGGCGAGTTGCTCGACCTGTCTATCAGTCGCATCCTTCAGTGAGGAGCTATCAGAGAAAAGGGAGCGTGCAGCAATCCTGGTCATGGAAGCGTCCACCTTCGGGGACTGCGACCACTCCTGTAGCACCTCCTGGGGGAAGGGGAAGCGATTGTCCTTGGGTTTGCGGACATAACGCCGCCCAGGATGTAACCTGGGAGCTCTAACCACCCTTCCAAAGTTAGTGTGGTCCATGAAGGAGCCACTTGGTCTAGCCTCCGGCCGCAGCCATTGATAGACCTCCTTCGGGTGCACAGTCACCTCCTCAGGGGGTGTCACGAGACGTAAGGTCTCGTTAATAGAGGACACCAAATCCTCCACCCCGTCTGGTGGTTCAGACACAGACCCGAGAGTCGAACCCCCATCATCTTCCTCACCATCAGAGGAACGCTCCTCCTCAGAGAGAGCCTGGAGCTCGGGTGAATCCTCACGACGAGCCCGCTTAAGGGGTCTCACAGCAGAAGAGGGAGACACCCGGGGGTAACTGGATGGAGTAGCTGGGCTTTCCAGCCTTCTATTGAGTGCCTCCAGGGACTGCGACATGGAGGACAGCTGGGACAACAGAGATTCATTGATCTTATTCTGAGTTTCCCATGGCCCTGGGATCACCTGAACCTCAGGGTATAGCACCGGAGCTGCTGACTCAGCAGTATCAGTCCGGGCCTCTGGGCGTCCGCAGTTATTGCAGGACCCCTCCACCAGAGTCCCGTTACATGTAGCACAGGTAATGGTGGCATCTGCCGCCTTAGCAGCACGCTTCCTAACTGAGGACATCGCCACAGTAGGGGAAAATAAGCCAAATTGTACAGACAAAACCGGGATCCCGGTGGCTTACCGACCGCAGCGAAGCGGTAGGAGGAAGCGGTGTGTGTGTGTGACCTCCGCGAGAGTTTCCGGTCTCCTCTGGAGTGCAGACGCACGCTGCAGACAGATCCCAGCCGGGAAGTGAGGGTAAAGATGGCCGCCGACAGTGAAAACGTGGGCGGCGCCGAAAACACGCGGGAAGCACACACACACACGCCCATCGATGACGTCACCGCACGGGCTGCTTCCTATCCTCCAAGCAGCCTCAGTATTAAGGCGCCAGAGCCCGCAGCGCGGGAAATAGTGTGAAGTACAACACACAGACTGCATGCACAAACATCCGCAGCCTACAGCCTCAGCCCCTGTGACACACAGGGCGGTCAGCCAGGGTGACCCCAGCACATGGTACACCTCCAGATCCGCGGACTCGAGAGTAACGCGCGGTCTGAGTGTCAGGACACATAAAGTGACAGACACTACCCCCAGGCACACAGGAGACACAGAGTGCCTCAGTGCCGGTCCGGTCTGTAAGCACCATTTAGGGAGGCCTCGGACTGGGCTGGCTCCAGTCCGGTCTGTAAGCACCATTTAGGGAGGCCTCGGACGGAGCGGAGCTGTGCAAGGCTCCCATCTCCCACTCTCCAGAGCCCCCAGAGAGGGATGGAAAGGAGCGCAACAGCGTACCGGGAGAACACAAAGTGTCCAGGCTCTAGGCCCTCCGGTACCTCCACCAGCGTGTTCCACAAGGGTGAGCGGGGAGGCTGTCGCAGGTCCCGACCGGAACCATTTTACCTTGTCTTCAGACGCCATCACGTAAGTTGTGAGAATGCAGTGAAGTGCAAGCAAAGCGTGATCCTCCGAGCACACTAAGTTTAAAACTGAGGATGTTCCCTGCGGTAGGGGTTTATAAGCGGAGGGGGCGGTGTCTACAAACTTGTAGTACCTAGTGTGACCTCCGGAGGGCAGTGCCCTAAACCCCATTGTCTGGGTCTCCCATTATGATGACCAGAAAATGATAGACAAGCATGTTACAGGTAAAGGTTATAAGACCATCTCCAGGCAGCTCGATGTTCCTGTGACTACAGCTGCACATATTATTCAAAAATGTAAGATCCATGGCACTGTAGCCAACCTCCCTGGAAGTGGCCGCAGGAGGAAAATTGATGACAAATCAAAGAGACGGATGATATGAATGGTAAACAAAGAGCCCAGGAAACGTCTAATGAGATTAAAGCTCAAGGAACATCAGTGTCAGATCGCACCATCCGTCATTGTTTGAGCCAAAGTGACTTCATGGGAGACGACCAAGGAAAAAAAAAATCATAAAAAAGCCAGACTGGAATTTACCAAACTACATGTTGATAAGCCACAAAGTTTCTGGGAGAACGTCCTGTTAAATTCCCCTGTTAACCTCTGACATCGGGATTTAACACGACCACACATGGAGGCGCACCATTTTCAGCTCCGATCAGCGCACCCATGACATGATCAATGATTGCGGGTCACCAATTGGCTGCTGCTGTTAATGCTAAGATTCTAAAATCTGCTGAAAAACATTATGAAACCTTGATATATTGTATCTAATATCTATTCCTCTTTTCCTCGGGAACAAGACGCTTTTTACACATCTATCAGTAGCGTCCTATGGTGTCACACAATCTCCAACCTTCAGCTTCTGACAGGCGAGGGCGGCCACTTTCCTCTCGACTTCAATCCAGCGCTGACCGCTGGCAACAAAGGCCATGGGTTCGGGCCAGCGGAGGGTCAGACGACAAGACTTTATCCTCCCTCCCATGCGCTGATAATGGATGAAATTCTAAAAGAGAAAAGAAACACACAGGGTCAGGGGTCGGCCGCGAGGGGGGCCCGGGAGCGTCGGCCGCGAGGGGGGCCCGGGAGCGTCGGCCGCGAGGGGGGCCCGGGAGCGTCGGCCGCGAGGGGGGCCCGGGAGCGTCGGCCGCGAGGGGGGCCCGGGAGCGTCGGCCGCGAGGGGGGCCCGGGAGCGTCGGCCGCGAGGGGGGCCCGGGAGCGTCGGCCGCGAGGGGGGCCCGGGAGCGTCGGCCGCGAGGGGGGCCCGGGAGCGTCGGCCGCGAGGGGGGCCCGGGAGCGTCGGCCGCGAGGGGGGCCCGGGAGCGTCGGCCGCGAGGGGGGCCCGGGAGCGTCGGCCGCGAGGGGGGCCCGGGAGCGTCGGCCGCGAGGGGGGCCCCGGAGGGTCGGCCGCGAGGGGGCCCGGGAGAGAAACATGACAACCGGTAGCACATGTCAGCTGTGGAATTATCTGCAAATCCACCTAAAACTTCCAACAGCAGAGATATCTGACTGCTGTGGAACTGTAACTCCCATCATGATGGCCGTAAGAGCAACCTACCGTGCTAGAGGAGATGGAGTTAGCCACCTGGATGACGGATGACAGCAGATGTTTGGGGTTGGAGAAGACCCTCAGAGCCCTGGTAGCTTCAGCATCTTCAGGGGCCAGATCCATCGGGGCCCTAAGGAGATAAAGGAATTTAGCCAAAAGAAATAGGTGTATGCAGAAGCAGGATGGCATAGCCGGATATTGAGCGGAGGGGTCCCTGCTATACCTGCTCCCCTGCTGGAGAGCACAATCCCTCCGGAAGGCTATTGCAGGGTCCCTGTACCTTTGGGGGTGCTCGTAGCATGTACTAGGTAAGCCGTGGACGGATCTGGACTCCCGGCCGTGCGTCCGGCTCCGCGTCCGTGAGGAAACAGGTGCCGAATCCAGACTTTCCTCCAGATTTTCTTTTCCAATCAGATGAATTGAATTTAAAAAGCCAAGATCCTGTGAAGACAAGCCCAGAATAAGTCAAACAATCAGCTCTCAGTGGACAGTTGTTCCCATTTTCACTATATTGCAGCTATTAGCGAGGGAGGGAGGGGAGGGGATATACTGCTGCCTTCAGTGGCTGCAGAGCAAACTTACTGAGTGGCTGCATTCTCAAAAATGGCCACCAGAGGGCAATATCACAGTGCTGGAGCTCAATCCCCCAGTCACCACTAGATGGCGGTGCACTGAGGTGCGGACAATGTTTACAAACCAATGAAGTCACCTGCAATATCTTACACGCCCGGGCCGCCGCCAGCCGCTCCGCGTCCACCTTCTTTGCTCCATGACCTTCCACTTCGATGAGTTTTGGCCATTTCAAGCGAAGGAGAACTCTCTAGAAAGAGCAGGAGATGGAAGAAGTGAAGAACCAATAAGTGCAAACTACAAAAAACAGGTCCGGGGCTGAGCGCTGTAAACCTGACAGCCCCCAACCCGATTTTACAACAGAACCAAAGGGCAAATATGTCCTCTGGTCCAGTTTGCAGCCGGATTCAGGACATCGCAGCAGCACTGGCTGCGGTCCTGAAATCTCTGCAGGGGACAGCTCATGGTGCTGAAGTTAAACTCCAGCACCCAACGTCCGGATCAGATTTTATGCCGGATCCGGCGCCATAGACCCCCATGTTAGGGGGCGCCGGATCCGAGAGGATCCGATTTGTTCCAATTTTTCCCCCAGACACAAAAACGTTGCAAGCAACAGGGAGAAAGAAACATCTGAATCCTGCCGGATCCTCCCGGACAGATGGAAACCGGATGGAAAATAGCTCCATTCGGCTGCATTACCACAAAATCAGGTCCGGTGCTGTCTGGTTCACACTGGACTGCACCGGACCTGATCTTGCCATGATGTGAAACCGGCCTTACCTAACCAGAGTAAGGATCTGACCGCAGAAGACTCATTAACTTAGCCAGTACTGTATTATACTGCAGAGCTGCACTCACTATTCTGCTGGTGCAGTCACTGTGTACATACATTACATTACTGATCCTGAGTTACCTCCTGTATTATACTCCAGAGCTGCACTCACTATTCTGCTGGTGCAGTCACTGTATACATACATTACATTACTGATCCTGAGTTACCTCCTGTATTATACTGCAGAGCTGCACTCACTATTCTGCTGGTGCAGTCACTGTGTACATACATTACATTACTGATCCTGAGTTACCTCCTGTATTATCCTCCAGAGCTGCACTCACTATTCTGCTGGTGCAGTCACTGTGTACATACATTACATTACTGATCCAGAGTTACCTCCTGTATTATACTCCAGAGCTGCACTCACTATTCTGCTGGTGCAGTCACTGTGTACATACATTACATTACTGATCCTGAGTTACCTCCTGTATTATCCTCCAGAGCTGCACTCACTATTCTGCTGGTGCAGTCACCGTGTACAGACATTACATTACTGATCCTGAGTTACCTCCTGTATTATACTCCAGAGCTGCACTCACTATTCTGCTGGTGCAGTCACTGTGTACATACATTACATTACTGATCCTGAGTTACCTCCTGTATTATACTCCAGAGCTGCACTCACTATTCTGCTGCTGCAGTCACTGTGTACATACATTACATTACTGATCCTGAGTTACCTCCTGTATTATACTCCAGAGCTGCACTCACTATTCTGCTGGTGCAGTCACTGTGTACATACATTACATTACTGATCCTGAGTTATCTCCTGTATTATACTCCAGAGCTGCACTCACTATTCTGCTGGTGCAGTCACCGTGTACATACATTACATTACTGATCCTGAGTTATCTCCTGTATTATACTCCAGAGCTGCACTCACTATTCTGCTGGTGCAGTCACTGTGTACATACATTACATTACTGATCCTGAGTTACCTCCTGTATTATACTCCAGAGCTGCACTCACTATTCTGCTGCTGCAGTCACTGTGTACATACATTACATTACTGATTCCGAGTTACCTCCTGTATTATACTCCAGAGCTGCACTCACTATTCTGCTGGTGCAGTCACTGTGTACATACATTACATTACTGCTCCTGAGTTACCTCCTGTATTATACTCCAGAGCTGCACTCACTATTCTGCTGGTGCAGTCACTGTGTGCATACATTACATTACTGATCCTGAGTCACCTCCTGTATTATACTCCAGAGCTGCACTCACTATTCTGCTGGTGCAGTCACTGTGTACATACATTACATTACTGATCCAGAGTTACCTCCTGTATTATACTCCAGAGCTGCACTCACTATTCTGCTGGTGCAGTCACTGTGTACATACATTACTGATCCTGAGTCACCTCCTGTATTATACTCCAGAGCTGCACTCACTATTCTGCTGGTGCAGTCACTGTGTACATACATTACATTACTGATCCTGAGTTACCTCCTGTATTATACTCCAGAGCTGCACTCACTATTCTGCTGGTGCAGTCACTGTGTACATACATTACATTACTGATCCTGAGTTACCTCCTGTATTATACTCCAGAGCTGCACTCACTATTCTGCTGGTGCAGTCACTGTGTACATACATTACTGATCCTGAGTTACCTCCTGTATTATACTCCAGAGCTGCACTCACTATTCTGCTGGTGCAGTCACTGTGTACATACATTACATTACTGATCCTGAGTTACCTCCTGTATTATACTCCAGAGCTGCACTCACTATTCTGCTGGTGCAGTCACTGTGTACATACATTACATTACTGATCCTGAGTTACCTCCTGTATTATACTCCAGAGCTGCACTCACTATTCTGCTGCTGCAGTCACTGTGTACATACATTACATTACTGATCCTGAGTTACCTCCTGTATTATACTCCAGAGCTGCACTCACTATTCTGCTGGTGCAGTCACTGTGTACATACATTACATTACTGATCCTGAGTTATCTCCTGTATTATACTCCAGAGCTGCACTCACTATTCTGCTGGTGCAGTCACTGTGTACATACATTACATTACTGATCCTGAGTTACCTCCTGTATTATACTCCAGAGCTGCACTCACTATTCTGCTGGTGCAGTCACCGTGTACAGACATTACATTACTGATCCTGAGTTACCTCCTGTATTATACTCCAGAGCTGCACTCACTATTCTGCTGGTGCAGTCACTGTGTACATACATTACATTACTGATCCTGAGTTACCTCCTGTATTATACTCCAGAGCTGCACTCACTATTCTGCTGCTGCAGTCACTGTGTACATACATTACATTACTGATTCCGAGTTACCTCCTGTATTATACTCCAGAGCTGCACTCACTATTCTGCTGGTGGAGTCACTGTGTACATACATTACATTACTGATCCTGAGTTACCTCCTGTATTATACTCCAGAGCTGCACTCACTATTCTGCTGGTGCAGTCACTGTCTACATACATTACATTACTGATCCTGAGTTACCTCCTGTATTATACCCCAGAGCTGCACTCACTATTCTGCTGGAGCAGTCACTGTGTACATACATTACATTACTGATCCTGAGTTACCTCCTGTATTATACTCCAGAGCTGCACTCACTATTCTGCTGGTGCAGTCACTGTGTACATACATTACATTACTGATCCTGAGTTACCTCCTGTATTATACTCCAGAGCTGCACTCACTATTCTGCTGGTGCAGTCACTGTGTACATACATTACATTACTGATCCTGAGTTACCTCCTGTATTATACTCCAGAGCTGCACTCACTATTCTGCTGGTGCAGTCACTGTGTACATACATTACATTACTTATCCCCTCTATATTTGGATTTTGCCATCTGTAGCTTTTCCTCTACACAAATTCCATTGGTCGCAGAACTTTCTCAATACAGGGGCTGACATCCAGAAGACTAGGAGTGTTCTGTAAAGTGAAGAGGTGCTGCAGCAGTGGACTCACGTTGTGACGGCCTCCTCCGCTGTGGATGTAGGTCACCTTGTCCCGGATCTGTGATGTCCGCAGCGCCCGGCTGATCGCACAATTCAGCAAGTTCTTAGGAGACGGGAATTGTTTTAAAAGATTTCCATCTACAGAGGAAGAAAACGGTCACTAAGGGTTAATGACTGGAGCGCAACAGAGCTTACACTCTACAGGGGGAGGGGGACAACGAAGGAGTCAAGGGGGAGGGACAGCAAAGGGGGAGCGACAGCAAGGGAGGTGAAGTGGGCAGAAGTGGGCAGCATACAGGGTTGGCCAAAAGTATTGACACCCCTGCAATTCTGTCAGATAATCCTCAGTTTCTTCCTGATAATGATTGCAATCACAAATTCTTTGGTATTATTATCTTCATTTAATTTGTCTTCAATGAAAAAACACCAAAGAGAATGAAGCAAAAAGCAAAACATTGATCATTTCACACAAAACTACAAAAATGGGCCGGACAAAAGTATTGGCACCCTCAGCCTAATACTTGGTTGCACAACCTTTAGCCAAAACAACTGCGATCAACCGCTTCCGGTAACCATCAATGAGTTTCTTACAATGCTCTGCTGGAATTTTACACCATTCTTCTTCAGCAAACTGCTCCAGGTCCCTGATATGTGAAGGGCGCCTTCTCCAAACTGCCATTGTTACATCTCTCCACAGGTGTCTATGGGATTCAGGTCTGGACTCATTGCTGCCACCTTAGAAGTCTCCAGTGCTTTCTCTCAAACCATTTTCTGGTGCTTTTTGAAGTGTGTTTTGGGTCATTGTCCTGCTGGAAGACCCATGACCTTTGAGGGAGACCCAGCTTTCTCACACTGGGCCCTACATTATGCTGCACAATGTGTTGGTAGTCTTCAGACTTCATAATGCCATGCACACGGTCAAGAAGTCCAGTGCCAGAGGCAGCAAAGCAACCCCAAAACATCAGGGAGCCTCCGCCATGTCTGACTGTAGGGACCGTGTTCTTTTCTTTGAATGCCTCTTCTTTTCTCCTGTAAACTCTATGTTGATGCCTTTGCCCATAAAGCTCTACTTTTGTCTCATCCGACCAGAGAACATTCTTCCAAAACGTTTTAGGCTCTCAGGTAAGTTTGGGCAAACTCCAGCCTGGCTTTTTATGTCTCGGGGTAAGAAGTGGGGTCTTCCTGGGTCTCCTACCATACAGTCCCTTTTCATTCAGACGCAGACGGATAGTACGGGGTGACACTGTTGTACCCTCGGACTGCAGGGCAGCTTGAACTTGTTTGGACGTTAGTCGAGGTTCTTTATCCACCATCCGCACAATCTTGCTTTGAAATCTCTTGTCAATTTTTCTTTTCCGTCCACATCTAGGGAGGTTAGCCACAGTGCCATGGGCTTTACACTTCTTGATGACACAGGAACATTCAGGTCTTTGGAGATGGACTTGTAGCCTTGAGATTGCTCATGCTTCCTCACAATTTGGTTTCTCAAGTCCTCAGACAGTTCTTTGGTCTTCTTTCTTTTCTCCATGCTCAATGTGGTACACACAAGGACGCAGGACAGAGGTTGAGTCAACTTTAATCCATGTCAACTGGCTGCAAGTGTGATTTAGTTATTGCCAACACCTGTTAGGTGCCACAGGTAAGTTACAGGTGCTGTTAATTACACAAATTACAGAAGCATCACAGGATTTTTCTAACAGTGCCAATACTTTTGTCCACCCCCTTTTTTATGTTTGGTGGAATTAGATCCAATTTGGCTTTAGGACAATTCTTTTTGTGTTTTTTCCATTGAAGACAAATTAAATGAAGATAATAATACCAAAGAATTTGTGATTGCAATCATTTTCAGGAAGAAACTGAGGATTATCTGACAGAATTGCAGGGGTGTCAATACTTTTGGCCAGCAGGGACAGCAGGGGCGTGAGAAATACACATAAAAAGGGACAGCATAAGGGCAGGGGGTGCGTGCGGGGCCCGGGCAGGGGGTGCGTGCGGGGCCCGGGCAGGGGGTGCGTGCGGGGCCCGGGCAGGGGGTGCGTGCGGGGCCCGGGCAGGGGGTGCGTGCGGGGCCCGGGCAGGGGGTGCGTGCGGGGCCCGGGCAGGGGGTGCGTGCGGGGCCCGGGCAGGGGGTGCGTGCGGGGCCCGGGCAGGGGGTGCGTGCGGGGCCCGGGCAGGGGGTGCGTGCGGGGCCCGGGCAGGGGGTGCGTGCGGGGCCCGGGCAGGGGGTGCGTGCGGGGCCCGGGCAGGGGGTGCGTGCGGGGCCCGGGCAGGGGGTGCGTGCGGGGCCCGGGCAGGGGGTGCGTGCGGGGCCCGGGCAGGGGGTGCGTGCGGGGCCCGGGCAGGGGGTGCGTGCGGGGCCCGGGCAGGGGGTGCGTGCGGGGCCCGGGCAGGGGGTGCGTGCGGGGCCCGGGCAGGGGGTGCGTGCGGGGCTCGGGCAGGGGGTGCGTCGGGGCCCGGGCAGGGGGTGCGTCGGGGCCCGGGCAGGGGGTGCGTCGGGGCTCGGGCAGGGGGTGCGTACGGGGCTCGGGCAGGGGTGCGTACGGGGCTCGGGCAGGGGTGCGTACGGGGCTCGGGCAGGGGTGCGTACGGGGCTCGGGCAGGGGGTGGTACGGGCTCGGGCAGGGGGTGCGTACGGGGCTCGGGCAGGGGATGTACGGGGCTCGGGCAGGGGATGTTACGGGGCTCGGGCAGGGGATGTAACGGGGCTCGGGCAGGGGGTGTATACGGGGCTCGGGCAGGGGATGTATACGGGGCTCGGGCAGGGGGTGTATACGGGGCTCGGGCAGGGGATGTATACGGGGCTCGGGCAGGGGATGTATACGGGGCTCGGGCAGGGGGTGTATACGGGGCTCGGGCAGGGGGAGGTATACGGGGCTCGCGGCAGGGGGAGGTGTATACGGGGCTCGAGGGGGCTCGGGCAGGGGGAGCGTATACGGGGCTCGGCAGGGGGTGTATACGGGGCCCGGGCAGGGGGAGTGTATACGGGGTTCGGGCAGGGGTTGTATACGGGGCTCGGGCAGGGGGAGTGTATACGGGGTTCGGGCAGGGGTTGTATACGGGGCTCGGGCAGGGGGTGTATACGGGGCTCGGCAGGGGGTGTATACGGGGGCTCGGGCAGGGGGTGTATACGGGGCCCGGGCAGGGGGTGTATACGGGGCTCGGGCAGGGGGTGTATACGGGGCTCGGTCACAGCACACTGCAGGCGGTGGCTGGAGGTCACTGTCCCCGCTCACCTCCCCCCATGTTTCTCCGCAGGCTCCGCCGTCGGCTGCTCCGGAGCTGTGATCACTCGGTGTCTCCCCGCACACAGCGGCCGCACATGACTCCTGTACACCCGGCACAACAACCTGCCGAGCAGCGGCATGACCACAGAGGGCGCCGCCATCACTGAAGAGCACAGAGACCGCACAGAGGGCAACTGAGGGCGCCACAGCGACACTGGAGGAACCAGCGGCCACCGGAGGAACTGCAGGGAGAGGTCACGTGGGAGAGAAGGCGTGTGACTGCCTGAGGATGTCAGAGAGCAATGTGGAAGGAGATAGAAGGAACTATAGAGGGAATGAGAGCAGGAAAGAGAGATTGAGAGTCAAAGGAAGAGAAAGGGATGTGTATTTTATATATAATAGAGGTAATATTTTATCATTTATTTAGGCAGGTGTATTACATGTATGGCAATGAGATCAAAACTGCTGTATATACATCACATAGGAAACACTGAGACTGCTGTATATATCACAGGAGACACCACTACATGCAGTATATACATCACATAGGAGATACGGAGACTGCTGTATATAACATCACATAGGAGACACTGAGACTGCTGTATAAACAACACATAGGAGACACTGAGACTGCTGTAAATACATCACATAGGAGACACTGAGACTGCTGTATAAACAACACATAGGAGACACTGAGACTGCTGTAAATACATCACATAGGAGACACTGAGACTGCTGTATAAACAACACATAGGAGACACTGAGACTGCTGTAAATACATCACATAGGAGACACAGACTGCTGTATATACATCACATAGGAGACACTGAGACTGCTGTAAATACATCACATAGGAGACACAGACTGCTGTATATACATCACATAGGAGACACTGAGACTGCTGTATACATAACATAGGAGACACCACTACTGCTGTATGTACATCACATAGGAGACACTGAGACTGCTGTATATACATCACATAGGAGACACTGAGACTGCTGTATATACATCACATAGGAGACACTGAGACGTCTGTCTGTACATCACATGTGACTGAAACACTGAGGCTGATGTCTATATATGACACAGGAGACACAGATACTGCTGTATATATCATATGGGAGATACTGAGACTGCTGTATATGTAGCACCCCTGCGGACCAGTGGCCACAGAATAAAACAACAGCTGAAATGGTGAACCATGTACCCCAAACCAAACACCCAACACGCTCCCAAATCCCTATACCTAGGGCTTTATGCCAGGCATGGGAGAGGTGGGAGGAGCTTAGAGGAGACACCTGTGGAAGGGGGAGGAGCTTCAGTAGTGACCTCACGGAGAGAGTGACAGAGCTGGAGCCGAGGACGGGAGAGAAAGAGGAGAAAGAGAGGAAAACCGGGACCCGGGTGTCATCAGAGGCTACCGACCCTCAGAGAGACGTTAGGAGGGTGAGCACAGGGCCGGAGTTACTGGCGGAGGATCCGGACTCCTAGCTGAGACCCCTGACATAGCGGAGAGACTGACCAGGTGTAGAGAAGGAGTCCAAGGTGGAAGACACCGAGGGACTGGGTGTATGGACAGGGAAGCGGCCCTGTAATAGTGGTTGGCTGCTATACTCCCCGGCCACAGATTAACCGGTGAGGTGAAGGGTCTCTATGCCCGGAACCTACTGACCGTCACACCACAGGAAAGGCCTCATATAGGACTAGGCAGTGGCAGACCTGGTCGTGTGTGGGCCCCGGTGCAGCTGGTTCGGTCATAGGTGAGGAGTGGGGGGGGGCGTGCTAATGAGTATGAGGAGTGGGGGGGGGCGTGCTAATGAGTATGAGGAGTGGGGGGGGGGAGCGTGCTAATGAGTATGAGGAGTGGGGGGGCGTGCTAATGAGTATGAGGAGTGTGAGGGGGCGTGCTAATGAGTATGAGGAGTGGGGGGGCAGCGTGCTAATGAGTATGAGGAGTGGGGGGGGGCATGCTAATGAGCATGAGGAGCGGGGGTTGTGTGCCATGCTGCAGCCACAGGTGATTGGGGGGGGAGGGTTTGCTGGTGAGTGTGGGCTGCCACCCGCGTCCAGGGAGTAGAGAGGATCAGAGGGGCGGGATCGGCTGCCGGAGACAGGGAGCTTCCCGCGGCAGCACCTCTCCTCTGACATACCGGGCCCCCCTGCAGGGAGGTGGAGGGGCCCCCTACAGGTGCCTGAGGGGCCCCCTAGCCGGTTGGGGCCCTGGCGCTGCTGAACCAGCTGCACCGTGGTAGGTCCGCCCCTGAGACTTGGATCCAAGGGACGGATGCCCAGGAAAGTCAGCGACTGCTATCCCTGAGGTAGTGAGCGGTCCTGGAGAGACCCGGGGGTGCCTGGTGATCCATCTCAGCTGCTGACAGGCTACCGGTGCGGCTCACTGCACAACCGAGACTGTGTGAAACAACAGCAAAAGTAGTGAGTAAAGTACCCGGGTGAACTTGAGACTTGTGTGAGAGTTGTATTGAGCGTCCTTGGCTTCAGGTCCAGCATCTGAGAGGTTACAGGGCTGAGAGATCAGGAGCGCAGCTGGCAGAAGTAAGTTGCCCCCCCCACAGTCACCTCACAACCACCCCACAATAGACTATTATCACCGGCCCAGGGGATAAACCAGCCCTGCCCGTGGAGGGCTCATCTCCTTGCTGCGTCACATCACCATCCCCCGGAGACCAGCAGCGGCGGTCACATCTGGCCGCATAACACGGGTGGCGTCACAGTGACAAACTTTAATTTTATTTTTGCCATTTTTACATTTCCCTTTTAATTGCAGTCCCTCCAGGGCCACGGAACTGGTCCACGGCCACTACCGTGACATATCCCTGTGACTAGAAAAGCAGAGCAGGGACCGGTCCCGAGTAACCCACGGCCCTGGTGGGCGATGCATATACATCACAAAGGAGAAGCCAATACTGCTGTCTATACATCACATAGGAGACACTGAGTCTGCTGTATATAGATCACATAGGAGACACTGAGTCTGCTGTATGTACATCACATAGGAGACACCAAGACTGTTGTATATACATCACATATGAGACACTGGGAGTGCTGTATATACATTATGTAAGAAATACTGAGACTGCTGTATATACATCACATAGGATACATTGAGACTGCTGTTTACAGCACAAAGGATACACAGAGACTGCTGTATATACATTATATAGGAGACACAGACTGCTGTATATACATCACATAGGAAATACTGAGACAGCTGTATATACATCACATAGGAGATATTGAGACGGCTGTGTATACATCATATAGGAGACAATGAGACATATATATATATATCACATAGGAGACACTGCAACTGCTGCCTTCATCATGATGATGGGACTGCAGAGCTCCCAGTGTAAAGATTACCGATTATCAATTGGGCTGAGCACTTATAAATTGCTCTGCTCAATCATAAAGAAAACATTAATATCCTGTAATTACATCCGCACAGCTCTCTCTATTTCCCCCCTTGACTCATCAGAGCGCAGCAGCGAAACATCTGTCAACCTCCCATGGCAGCCTGAACATTGCTGGAGTTATTGGTCCCAAGTATGGAGGATTAACCCCTCCACTGCCCTTCACCAGGGAGCCAATTAAATTCCCTTAGACCACCAGAGAAGCTTACATTACCCTTTCACTACAATAAACAAACAGGGATCCTTACATTATCCCCTAGACCACCAGGAATCCTTACATGAACCGCCTCATAGCCCTAGACCACCAGGAATCTTTACATGAACCGCCTCATAGCCCTAGACCACCAGGAATCCTTACATGAACCGCCTCATTGCCCTAGACCACCAGGAATCCTTACATGAACCTCCTCATAGCCCTAGACCACCAGGAATCCTTACATGAACCGCCTCATAGCCCTAGACCACCAGGAATCCTTACATGAACCGCCTCATAGCCCTAGACCACCAGGAATCCTTACATGAACCGCCTCATTGCCCTAGACCAGCAGGAATCTTTACATGAACCGCCTCATAGCCCTAGACTACCGGGAATCATTATATTAACCCCTTTGCTATTGTAAACAATCAGGTATCCTTACATTGATGCCTTACTGCATGTAAAAAGGATGGCAGTATATATACTAAGAAAGGAGAGTGGGTAATTAGGGATGGTGCTGTATAAGGAAGGAGACTATATAATAAAGAATGGTGCTATATTCAATAACGAAACACAATGGACATAACAATTTACAGTACGAATAACTAATATTAAATAAGGAAGGACATTGTATCTAATAAGGGCTGACACTATACATAGAAATGTGTGACACTGTATGTAGTAAGCAATGGTACTATACATAGAAATGTATGACAATGTATGTAGTGGGGGATGGCACCATACATAGAAATGTAGGACAGTGTAGGTAGTAAGGGACGGCACTATATAGTGAAATGTAGGACACTGTATGTAGTAAGGGACAGCACTATACAAAGAAATGTAGGACACTGAATGTAGTAAGGGATGGCACTATATAGATAAATGTAGGACAGTGTAGGTAGTAAGGGATGGCACTATACATAGAAATGTAGGACACTGTATGTAGTAAGGGATGATACTATACATAGAAATGTATGACACTGTATGTAGTAAGGAATGCCACTATATAAAGAAATGTAGGACAGTGTAGGTAGTAAGGGATGGCACTATACATAGAAATGTAGGACACTGTATGTAGTAAGTGACGGCATTATACAGAGAAATGTAGGACAGTGTAGGTAGTAAGGGATGGCACTATACAGAGAAATGTAGGACAGTGTAGGTAGTAAGTGATGGCACTATACAGAGAAATGTAGGACAGTGTAGGTAGTAAGGGCTGGCACTATACAGAGAAATGTAGGACACTGTATGTAGTAAGTGATGGCACTATACAGAGAAATGTAGGACAGTGTAGGTAGTAAGGGCTGGCACTATACAGAGAAATGTAGGACACTGTATGTAGTAAGTGATGGCACTATACAGAGAAATGTAGGACAGTGTAAGTAGTAAGGGATGGCACTATACAGAGAAATGTAGGACAGTGTAGGTAGTAAGGGATGGCACTATACAGAGAAATGTAGGACAGTGTAGGTAGTAAGGGATGGCACTATACAGAGAAATGTAGGACAGTGTAGGTAGTAAGGGATGGCACTATACAGAGAAATGTAGGGTGTCACCTGCAAGCGTCTGATTGGCCGGCGGCTTGCATTGATATAGTTAAGCGAGAGAGCTTGTCTCAGCGGCACCCAGAAGTCATAATAAAGCGGGAACAGCGGCAGCTCCTGGACTGGACCACGGCATTGTTACGTTTTCCATGAAGCCTATGGGGAAAGGTGTCGCTGAGGGAACGGAAGACATGTGAGAAAAGTATGTACATGTCTGAGACTGTGTGAGTGTTTGTGTATATATATGTCTGAGAGTGTGTGTCTGTGTGTGTATATATGTCTGAGAGTGTGTGTCTGTATATGTCTGAGAGTGTGTGTCTGTGTGTGTATATATGTCTGAGAGTGTGTGTCTGTGTGTGTATATATGTCTGAGAGTGTGTGTCTGTATATGTCTGAGAGTGTGTCTGTGTGTCTGTATATGTCTGAGAGTGTGTGTCTGTGTGTGTATATATGTCTGAGAGTGTGTGTCTGTGTGTGTATATATGTCTGAGAATGTGTGTCTGTGTGTGTATATATGTCTGAGAGTGTGTGTCTGTATATATGTCTGAGAGTGTGTGTCTGTATATATGTCTGAGAGTGTGTGTCTGTGTGTGTATATATGTCTGAGTGTGTCTGTGTGTGTCTGTATATATGTCTGAGAGTGTGTGTCTGTATATATGTCTGAGAGTGTGTGTCTGTGTGTGTATATATGTCTGAGAGTCTGTGTCTGTGTGTGTGTATATATGTCTGAGAGTGTGTGTCTGTATATATGTCTGAGAGTGTGTGTCTGTGTGTGTATATATGTCTGAGAATGTGTGTCTGTGTGTGTATATATGTCTGAGAGTGTGTGTCTGTATATATGTCTGAGAGTGTGTGTCTGTATATATGTCTGAGAGTGTGTGTCTGTGTGTGTATATATGTCTGAGTGTGTCTGTGTGTGTCTGTATATATGTCTGAGAGTGTGTGTCTGTATATATGTCTGAGAGTGTGTGTCTGTGTGTGTATATATGTCTGAGAGTCTGTGTCTGTGTGTGTATATATGTCTGAGAGTGTGTGTCTGTATATATGTCTGAGAGTGTGTGTCTGTGTGTGTATATATGTCTGAGAATGTGTGTCTGTGTGTGTATATATGTCTGAGAGTGTGTGTCTGTATATATGTCTGAGAGTGTGTGTCTGTATATATGTCTGAGAGTGTGTGTCTGTGTGTGTATATATGTCTGAGTGTGTCTGTGTGTGTCTGTATATATGTCTGAGAGTGTGTGTCTGTATATATGTCTGAGAGTGTGTGTCTGTGTGTGTATATATGTCTGAGAGTGTGTGTCTGTATATATGTCTGAGAGTGTGTGTCTGTATATATGTCTGAGAGTGTGTGTCTGTGTGTGTATATATGTCTGAGAATGTGTGTCTGTGTGTGTATATATGTCTGAGAGTGTGTGTCTGTATATATGTCTGAGAGTGTGTGTCTGTATATATGTCTGAGAGTGTGTGTCTGTGTGTGTATATATGTCTGAGAATGTGTGTCTGTGTGTGTATATATGTCTGAGAGTGTGTGTCTGTATATATGTCTGAGAGTGTGTGTCTGTATATATGTCTGAGAGTGTGTGTCTGTGTGTGTATACAGTGCCTACAAGTAGTATTCAACCCCCTGCAGATTTAGGTGGTTTGATAAGATGCAAATAAGTTAGAGCCTTCAAACTGCAAACGAGAGTAGGATTTATTAACAGAAGCATAAATCTTCCAAACCAAAAAGTTATGTTGCTCAGTTGAATTTTAATAAATTTTAAACATAAAAGTGTGGGTCAATTATTATTCAACCCCTAGGTTTAATATTTTGTGGAATAACCCTTGTTTGCAATTACAGCTAATAATCGTCTTTTATAAGACCTGATCAGGCCGGCACAGGTCTCTGGAGTTATCTTGGCCCACTCCTCCATGCAGATCTTCTCCAAGTTATCTAGGTTCTTTGGGTGTCTCATGTGGACTTTAATCTTGAGCTCCTTCCACAAGTTTTCAATTGGGTTAAGGTCAGGAGACTGACTAGGCCACTCCATCACCTTGATTTTTTCCCTCTTGAACCAGGCCTTGGTTTTCTTGGCTGTGTGCTTTGGGTCATTGTCTTGTTGGAAGATGAAATTACAACCCATCTTAAGATCCTTTATGGAGGAGCTGAGGTTCTTGGACAAAATCTCCAGGTAGGCCGTGCTATCCATCTTCCCATGGACGCGGACCAGATGGCCAGGCCCCTTAGCTGAGAAACAGCCCCACAGCATGATGCTGCCACCACCATGCTTGACTGTAGGGATGGTATTCTTGGGGTCGTATGCAGTGCCATCCAGTCTCCAAACGTCACGTGTGTGGTTGGCACCAAAGATCTCGATCTTGGTCTCATCAGACCATAGAACCTTGAACCAGTCTGTCTCAGAGTCCTCCAAGTGATCATGAGCAAACTGTAGACGAGCCTTGACATGACGCTTTGAAAGTAAAGGAACCTTACGGGCTCGTCTGGAACGGAGACCATTGCGGTGGAGTACGTTACTTATGGTATTGACTGAAACCAATGTCCCCACTGCCATGAGATCTTCCCGGAGCTTGCTCCTTGTTGTCCTTGGGTTAGCCTTGACTCTTCGGACAAGCCTGGCCTCGGCACGGGAGGAAACTTTCAAAGGATGTCCAGGCCGTGGAAGGCTAACAGTAGTTCCATAAGCCTTCCACTTCCGGATGATGCTCCCAACAGTGGAGACAGGTAGGCCCAACTCCTTGGAAAGGGTTTTGTACCCCTTGCCAGCCTTGTGACCCTCCGCGATCTTGTCTCTGATGGCCTTGGAATGCTCCTTTGTCTTTCCCATGTTGACCATGTATGAGTGCTGTTCACAAGTTTGGGGAGGGTCTTAAATAGTCAGAAAAGGCTGGCAAAAGAGATAATTAATCCACACATGTGAAGCTCATTGTTCTTTGTGCCTGAACTACTTCTTAATACTTTAGGGGGACCAAACAGAATGCTGGTGGTTTGAGGGTTGAATAATAATTGACCCACACTTTTATGTTTAAAATTTATTAAAATTCAACTGAGCAGCATAACTTTTTGGTTTGGAAGATTTATGCTTCTGTTAATAAATCCTACTCTCGTTTGCAGTTTGAAGGCTCTAACTTATTTGCATCTTATCAAACCACCTAAATCTGCAGGGGGTTGAATACTACTTGTAGGCACTGTATATGTCTGAGTGTGTGTGTCTGTATATATGTCTGAGAGTGTGTGTCTGTGTGTGTATATATGTCTGAGTGTGTCTGTGTGTGTCTGTATATATGTCTGAGAGTGTGTGTCTGTATATATGTCTGAGAGTGTGTGTCTGTGTGTGTATATATGTCTGAGAGTGTGTGTCTGTATATATGTCTGAGAGTGTGTGTCTGTATATATGTCTGAGAGTGTGTGTCTGTGTGTGTATATATGTCTGAGAATGTGTGTCTGTGTGTGTATATATGTCTGAGAGTGTGTGTCTGTATATATGTCTGAGAGTGTGTGTCTGTATATATGTCTGAGAGTGTGTGTCTGTGTGTGTATATATGTCTGAGAATGTGTGTCTGTGTGTGTATATATGTCTGAGAGTGTGTGTCTGTATATATGTCTGAGAGTGTGTGTCTGTATATATGTCTGAGAGTGTGTGTCTGTGTGTGTATATATGTCTGAGTGTGTCTGTGTGTGTCTGTATATATGTCTGAGAGTGTGTGTCTGTGTGTGTATATATGTCTGAGAGTGTGTGTCTGTGTGTGTATATATGTCTGAGAGTGTGTGTCTGTATATATGTCTGAGAGTGTGTGTCTGTGTGTGTATATATGTCTGAGAATATGTGAGTGTGTTTTTGTGTGAAAAACAGGGACAGATTACTGCAAAAAGAGGGACCAGGATGGAGGAAAACACAAAATGGGATCAGGATGGGGGACATCACTACGAAAGGGGATCAGGATGGGGACATCAGTACAAAAGGGGATCAGTTTTGGGCAATACCACAAGGGGGCCGCCTGTCTGGAGGTGATTGAATATAGAAGATGGGAAGACAGGCTGCAGGGTGTCATGACTGCCGGCAGTCTCTAGGCTCGGCGGTGTGCTGTTCTGTCTATGATGTTATTGATTCTCATACACAGGCCAGCCATCATCCCATCCTTCCCTCCACCCATCCAATCCATCTATCATCCCATCCATCCATCCCTCCCTCCGCCCATCCATCTATCATCCCATCCATCCCTCCCTCCACCCATCCCATCTACCCATCCATCCCATCCCTCCACCCACCCATCCCATCCATCCCTCCCTCCATCTATCATCCCATCCATCCACCCATCCCATCCCTCCACCCACCCAACCCATCTACCCCTCCCTCCATTCATCCCATCCATCCCTTCACCCACCCATCCCATCATCTATCACCCCATCCATCCCTCCCTCCACCCATCCTATCATCTATCATCCCATCCATCCACCCATCCTATCATCCCATCCATCCCTCCCTCCACCCATCCTATCATCCCATCCATCCCTCCCTCCACCCATCCTATCATCCCATCCATCCCTCCCTCCACCCATCCTATCATCCCATCCATCCCTCCCTCCACCCATCCAATCATCCCATCCATCCCTCCCTCCACCCATCCATCCACCCATCCTATCATCCCATCCATCCCTCCCTCCACCCATCCTATCATCTATCATCCCATCCATCCAATCATCCCATCCCTCCCTCCACCCATCCTATCATCTATCATCCCATCCATCCCTCCCTCCCTCCATCCTATCATCTATCATCCCATCCATCCCTCCCTCCACCCATCCTATCATCCCATCCATCCCTCCCTCCATCCATCCTATCATCCCATCCATCCCTCCCTCAATCCACCCATCCTATCATCCCATCCATCCTATCATCTATCATCCCATCCATCCCTCCCTCCACCCATCCTATCATCCCATCCATCCCTCCCTCCACCCATCCAATCATCCCATCCATCCCTCCCTCCACCCATCCAATCATCTATCATCCCATCCATCCCTCCCTCCACCCATCCTATCATCTATCATCCCATCCATCCAATCATCCCATCCCTCCCTCCACCCATCCTATCATCTATCATCCCATCCATCCCTCCCTCCCTCCATCCTATCATCTATCATCCCATCCATCCCTCCCTCAATCCACCCATCCTATCATCCCATCCATCCCTCCATCCACCCATCCTATCATCCCATTCATCCCTCCATCCTATCATCTATCATCCCATCCATCCCTCCCTCCACCCATCCTATCATCCCATCCATCCCTCCCTCAATCCACCCATCCTATCATCCCATCCATCCACCCATCCTATCATCCCATCCATCCCTCCCTCCATCCATCCTATCATCCCATCCATCCCTCCCTCAATCCACCCATCCTATCATCCCATCCATCCTATCATCTATCATCCCATCCATCCCTCAATCCACCCATCCTATCATCCCATCCATCCCTCCATCCACCCATCCTATCATCCCATCCATCCCTCCCTCCACCCATCCTATCATCCCATCCATCCCTCCATCCTATCATCCCATCCATCCCTCCATCCTATCATCCCATCCATCCTATCATCCCAAACATCCCTCCCTCCCTCCACCCATCCTATCATCCCATCCATCCATCCCTCCATCCACCCATCCTATCATCCCATCCATCCCTCCCTCCACCCATCCTATCATCCCATCCATCCCTCCACCCATCCTATCATCCCATCCATCCATCCCTCCATCCACCCACCCATCCTATCATCCCATCCATCCCTCCCTCCACCCATCCTATCATCCCATCCATCCATCCCTCCATCCACCCATCCTATCATCCCATCCCTCCCTCCACCCATCCTATCATCCCATCCATCCATCCCTCCATCCACCCTATCATCCCATCCATCCCTCCACCCATCCTATCATCCCATCCATCCATCCTATCATCCCATCCATCCATCCTATCATCCCATCCATCCATCCTATCATCCCATCCATCCCTCCACCCATCCTATCATCCCATCCATCCCTCCACCCATCCTATCATCTATCATCCCATCCATCCCTCCCTCCACCCATCCTATCATCCCATCCATCCCTCCACCCATCCTATCATCCCATCCACCCATCCTATCATCCCATCCATCCATCCTATCATCCCATCCATCCATCCTATCATCCCATCCATCCCTCCATCCTATCATCCCATCCATCCCTCCACCCATCCTATCATCCCATCCATCCATCCCTCCATCCACCCTATCATCCCATCCACCCTATCATCTATCATCCCATCCACCCTATCATCCCATCCACCCTATCATCCCATCCACCCTATCATCTATCATCCCATCCATCCCTCCCTCCACCCATCCATCCATCCCTCCATCTCATCCATTCATGTATCCCATCTACCCATCCAATCCCTCCCTCCCTCCATCCCTCAATCCATCTCTCCTTTAAGCTCCATCACTTTTCCTTAAAGGGCAGTTCCATTCCACATGAAGCCAGCATTGCTCTTGATCACTCTGATGTATGAGGTGATCCCAGTCCTGGTGATCTGTAGATTGTGGCACTGACAATGCGGCCATTCGTGTTTACACTCCTATGTTCGGCTGTGTGTGACCACCATGCTGCCTGTGTGAAATTAAGGCGGGAACCGTGTTATATTTCCCCGATTGGTTCGCCTGACTGTCAATCACATAGAGGGAAGGCGTTCTTTCACCTGATTGGTTCGCTTGAGCGTCAATCACGTTGATAAAAGGCAGAAATCGTGTTGATTCCCCTGATTGGTTCTCCTGACTATCAATCACATTGATGGAAGGTGGGACTGTGTTCTCTCACCTGATTGGTTCGCCTGACTATCAATCACATTGATGGAAGGTGGGACTGTGTTCTCTCACCTGATTGGTTCTCCTGACTGTCAATCACATTGATGGAAGGTGGGACTGTGTTCTCTCACCTGATTGGTTCTCCTGACTATCAATCACATTGATGGAAGGTGGGACTGTGTTCTCTCACCTGATTGGTTCTCCTGACTATCAATCACATTGATGGAAGGTGGGACTGTGTTCTCTCACCTGATTGGTTCTCCTGACTGTCAATCACATTGATGGAAGGTGGGACTGTGTTCTCTCACCTGATTGGTTCTCCTGACTGTCAATCACATTGATGGAAGGTGGGACTGTGTTCTTTCACCTGGTTGGTTCGTCTTAGTGTCAATTACATTGATGGGAGGCGGGAACCATGTTAGATCACCTGATTGGGTTGTCTGAGCGTCAATCACCTTGATTTAAGGCGGGAACCATGTTCTTTTACCTGATTGGGTGGACTAAATGTCAATCACGATGGTAGAAGGCGGGAATCGTGATCTTTCACTTGATTGGTGCGCCGTAGTGTCAATCACTTTGATGGAAGGCGGGAAGTCTGCCACGCCTATCAGCGTTCAGGAAAGGGGACCAGCGAAACAAAGGAGTGTTGGGTTGGGCCAATCAGAACAAGGGGCGGGACCTTGTCACAAGAGAGAGATTTGCCTGGTGCGCAATAGGGGTCGTCGTCGTTTCAGTCAGGATGGACCGTACCAATTATCAGCAGAGAGGAGGGGGGATTATTCGGCTGTTTTCATTTCTCCAGTTGTGAGTTATACACAGAAATTCATGGTTGGACACAGATGTTACAATAAGAAACGGTTAACGAAAGGGGATGATGACGGGAGGATTGAGGCGGCGGGTACCGAGCGCCGGGACAGGTGGTACGGTCCGGGGCGCGGAGTGACAGGCACGGCACAAGATGGCGGCGGGCGGGGTAAGCGCGCAATGGAGGAGGAGGCGGGGGGAGGAGTAAAGCAGCTTTGTTCCCCTGGCTTCCCGGGAGCCGGGGAGGAGGAGGTGGAGGCCTCTACCGCGCTGTGGACACGGTTTTGGCTTCGAGCTCGGGCGGTTGAGAAGAGACCATGGAGAGCCCGGGGCCCCCGGAGCCGTGACGTGCGTGCCGCCCGCCTCCACCCCCGGAGCGCCCTGCATGGCGGCGGACATGGCCCCGGCGCTGACTGGAGCCGCGCAGGAGGCTCCGCACCGGCTGAAGCTGAGCGGCCCCGGCCTGTGGGGGGTGAACGGGGCCCCGGGGGGCGGCCTGCGCCTGCTGAACGGAGGAGGCAAGGACTGCGGCCCGGAGGAGAGCAGCCGGGGGCCCGAGGAGGACCGAGGCCCGGAGCCGAGGGATGGGGAGCCCGCGGAGGACAGAGGCCCGGAGGACGGGGGGCCCGTGTGTGCCCGCAGGGCCGCCCTCATGTCCGCCCGCCAGCAGGAGCTCGGGGCCCGGGCCCGCAGGCTGTGCCGGAGGCTGCAGGTCATCCAGGCCAAGCAGGTGGAGCGGCACGTCCGGCAGCAGCTGTCCGGCCTGGTGGAGCTGCTGGCGGAGCGGGGCCCTGCGGGACTACCGGCCTCCCGGCACACGGAGCTGGACCGGATGACGAGCAGCTCCACGGCCCGGCTCCGGGCGGCGCAGGGAGGCTTCGACTCCGACGTCACCGAGAGCAGCTCCGGGGGAGAGAGCGACAGCGACCGGGGAGAGGAGGAGCCGGACCGGGGGAGCGACGAGGAGGAGCCGCAGGACCGGGGTGAGTGTGAGGACACGGTATATATACAGGAGTATATACTGCAGGACCAGGGGTGAGTGTGAGGACACGGTATATATACAGGGGTATATACTGCAGAACGGGGGTGAGTGTGAGGACACGGTATATATACAGGGGTATATACTGCAGGATCGGGGGTGAGTGTGAGGACATGGTATATATACAGGAGTATATACTGCAGGACCGGGGGTGAGTGTGAGGACACGGTATATATACAGGGGTATATACTGCAGGACCGGGGGTGAGTGTGAGGACACGGTATATATACAGGGGTATATACTGCAGGACCGGGGGTGAGTGTGAGGACACGGTATATATACAGGGGTATATACTGCAGGACCGGGGGTGAGTGTGAGGACACGGTATATATACAGGGGTATATACTGCAGAACGGGGGTGAGTGTGAGGACACGGTATATATACAGGAGTATATACTGCAGGACCGGGGGTGAGTGTGAGGACACGGTATATATACAGGGGTATATACTGCAGGACCGGGGGTGAGTGTGAGGACACGGTATATATACAGGGGTATATACTGCAGGACCGGGGGTGAGTGTGAGGACACGGTATATATACAGGGGTATATACTGCAGGACCGGGGGTGAGTGTGAGGACACGGTATATATACAGGAGTATATACTGCAGAATCGGGGGTGAGTGTGAGGACACGGTGTATATACAGGGGTATATACTGCAGGATCGGGGATGAGTGTGAGGACACGGTATATATACAGGGGTATATACTGCAGGATCGGGGATGAGTGTGAGGACACGGTATATATACAGGGGTATATACTGCAGGATCGGGGGTGAGTGTGAGGACACGGTGTATATATACAGGAGTATATACTGCAGGACCGGGGGTGAGTGTGAGGACACGGTATATATACAGGGGTATATACTGCAGGACCGGGGGTGAGTGTGAGGACACGGTATATATACAGGGGTATATACTGCAGGACCGGGGGTGAGTGTGAGGACACGGTATATATACAGGGGTATATACTGCAGGACCGGGGGTGAGTGTGAGGACACGGTATATATACAGGGGTATATACTGCAGGACCGGGGGTGAGTGTGAGGACACGGTATATATACAGGGGTATATACTGCAGGACCGGGGGTGAGTGTGAGGACACGGTATATATACAGGGGTATATACTGCAGGACCGGGGGTGAGTGTGAGGACACGGTATATATACAGGAGTATATACTGCAGGACCGGGGGTGAGTGTGAGGACACGGTATATATACAGGAGTATATATACTGCAGGACCGGGGGGTATATACTGCAGGACCGGGGGTGAGTGTGAGGACACTTACAGGGGTATATACTGCAGATCCGGGGGTGAGTGTGAGGACACGGTGTATATATTCAGTGTATATACTGCAGATCCGGGGGTGAGTGTGAGGACACGGTATATATACTGGAGTATATACTGCAGGACTGGGGTGTGAGTGTGAGGACACGGTGTATATATACAGGGGTATATACTGCAGGACCGGGGGTGAGTGTGAGGACACGGTATATATACAGGGGTATATACTGCAGGACCGGGGGTTAGTGTGAGGACACGGTTATATTCAGGGGTATATACTGCAGGACCGGGGTGAGTGTGAGGACACGGTGTATATACTGGGTATATACTGCAGGACTGGGGTGTGAGTGTGAGGACACGGTGTATATATACAGGGTATATACTGCAGGACCGGGGGTGAGTGTGAGGACACAGTATATATACAGGGGTATATACTGCAGGACCGGGGTGGAGTGTGAGGACACGGTGTATATACAGGGGGTATATACTGCAGGATCGGGGGTGAGTGTGAGGACACGGTGTATATATCAGGGGTATATACTGCAGGACCGGGGGTGAGTGTGAGGACACAGTATATATACAGGGGTATATACTGCAGGACCGGGGGTGAGTGTGAGGACACGGTGTATATATACAGGGGTATATACTGCAGGATCGGGGTGTGAGTGTGAGGACACGGTTATATACAGGAGTATATACTGCAGGACCGGGGGTGAGTGTGAGGACACGTGTATATACAGGGTATATACTGCAGGACCGGGGTGAGTGTGAGGACACGGTATATATACAGGAGTATATACTGCAGGATCAAGGGGTGAGTGTGAGGACACTGGTATATATACAGGGGTATATACTGCAGGATCGGGGGTGAGTGTGAGGACACGGTGTATATTCAGGGGTATATACTGCAGGATCGGGGGTGAGTGTGAGGACAACGGTGTACAGGGGTATATACTGCAGGACCAGGGGGAGTGTGAGGACACGGTTATATACAGGAGTATATACTGCAGGATCGGGGTGAGTGTGAGGACACGGTATATATACAGGGGTATATACTGCAGGACCGGGGGTGAGTGTGAGGACACGGTTACAGGGGTATATACTGCAGGACCAGGGGTGAGTGTGAGGACACGGTGTATATATCAGGGGTATGTACTGCAGATCCGGGGGGTGAGTGTCAGGACATGGTATATATACTGAGACGTATAACTATATGCAGGACTGGGGTGTGAGTGTGAGGACACGGTTATATATACAGGGGTATATACTGCAGGACCGGGGGTGAGTGTGAGGACATGATATATACAGTGGTATATACTGCAGGACGGGGGTGAGTGTGAGGACACGGTATATTACAGGGGTATATACTGCAGGATCGGGGGTGAGTGTGAGGACACGGTGTATATACAGGGGTATATACTGCAGGATCGGGGGTGAGTGTGAGGACACGGTATACAGGTGGTATATACTGCAGGACCAGGGGGAGTGTGAGGACACGGTATATATACAGGAGTATATACTGCAGGATCGGGGTGTGAGTGTGAGGACACGGGTATATATACAGGGGTATATACTGCAGGACCGGGGTGAGTGTGAGGACACGGTGTAACAGGGGTATATACTGCAGGACCAGGGGGAGTGTGAGGACACGGTGTAATATTCAGGGGTATATACTGCAGATCCGGGGGTGAGTGTGAGGACACGGTATATATACTGGAGTATATACTGCAGGACTGGGGTGTGAGTGTGAGGACACGGTGTATATATACAGGGTATATACTGCAGGACCGGGGTGAGTGTGAGGACACGTATACATACAGGGGTATATACTGCAGGATCGGGGGTGAGTGTGAGGACACGGTATATATACAGGGGTATATACTGCAGGATCGGGGGTGAGTGTGAGGACACGATGTATATACAGGGGTATATACTGCAGGACGGGGGTGAGTGTGAGGACACGGTGTATATACAGGGGTATATACTGCAGGATCGGGGGTGAGTGTGAGGACACGGTGTATATACAGGGGTATATACTGCAGGATCGGGGGTGAGTGTGAGGACACTGTATATATACAGGAGTATATACTGCAGGATCGGGGGTGAGTGTGAGGACACGGTATATATACAGGAGTATGTACTGCAGGATCGGGGGTGAGTGTGAGGACACGGTATATATACAGGAGTATATACTGCAGGACCAGGGGTGAGTGTGAGGACACGGTGTATATATACAGGACCGGGGGTGAGTGTGAGGACACTGTATATATACAGGAGTATTACTGCAGGATCGGGGGTGAGTGTGAGGACACTGTATATATACAGGGTATATACTGCAGGACTGGGGGTGAGTGTGAGGACACTGTATACAGAGGTATATACTGAAGGTCCGGGGGTGAGTGTGAGGACACGGTGTATATATACAGGACCGGGGTGAGTGTGAGGACACGTATGTATACAGGAGTATATACTGCAGGATCGGGGGTGAGTGTGAGGACACGGTATACAGGAGTATATACTGCAGGACCGGGGTGAGTGTGAGGACACGGTATAATAACAGGGGTATATACTGCAGGACCGGGGGTGAGTGTGAGGACACGGTATATATACAGGAGTATATACTGCAGGACCGGGGTGAGTGTGAGGACATGGTATATATACACAGGGGTATATACTGCAGGATCGGGGGTGAGTGTGAGGACACGGTGTATATACGGGGGTTTTTACGGGAGGACCAGGGGGGTGTGGGAAGGGGTGTATACCGGGGTTTATCAACCAGGGATTGGGGGCCCCCGGGTAAAAGGGTTTTAAAATTACTCAGGAGGGGGGATTAGGACCGGTGGTTTTAAAACGGGGGTTTAAAAATTGAGGACTGTGGGGTGTGTGTTAAAGTATTTACGAGGACGGGGGTGGTGGGGGAACGGTATTATATACGGATATATACTCGGACGGGGGTGAGGTGAAAAAATGGGGGGTATAGTCGAATATCTGCAGGCCGGGGGGAGTTTTGGGGTACGGATGTTTACAGGGGGTTAAAATCCCGCAGGACCGGGGGGGGTTTGAGGCCCCCTGTATATATATTCGGGGGGGATATCCCTGAGGCCGGGGGTGAGGGGGGGAACGGTTATATATCCCCGGGGGGGTATATACGGGGGGGCCGGGGGGTAGGTGGAATAAATTCAGGGGTATATACCCTTGGGCCGGGGGGTGGGGGGCCGGTAAAATTCCCAGGGGTTTTAAACGGGACCCCCGGGGGGGGAAAAGGGCACGGTGAAAAATAACAGGGGATTTTAAAAAAAACCGGGGGTGGTTTGGGACCTGTTTTATAAGGCTAATCCGGGGCCCGGGGTGAGTTGGGAAAACCCGGGAAAACAGGGGTTTTTACCCCCCGGGGCCGGGGGGAGTTAGGACCCGGTTTTAACCACAGGTTAATCCCCGGGGGGTAGGGAGGAAGGTTAACCCATAAGGGGATTTTAACTGCGGACCAGGGGTGAGTTAGGCCCGGGTTAAACCCCCATCGGGGGGTTAAAACGAGGCCCCCAAGGGGGGAGTGTGGGAAAACGGTTTTCCCGGGTTTACGCAACGGGGGGTTGTTTTACGGTTTTATTCAGGGAGGGGGGGTTTGGGGAGGAACGGTAATTTTTCCCGGGGTAAATATCGCAGCCCCCTGGGGTGATGTGGGGCTTGTGTATATTCGGGGTTTAAAACCCCGGGGGCGGAGGGGGGGTTTTGGAGGGATGTAAATTTTTACCCCAGGTTTTTACTGCAAAAAAACGGGGGTGATTGAGGAACCTTTTTTTCCGGTTTATGAGACCGGGGGGTGAGTTGGGAAAAGGTATATATACAGGGGGGGATATATGCCCCCCGGGGGGGGGGGTTTGGGACACGGTTCTTTTGGGGGGATATTTTTCCCAGGATGGGGGTAAAGTGGAGGACAGGTGTTACATAGGGGGGTTATACTCCGGGGACCTGGGTAGGTGAGGCATGGTATATATACACAGGTATATATAAGGACGGGGAGTGTGGGCCCGGGGGGTATACATACAGGGGATATGCTGGGGGGCCGGGGGGAGGAGTATGGGGGACACGGTTTATCATACGGGTTATGTTGCGGGACCGGGGGGGGGTGGGGTGGGACACGGTGTATATTCGGGGTTATGCTGCGGGGGGGGGGGGTTAGTTGAGGACAGGGTTGTATATACAGGAGTATATACTGCGGCCCGGGCGGGAGTGTGTATACGGGGATATATACTGCAGGCCGGGGGTGGTGTGAGGACACCGTATATATTCAGGGGTATATACTGCCGGACCGCGGGTGAGTGAGGACATGGTGTATACATACAGGAGTATATACTGCAGGACCGGGGGAGTGTGTGTGTATACGGGAGTATATTCTCCCGGGGTGGGGGGGGGGGGGGGGGAGTGTGTGTGTATACTGCTGGGCCGGGGGAAGGTGTATGCGTATACAGGGGCATATACTGCCGGGGGGGTGCGTTATACTGGGGCATATACTGCCGGGCCTGGGGGGGGTTGGGAAGGAGCGTGTGTGTGCATATACTGCCGGGGGGGGGTGGGGGTTCTAGTGAGTGAGTGAGGTGAGTGAGTGTGTGTGTGTGTGTGTGTGTGTGTGTGTGTGTGTGTATACGGGGGCATATACTGACAGGGGGGGGGGGGAGTGTGTGCGTGTACAGGGGCATATACTGACGGGCTGGGGGGGGGAGTGTGTGGTGTACAGGGGCATATACTGATGGGCTGGGGGGGGGGAGAGGGTGAGTGTGTGCGTGTATAGGGGCATATACTGACGGGCTGGGGGGGGGAGAGGGTGAGTGTGTGCGTGTTACAGGGGCATATACTGCCGGGGGGGTGGGGGGGACAGATTGTGTGTGTATTCAGGGGCGTATACTGCCGGGCCTGGGGGGAGTGTGTGATCTTGCGTATACAGGGGCATATGCTGCCGGGGGGGGGGGGGGGAGTAGTGTGTATACAGGGGCATATACTGACGGGCCAGGGGGGGGTGGTTGTGTCAGGAATGCAGGGAGACTGGCGTGGGCTGGTGTGTGCATCGGGGATGTGCTGCAGGACCGTGAGTGTGTGTACACATAATACACTGGGGGAAATTTGGACAGGGAATGGGGGGTTGAGTGTGGCCACAAGGGGATGTTCTTCAGGATGGTGGGGGAAGGGGGGGAGGTTTTATACATATAATATACAGGGGGGATGTACTGTAGGGCAGGGGATGAGTGCGCGTACACAGGGGCATGTACTGCAGGACCGGGGGTGTGTGTGTACACATAGTACACAGGGGGTTTTTTAGAGAAAGCGAGAGAAGATGTTTTTGTGCTCTAGATTGAATTACCCGAATGTCCACACTCAATTTTGCAATACAAAAGTGATTTTAATAAAGTTACTGGTGGTACAAAAAACAGGCAACAGTCAGGAGGTAAATAGGAATAGTGTTGGAGAGGGAGGTGAGAGAGGAAAGCAGGAAAAGCAGATGGACAGTACCCTCACCCTGGTACCCAGCGAAGGAAGCGAGTGCTCTAATAGGGACCACTACCAGCCTGAGGCAGGTAGATTGGTGTCACCTATATGTGATATCAAAGCTCCAAGCTATCCAACTAAGTCTTACCCATGGGTGTAGTCACGGGGTCCAGTGCTTTCCTACCCTCGTCTCAGGGGCCCCGACACGTGTTTCGCGTCCGGCTTTATCAAGTGACCACTCGCCCCTTGATAAAGCCGGACGCGAAACACGTGTACCTCCTGACTGTTGCCTGTTTTTTGTACCACCAGTAACTTTATTAAAATCACTTTTGTATTGCAAAATTGAGTGTGGACATTCGGGTAATTCAATCTAGAGCACAAAAACATCTTCTCTCGCTTTCTCTAAATGGTCTATATTGATGTGTGCTCAGTAGTATGACTGTTCCTGGTTCCTCATTTTCATATGTTTATAGTACACAGGGGGATGTACTGCACGACCGGGGTGAGTGTTGGGTACACATGGTACACAGGGGGATGTACTGCACGACCCGGGGTGAGTGTGGGTACACATGGTACACAGGGGGATGTACTGCACGACCCGGGGTGAGTGTGGGTACACATGGTACACAGGGGGATGTACTGCACGACCCGGGGTGAGTGTGGGTACACATGGTACACAGGGGGATGTACTGCACGACTCGGGGTGAGTGTGGGTACACATGGGGATGCACTGCACGACTCGGGGCGAGTGTGTGTACACAAGATACACAGGGGGATGAACTGCAGGACAGGAGGAGGGAGTATGTACGCTGGGGGATGTACTGCAGGAATGGGAATTTTGTGTGTGTGTACACATGATACATGGGATGTACTGCAGGGCGTGAGTATGTACACATGATACACAGGGAGATGTACTATACGATCCAGGATGAGTGTGTGTACACATGATACACAGGGATGTACTGCAGGGGGTGAGGGTGTGTACATATGATACACAGGGATGTACTGCAGGGGGTGAGGGTGTGTACACATGATACACAGGGATGTACTGCAGGGGGTGAGGGTGTGTACACATGATACACAGGGATGTACTGCAGGGCAGGGGGTGAGGGTGTGTACACATGATACACAGGGATGTACTGCAGGGCAGGGGGTGAGGTGTGTGTACACATGATACACAGGGATGTACTGCACGACCCGGGGTGAGTGTGTGTACACAGGGGAATGTACTGCACGACCCGGGGTGAGTGTGTGTACACATGGTACACGGGGATGTACTGCACGACTCGGGGTGTGTGTGTGTGCGTGTGTACACATGATACACAGGGGGATGTACTGCACGACTCGGGGTGAGTGTGTGTGTACATATGATACACAGGGGGATGTACTGCTCGACTCGGGGTGACTGTGTGTACATATGATACACAGGGGGATGTACTGCTCGACTCGGGGTGACTGTGTACACATGATACACGGGAATGTACTGCACGACTCTGGGTGAGTGTGTGTGTGGTGTGCACATGATACACAGGGATGTACGGCAGGGGGTGAGTGTGTGTATGATACACAGGGGGATGTACTGCAGGGCAGGGGGTGAGTGTGTGTTCACATGACACAGGGAGATGTACTGCACGACCCAGGGTGAGTGTGTGTACACATGATACACAGGGATGTACTGCAGGACCGGGGGTGAGAGTGAGTGTATACTGTTGGTACACAGGGTATTTGCTGCCTTACCGGGGTTGGGTGCGCAACCACTGACGAGGAGTACAGGGGTATATACTGGTGATACAGAGTAACATACTTCCAGATCGGGGGTGGGTGTGTATTCTTATAGCATACTTACTGGGCTATTTACTGGTGGACTTGGGGGAGTGTATACCCGTGTTACATGGGGTTGTATATCCAAGGTATCTGGGATGTATACTGCTGAACTGGAAATGAATGTGTAGATGGGAATGTGAGTGTGTATACCGATAGGACACAGGGATATACACTGCCAGACCGTGGGTGAGCGTGTATACCAATGTTATGCGGGGTTATATACAACTAGGCTCGGGTTCTGTGTATACTGATGGTACACGGGGGGGGTATTTACTAGGAACCTGGTATGTGTGAATACCGATGGTGTATATTGCTGGATCGGGGATGAGTGTGTAAACCAATGGTGCATGCGTATATACTTCTAGGCTGGAGGTGAGTGTGTATCGATGATTCCTGGGCGTATATGCTCCCTGACCAGGGCTGAGCGTGTACACCGATAATATATTGGGGTTTACATTTCGGAAATGGGGGTGAGCGTGTACACTGATGAAACACAATGGTTTGTACAGCTGGACCAGTGGGGTGTGTACACCAGTGGTACACAGGAGTATATACATCTAGACCTGGGGGGGGTGTATACTGGTGACACACTGGGGTATATACAGCTGGACTGGGGGTGAGTGTGTATATAGATGGTACACGGGGGTACATACTGATAGTGTACCAATGTATACAGCTGGACCAGGGGTGTATGGCACACATGGTACAGAGGAGTATATACATTTAGACCGGGGTTGAGTATGTATACCAATGGCATATGAGGGTTTATGCTGCCGGACCAGGGTGAGCGTGTATACCGATAGCATATGGGGGTATATACAACTGGAAGAGGGGTTGTGTGTGTACCTATGGTACACTGTGGTATATGCTGCCGGCCTGGAGTTGAGCGTTTAGAGCAATAGTGTACCAGTATATACGGTTGGACCAGGGGCGAGCGTGTATACCGATTGTGAATGGGGGGTATACTCTGGAAACCTGGGGTCTATACTGCTGGACCGGGTGGGGATAGATTGTATAACTGATGGTATACGGACTGGGGGTGAGTGTGTATACAGCCAGACCGGGTGTGAGCATGTAGACAGATGTTATACGGGCATATACTGCCGGACCGGGGTTGAGTGTGTATACTGATAGTACACGGGGACATATACTTCCAGACTGGAGGTGAGCGTATATACCAATGCTACATGGAGGTATATGCTGCCGGACAGGGGGTGAGCATGCATACCAATGGTATGTGGGGATAGATTCAAGATTCAAAGAAGCTTTATTGGCATGACTAAATACACATTAGTTTTGCCAAAGCAAGTGTACAAAAGGGAATAGGGATAGTGACTATAGGGATGTTGGGTAGGGGCTGTAGGGAAGGTGGATGGGGGCAGATCCAGGGGTGGGGGCTATAGAAGTCCATGGCATATCATAGTTCTTTCTCGCAGTCTGACATTTGCTAATTCGGGATATATATAGCTAAATAGAAAGTGCGGAGTATACAGATGCCACAAACGAGAATATACAGCTGGATGGTGTGTGTATACCAATGGTACACTGAAGTATTTACATCTAGACTAGAGGAGTGTGAACACTGATGGTTCCTGGGGGTATATTCTGAGAACCTGTGATGTGTGTATACTGTTGGTACATAATGGGCTGGGGGTGAGCGTGTATACTGATGGTACACGTGGGTTTATGCTGTTGGGGGGCTGTTTATACCAGGGCTGTGGAGTCGTAGCCCATTTCGGGGGAGTTGGAGTCGGTAGGAAGTGGACCGACTCCTAAAATACATAATACGTTGGGTACAGTAGTTACATGCAGTATGTGCTAAATATTATGAATTATGTTCTATCTAAATACCTTTATTATTGTATCATAATATTGATGATAAAAGCCTGATGTTCACATTGTACTACAATAAATGTATCACTTAATCATGAGCCATATATGAAGGAGTTGGAGTCCGGGAAATTCAGGAGTTGGTAGTTTGACATACTGACTCCACGTCCCTGGTTTATACTGATGGCACATGGGTATATACTGCTGGACCACGGGTGTGTGTGTATATCAATGGTTCAAGGGGAGTATATACTGCTGGACTAAGGCAGGTGTGTGTATACCTATGGTATACGAGTCGGGGGTGAGCGCGTAAACTGATTTGGAAAAGTGGTATATACAGCTTGACCGAGTGTGAGCCCTTAAGGCCCAGTTAGACACACAGATAATTGTACAGAGATTGTTGGCAGATCTCAGGTTGCAGTGAAATCATGGACACGTTGTTCTATTTTGTGGCCGTGTACAAATGTAACAATGTGTCCATGATTTCATTGCAACCAGAGATCTGCAAACAATCTCTGCACAATTATCTGTGTGTAACTGGGCCTTTAGACAGATGGTACATGGTTTTATACTGCCGGACTGGGGGGTGAGAGTGTACCGATGGTACATTGCGTTATATGCTACCTGATCAGGGATGAGTGCTCCGCTGCCGAGGAGAGAAGTGTACAGATGTATACACTGCCGCATCTGGGTTGATTGTGTGTACCAATGGTACATGGGTGTATATGCTGCTGGACCGGGGCTGATCATGTATATTGATGGCACACGGGTATATACAGACAAAACGAGGGTGTGTGTGTATATGTGTATATCAATGGTATACCGGGGCATATACTGCTAAAATGGTGGTGCTGGGGTGTAGGATGCACAGATTGAGTGTATACCGATGGTACACGGTGGTATATCTTACTGGTCCAGGGGTGAGTGTGTATATCAATGGTACATATGTATATATGGCCGAACCAGGGGGTGAGCATATAGACTGACAGGATATTGGGGTATATTCTGGACCAAAGGTTAGTGTGTATACAGATAGTACATGGGTAAGTGCTGCCAGACTGGGGTGAGTGTGTATATACCAATGGTACATAATGATATATACAGCTGTACCGGGGGAGTGTGTGTATACAGATGGTGCACGGGGGTTTATGGTGCCAAATCCGGGGTGTGCATTTGTTGCTGATTGTACATAGGTGTATGTGTACAGCTGGACTGGGGGTGAGTGTGAATACTGATGGTTCACTGGATTATATTTTTCTGGGTAAGATGTGAGCATGTACACGGGAATATAAACAGTTAGACTGGGGGTAAGTGTGTATACCTATGGTACATGTGGGTTTATGCTGCTGGACTATGTGTGTACACTGATTGTACATGGGAGTATATACTGAGAACCCAGGATGTGTGTTTGCTGAGGGTACGTGGGAGAATATACAGCTGGACGAGGGGTGAGTGTGTATACGAATGGTATACGCGTATGTTTGAGTATATTCTGGATCGTGTGTGTATACCTGTATACCGATGGTAGTAAGGGATATATGCTGCCAGACTGGGGGTTTAGTGTGTATACCGATGGCATGTGGGAATATATGCTCTTGGACCAGGCTGAGACTGGGTGTGAGCACGTAGACTGATGGTACACGGGCACATACTGCCGGACTAGGGTTGAGCGTGTATGCTGATGGTACATGGGGGTATGTACTGCCAGATCAGGGGTGAGCGTGTTTGCCAATGATTATGCAGGGATAAATGGTGCTGGACCAGGGGTGAGTGTGTACACTGGTATATACTGCTGGACCATATATACTCATGCAACCTTATACTTTCAGCCCAGGTCCAACTATATACATATTACCCCTCTCCCCAGTGGCTGGAAATCTGAACAGGTCCACTGCTGACCCCATATTGCCTCATCCATGCTCAGACTTTATCACATCTTTTGTGTGTGTTTTTTTTTCTTTTTTTTTTCGCCACCTGCTGCTTGAGCATTGGCTACAGGTTGTGAATGAGCCTGACATCTGGGGAGTTTCTTGACCATAAACCCAAAATGTCAATGGCTTGTTCCTGGAGACACTTCAAAGCTGTTTACACTGTGAGATAATCGTGATGGAGCGTTAAGGGGATGTCACACGCGTCAATATCTCTGTCAATGTCGCTCGTACGTCACGGATTTTCAGTCGCTCGAGCGACATAAAAGTGACGCAGGAGCGACATTGAAGCGTGTGACCAAGCGATGCAACTAGCGACATGTCGCTGATCGCAGGTTTCACTGCCAGACGTAAAACCTGTCGCTCATCGCTCAGTAGACCTTGTGCATCGCTGCGTGTGACACTAACTCAGCGATGTATTTTCTATTTTGACAACGTACAAGCGAGTAAATAAAATCGCTCGCAAGATGGCGACATCACCGCATCGCTGGGTCATATTGACGCGTGTGACATCTTACCTGCAATAATTTCACATCGCTCAGGCGATTAATAATATGTGACGCTATGAGCGATATTGCGGGCGACATGACACGTGTGACAGGCCCTTTACTGACAACGTTGCTGGTTTGGTGATTGTCAGCAAGATAATCACCCATAAGCAAAACTTGCGTTTATTTGGTGAAACTGGAGTCATTGTGCTGAGAATCTTGGCAGCTGATGTGCCCTGATCTAGTATATATCTCTCCTGTGTGGTAAGTCTTTTCGGTCTGCCTATGTGAAAGGGGCATCATACGACTGCTGATCTGCAAAAGGTAACTGATCAGCGGTCATATCATGCTGCATCTTGCAGTGTAAATGTCCCTTTAGGTAAAATTGTTAGTGAGCACCCTTCATGGATGGACAGGAATTAATCATGAATGGTCTCGGGAGGCCTTGTCTGCAGGGACACAGGATTTTTTGGTAGCGTTCACCTTTTTCTTCTATGGACAGTCGCTCTTCCAGATGTCCCAAATAGTCTGCAGTGGGCTAATCAGAGAAAATAATTTTACACCCCCCCCCCCCCCCCCCCCCTTCTCTGACATACTTTAGGATGATACTGCAATATGTCCCTGTTTTTCTTGGAAAGTAGTGGCTTCATTTCTGTCCATCTTGACGTCAGGCCATCTTCACAATCTTTCACCTCACTTCTCTTACTGCTGTCAATCGTGAGCAAGCTCTACAGTGATGTTGAATTGATCAGTTAGTTGAACCACTAAGGTACTTGCTGGACTGTCTTGAACACCCTGATTGATTTCAGAGCAATTGAACCTCTTTGAAGTTCTTGATGGTCCTGAATAAATTGTTGATTTAGTGGCAATGTCCTTGCTTGTAAAGCCATTTGATGCAATGTCTGCTTGTTTTTACGTGGAGGTAACCATAGCTAATAGAATAAAACAATCAGTCAGCTCTATCACTGTATGATGCTGATTAAATGATTATTTAAGTAATTGTTGCGTTATTTTGTGACAGTGCTGCAAATAAGTAGGAGTGGGTTTTACGATTTTAGTTTAAGGCAAGGAATGCCTTCAATTGCTCATGACTGTATATACTGTGCTAAGGAGGTTATTTAGGGTGCTTATGGATGTATACTGTGGCCCCATGTATGAATGTGACTACAGAAGTACCAAGGAAGGTGTACAGGAACAGGAGTTTATATGCTAACCTTGCAGGGCACATCTTGGCTGTGTATGTACTACACTGACCCCCTGCTCCTATATACTGACCTTGCACAGTATATTGAGGGGGGGGGGCTGTGTATGTACAACTTACCCCCTGCTCTTATATACTGACCCTACGGGTTACATTGGGGGGGGCTGTGTATGTGCTGCTGACCCCTGCTCTTATGTACTGACACAGTATAGTTTATATAGGGGCAGGATGGCCAGTATTATATGCAGACCCCCCTTATGTTACCAGCCTGTGGGAGTAAGTTTAAACAGTGTTGTACATGTGATTACGGCAATCGTGAATTCTTCCTCCATGTCAGCATCCTATAGACTTATACGTTCAGGCATAACTCCTGTCATCTGACACTTTTATGTTGGTGCTTTAGATGTGAGTTACAGGTTGTCAGGGATCAGTCTCGCCTGGGCTGATTACACCGACCATAACGTTATCAGTCAGGGAACAGACGTGTCTGCAGTGTCCTCGAGGGGGGGGGGGAAGCTGAGGGGTCAGTCCCTCCATTAGTGGCTTTTATCACACAGTGGAATAGGAATCTTGCGTTGTGATGAGACTTGTCTCTGTTACGTATAGCAGTCAGCTCTAGGCCAGATGTAGCATCGATTCAATTCTGTAGAGGTTGCAAAATAGAAATAGACACAAAAGGAATAAACTCCAGAGCTGCAATAGTCACAATTGCTTCTTCCAGAGACTGGCTCCTTCCAGATAGAATCTCTTTCTATGCGGACCAATCACTGGTGTCATGTGACAAATCACGTGACTCATTGTAGTGGAGCGGAGTGGTCACCAAAATCTGCACGATTCTGTCACCAGTGTCAGCTGACAAGACACATGACTATAGCAGAGGGGAATGATCATCAAAAATTGCACCTGAGATTAAGGCTTGCAAATAATAACCAGAAATTAAGAATCTTTAATACCTGCAGCACAAAAAGGAAGTATACAAGTTATAAACCTGCAATCCAAAAAATGTAGTTACCCTCAGGTCCCAGACTTGCTAGAGGTCTCCCAGGGCTGAAGACACCCATGACACTTGTGTATCTTGAAGCAGATGTAATGCTTTTCTATTGACTTCTGGCCAGTGTGGTTATACGAGCAGAATTCATTCAGAATATCATCTGTTTTCAGCTTTTTATTTTTATATCCTTCTAATGTGTTGTCGGTAGTCCAGCTTTCTATAGGAAAGTTCAAGACGACTACAGTCAGTGTTTCTGATTAAAGTCAGAAAATCATCCAGCTCAACCTGGGTACAAGGAGTGTGCGAAATTGAAATACAAACAAGCTCCAAAAAGTAACTAGTCCAGTCCATCCAATAAAATAGATCTTTATTGTTTCAATATTAAAATCAGACAAAAGTTATAACGTGATACCAAACACTGCTTGATTATTTACATCTGGTGCTAAAAACATAAAGATGACACCTTCCATAAGTCATGTGGGTGATTCACTTCGCACCAGTAAAATGCCCGGCTCAGCCAAGTGGGGACACTTAGTGACAGCTTAACTTTCCCCTATACAAATCTGTTTTCAATTGCATAGGTACGTAACGAGTCTCGCAGTCGTTATCTAGGCATCCTTCAGCTGTACTCCTCAGCAGGGACATGTAGTGCTGACTGTGTCCCCCAGGATGTGGGAGGATGAACCCGAGACGTGGACCGCTCGATCATTCTGTTGCTCCAGACATGGGGTTCGCAACATGACAATAATGGCAGAAACGCGTTTACGTTCCCTTGCATCGTGTCAGGGGCTTGATTAGGTAATATTTTCTCAGAATTATTTTGGAATCCCTTTTGTTAATCTGGTGATGAACAGAAATGGATATTCACGAGTGCGCAATTATTTGTAAGGGTATACGATCCGGAGGCATTGCGTGTTGGACGCAGTGTCTCCGAAGCACAGCCACCCTGTACCCATGATCTACGATGGGTTCAGGGCAGCTATTTCTTGCATTCACCTGATGGTCTGATGGTGACCGCTTCGATCCCCGCAGCATTACATGAACATGCTGCAGAAATACAAAAGTCCAGCAACAGGCACCACAGCTGGAATAACGCTGCAGAGGGGAGAAGCACTGTGAGCATGGGATTTCTACTAATCCCATCCACTATACTGCTACTGTACAAAGTAGCGGTAATATGCTGCATCCAAAACGCTGCTATCCCAGATCGGGTGCATGCACCCTATGTGTAAATGTTTTAGGCTATGTGTGCACACAGCAGTTTTAATGCAGATTTTACTCAATTCTGCAAGTGATAATGTCTCCCAGCAAAGTGTATGGGTTTTCTGAAGCGCTATGTACACACTCAGGTTTTCTTTTCAAGTGTAGATTGTGGTGCAGAAAAAAGTAGCAACATGCTCATTCTGTGTGTTTTTCTCTGACTATATGATATAAACATATGGGAAAAAACACCAAATGCACCTAAAATGCTAAAAATGCAGCTGTTTTGCCTACCAGGAGGTGCAGAAATACAGAAATAAACTGCTAGGTGTGCACGTAGCCTGACAGGTCTGACTTTGGTTATATGCACAACTAGCGTGTTTTGTGCAACTTTTTATGCGTTTTTACTTGGGTATCTGAGAAATCTGCAAGGGGAAATGCATCCCAATAGTGAGAATTCTGAAGTGCCCATGCACACACTCAGGTTTTTCCACCTGCAGATTTGGGTGCATAAAAATGAAGCAACATGCTCGTTCCTTGTTTTTCCCCTGTGTTTTTGTCATAGACAATATGATAAAAACACATTAAAAAAAAAAAAAGCACCCAAAAATGCGTTTTTCCTGCCAGGAGATGTATTTTTGGTACAGAAATTTTCTGCTAGGTGTGTACACAGCCTTAGAGAAATGTGACACTGACCCTGTCTGAGCAGAAAGCGCTCTTTCCTATATGGCGCTCTATCACAGATATTTTACTACCAACCTCCGACAGGTTTTAGGATGCAGTATGTCAGCCGTATGTATCACTTGTGAACTAAACTTGAATGGCTGAAGGGTCCCTGGGTGATGGCTGGTGTAACCAGGGGCAGACATATCATTGGTGCATCCTGCAGCCGCACAGAGGTTGTGGCCCATTTCCAAATCAGCATACAGCAACTTTCTGAGACTGAACTCTTTGTACTGCAAAGGGCCCATGTACTGTTTTTGTACAGGGGTCCTTTCCTGTCGTTGTCCGCCAGTGGGTGTAACAGAATTATGGGGTGACCCTTTATGACTCCCTGAAACCAATCCCAAGATTGAGGCAAAGGGGTTTTCTCTGATCTGTGATTGGGTATCTCTAGGATTGCCATCAGGGGCCCCATCCTAAGAAAGAGTGCTGCAGACCTGAGGAGGAATCTGGGGGGCGCACTCCTCTGTATTGACATGCTGTTTGCGGTGTTATGGACGTGCCTTCGAGGGTCTGACGTCTCCAGAGTAATCCCTGAAATCCTGATTGTTGGTCTCCTCCTTCCGTTTCCCATTCATTATAATATTAATCTTTGTATAGCGCCAACATATTCCACAGCGCTTTACAATTCACGTCCCTATAATCGTCACCTTTTCAGAGATGACTTGAGTGTTTTGCTTTGTCTTTCTCCTGCAGAGACTTCAGCTGCACCCCCCCTCCTCCTCTTATCTGTGGTGTCTTCAGTATGCAGGAATGTTTGTTTTTTTCTTTCATATAAAGTTATGTAACTAAAGAGGTTTATTTAACTTTTAGAGCCAGCGATACGGATTAGCAGTGTGTTTTCACTGCATGCAAAACGTGTTGTACAGAGCATGCACAGTGGATGGGGTTTATAGGAAGCCTATGCTCATTGTGCTTTTTCACGCAGCACAAACTGACATGCAGCACCGCAGCATGTCAACATGGTCAGACAACACAGCAAAAATGCACTGTGCCGAGAGTCCTGATTGTGGGCATGGACGCAGTGTTCTCCCGCAGAGATTACAAGCGTTTCTGCAAGAGGGAGAAAGCCTCATCTAGAACAGTCCTGATCGTGGGCTCTTACTGTTTTGCTTTCCGTTTTGAGCGGCTGCTCGCTTTCCTGCAAGACTGCAGCTGCATCCCCCTCCTCCCCCATTGTGTCTTCAGTAGTCTGCAATGGCCACCAGGGTTTTGTTTTTTTGCTTAGTAACTATTATTTATATAGTGCCATTAGATTCCATGGCGCTTTACATATGGAAAGGGCAGACGAGGACACGTAGAATACTGTTTCCCCGAAAATAAGACAGCGTCTTATATTAATTTTTATTGCCATGTCTTATTTTCTGAGGGTGTCTTACTTTATCATCCCCTTGCAGCCCCCAATAAAGAAACCGCATCATCCCCAAATATGGTATCAGGGGCACACACTCACACACACAGGGACACACACAGGGGCGGATACATACAGACAGGGACACTTCTCACCGGTCACTGCTGCATTCCGGCGACGCTCTGAGCTGTCTGCTGCTGTCCTGGTGCCCGCCGCTGTCTCTGTGCTCACCGCTGCAAGGACGACGGCACCACTCTCATTTCCTTGGTGCTGTAGGTGTACGGTGCCACTGTCCCAACCAATCACAGGCCAGAAGCTGACGTCATGCAGCGACTGGCCTGTGATTGGCCACTGGTCAGATCCTGGCCTGTGATTGGCCGGTACAGTGGCGGGGGGCTTGAAAAATAGAGCGGCACCGCTCACAGCGACGGGCACCGGGACACGAGTTGTGGCGGGCTGGAGGAGTTGCAGCTGTATGCCCCAATCTTCAAATCGGTGGCATACTGATTATAATAAAATAGAGACATGTCTTATTTTGGGGGTTACCTTATATTTGCAGGCACATTAAACCCCCTGGCATGCCTTACTTTCGGGGGGCGCCCTATTTTCGGGGAAACACTGTATATGTGGACAGTCAAGTCATACAGATTCAGGAGGGGAGAGGACCCTGTCCGCGAGGGCTCAGTCTGACTAAAGAGGTTTCGTTAACTTTCTAAAGCAAGAGGGAATATTCAGACTGATAAAAGGTGAAGGCTGACAACTTTCTGACTATAGATAGATGCTTTTATATATTTCCGTGTATGCAAAAAAGTAGCAATAATGTCTGAGATTAAAGGGAAGCGGTCATGTGATTTCATGCTGTCCCAGACCATTGAGAAGCCATCTGGGGGACACTGTCTGCTGACTAGACGGGGCAGGTCCCTGCTGGACCCGATCCCTTTGATTGACAGGTCTCTCTCTGTGCCTGCATAACACTTTTTTGTCTAGGGGAAGAGACCATCAGGGAGCCAAAATGTATGGGGTGGTTTTGTTTTTTTGTCTGCTGTAATATCGCAGATGTCTCTGGCATCGTGAATCACATGACTTGAGCATTTGCTCAGTGTTGTGTATACTTTAGACACAACACTGATCTCCCTACTAATTACTGCACTGTCTGGCGCCCGCGTCAGAGGCAAGAAATTGGGTCATGGGCCGAATGATAAGTATATCAAATAACAGCGGTTGTTTTTTGTTTTTTCTCCCTTATTCGACTGTGTCAGACTCCATACACACAGCACCAGCACACTACAGGAGTCTGCACTGCCAGGAAGCCCCTTTAAGGCTTCTAAACTTGCCATATTGTGTCCTTCCCTGACATTAGAAGGATCAGACATGTTGCATTTCCGTGCCGGATCCTTTTGTTTGGTGTCCGTTGGTTCCTTCCTTTTCTTGGTGTATGGCTGTTCTTAATAATTTTTTATCTATGTTATGAAATCGAAGGACGACCCTGGAAGGGGTAGATCCTCTTTATAACCATGTCTGACCTGTGAGGGGCTAAGATAGTCATGTTATCCAGTAAACAGACGTCCGGGGTCATTGATTTACTGAAAACAAGACAAGAGGCCGATCCAGTAGACTAAAGGCCCGGTCAGACGTAACGACCGCAGTAGCGATCCCGATAACGACATGGCTCCCGGGATCGCTGATGAGTCATTATCGGTATCGCTACTTGGTATTCAAACACGCCGATCTATACAACGATATGTCCACCCTAGCGATTTCTTCAACGATATTGTTCAGTCGTTGTATTTCCTTCTCACATGCGTGCACGCCTATGTATCTCATTATGTGTTGCCAACGATATCGTCGGTAAGGTGTCAAACACAGCGATACAGCGTTCCCAGCGGGAGCGCAACGACCAAAAAATGAACCAGGAGGCTGTGTAACGATTGCCGATCTCGCAGCAGGGGACCAGATCGTTACACCCTGTCGCACGTAGCGATGTCGTTGCTGAGATCGCTATTGCGTCACAAAAGTAACGATCTCGTTAGCGATCTCGGTATGTGAGACATACCCTTAAAACTGAGAGGGCGACTGTTTAAAGGGGTCTAGTGTATGTCTGAGGTAATTTTTATCTGGTTTATAAACTTTTAAAACTAATTTACAAGGTGTAAAATGGTTCTAGATGATTTTCGTGGGGCTCCAGGTCAGGTGAGCATTCACACCATGGTGCCTGAAGCTGTGCGCGCTCCTGTGACGAATTTGCCACTGAACCTGGCAGCTCTATAGCGCCTCTTATTAAATTCAGGCCAGTCAGAGAACTGCCTGTGGATAAAAGGACTACAGCTGCCCTGTAAGTGCTGGTTTATTAAGGTGCCCCTCAGTGAGTGTGATATTTCTTCCAGTGCCAGGCCAGGAGCATATATAATAACCACCACCCCATCACTGACAGAGGCCCTGACTAACGCAAACACTAATTGCTGCCACCAGTTTCTCGTTTGATATAAGTTCAGTCCGTGAACAGGCTATCATGTCAGAAACCAACCCAGGTAGCGTATAATGTTAAATGAGCACACGGATGTGGGGGTCCTTGATCGAGAATAAGAGCAACTCAAGATTAAATTTTATACATTGTCGCCTAAGGGCACACTAGATATTAATATATACAGGTATTATAAAGATATCAGTCAGTAATGCAAATAAGATAAATGGAATACACAGAATTTACAGACAAATGTAATCAGTTACCGATTCCTTGAATCTGGTGGTGCCGCAAAGGGGGCAGTGTGGAGCCAACCAGGTTTCTTTTATGGTATAGTCTGGCTTGATGTAACAATGTCTCCTCAAAAGAATACAAATTCCTGCCCACGGACTGTCCTGCAGTTCAAACTCACTAGGTTGTGATATGAATTATTCAAAAGCTACTATGGGTCATAACTTTGCATGGGAGCATTGTAGGTGAAAGATAATGCACTCATATTTTTGGTTATGATTTTACCTTTCCAATGGTGGGACACACCACCTTTTTGCAGTCATGCCACTGGCCAGTATCAAGTTTGATGTACTTATGAATGTCACACAATTATATAAAAATATGCCTTACGATTGTCTACATCTCTAGATGCCATATTTATGCTTGTCTTTTTATGGGAGTGAAGTTACGTGAAACACTAGGAGTTATTCTTCAACTCCCCTGTGTCTTGGCTGTGTGGGACACTTCTTTTGAATTTGCAGGCAGAGGGAAATTAGTTTTCACACAAGTCTGCAGTCACAGGGGAGGGGGGGGGGTCTTGTGTATAATGCCTGTGGTTACAAAGTGTCCTCTATCTGCATTTATTAGGAAGCCTCCATTGTGTGGCCAGTTGGGCAGAAAATTAGTAACTTCAGGTTAGTTAGCAGACCCAGGAGATTAATTAAGCCTCAGGCAAAGGGGAGGGGGCTCTCTCCTTGGAGTGAGTAAGATATGGTGGCATCTGACAACATGGTTGCTGTAGGAATATTGCTCACTTCCTTTATTCCTTACAGCTCCATTCTGCTGAGCTGCAAACTTCTCAGGCGGGGGTCTCTGGACCACCGATCTGCAAGCAAGTATGAATCAAAGACATGCAGGGAGTTTAGTTACTTTTTAAAGGAATTGTCCACCAATATATAACCTGACCTTAATCCATTCAGAACATCATGAAAACTATACGGTGTATACTTGCCCCTTGCTGTGATGTGACAAGAATTATTGTATCGTGTGTTGGTCGCAACCAACAAGTCACATCCGCAGCACCGATATTACTGGCCTAGCACTGCTGCAATGGGTGGTGTGCACTGTATATGGGGTGCTGAGGGATTAATCTCGGGGTGTCCCGATCTGCGCAGCCTCTCTAGGTTCTTTATTCTGTAGTAGTTTAGTGATCGTAGTTGCAATTGAAGCTGACTGAATCCTGTTTCTCCTAGCCTTGTAGTTTATTTAGAGCATGCATATGCTCATAATGTGTTACAATTGGGGCATGGATAATACTGTTTTGACATATGGTGGTACTGAGACATCATAATAAGCTGCGGCGCTGTGTGCGGGATATATTGTATTGAGGAGGAAGCTCTGTCTGATGTGACACCTTACCCCAATCTTTAATCAGCAAAAAAGCCAGCACCACCAGAAAATAGCTTGTAATAAAAACTGCAAATGCACATATGCCTTCAAAACTATATAATATTATAAAATCAAGATATTTAGCAAAATATTGATGAATCTTTTCAGCCACCCTGCCACATCAAGGCAATCTCATCAGGGTGGTCCTACTCTATATATTTTTTAGTGGTGCCATGTGGCCTCCAACATACACATAACGTGGACCGTATAATACAGCATTTACCTGGAGCATCTCAGAGAACCGCTCCCATGGTGCCAGACTGGTGGACATTATTCTTCTACAAACTCCACCAAACCATAAAGGTCTACACAGACTGATGACCATTCATGTAAGCTTAGCCCTATACCCCATTTCCTCAAGATGCCTGGACCACCAGTGCAATAAGCCCGACACCTTGTACAACCCCTATCCCGTTGTAGATTGTAAGCTCTTTTGAGCAGGGTCACCTTCATTTCTTGCTTTATTTATTGTATTTTATTTTTTTTTTTTTTTTTCACATTGATTCTATGCCTATTGTTTTTGTATCCAATGATTGTACTTTATTTGTTCTCTATTGTAATTACTTACTGTATATTTTCTGTACGCTAACCCTACATTGTAAAGCGCTGCGGAATATGTTGGCGCTATATAAATAAAGCTTTATTATTATAAATGTATACAGTGGGTACAGAAAGTATTCAGACTCCTTTAAATTTTTCATTGTTTCATTGCAGCCATTTGGTAAATTCAAAAAAGTTAATTTTTCCCTCATTAAGGGTACTTTCACATCAGCGTTTTTTGCCGATCGCGGCAGATGCGGTGAAAAAAAACGCATCTGCCGCGATTACTGCATAACCACTGCACTTGCGGCACAGTTGCGGCAAGCCCCATACAATGTCCATGCGGCCTTGCGGCAAGTGCGGTATCGGCAGGTGCGGCCCCAAAAAAACCGCGGCTGACCGCGTTTTTTTTTACTTCGCTGCCGCACACTTACCGCAAGCCCCATAGACATTGCATGGGGCTTGCCGCAAGTGCAGCGGTTATGCGGTAATCGCGGCAGATGAGGTTTTTTCAGCGTATCTGCCGCGATCGGCAAAAAACGCTGATGTGAAAGCATCCTAATGTACACTCTGCACCTGATTTTGACTGGAAAAAAAACTAATGTAGAATTTTTTGCAAATTGATTAAAAAAGAAAAAGTGAAATATCCCATGGCGATAAATATTCAGCCCCTTTGCTCAGTATTGAGTATTTGCACCTTTGGATCTCGTACAGCCATGAGTCTTCTTGGGAATGATGCAGTTCCCCCCCTGGATTTGGGGATTTTTCCTTGCAGATCCTCTCCAGTCCCGTCAGGTTGGATGGTGAACGTTGGTGGAGCCATTTTCAGGTTTCCCCAGAGATGCTCCATTGGGTTTAGGTCCGGGCTCTGGCTGGGCCGGTCAGGAATGGGCACAGAGTTGTTGTGAAGCCGCCCCTTTGTTATTTTAGCTGTGTGCTTAGGGTCATTGTCTTGTTGGAAGGTGAATCTTCGGCCAAGTCTGAGGTCCAGAGCTCTGGAAGAGGTTTTCATCCAGAATATCTCTGTTCTTGGCCGCATTCATGGTTCCTTGAGTTGCAACCAGTCGTCCTGTCCCTGCAGCTGAATAACCCCCCCCATAGCGTGATGCTGCCTCCACCATGTCTCACTGTTGGGATTGTATTGGGCAGATGATGAGCAGGGCCTGGTTTTCTCCACACATACCTCTTAAGCCACTTTACACGTCGCAATATCGTTACGATATTGGATACGATTTCACGGGAGCGCGCACGTTTTTGGCACTTGTCCAAGATGGCATAGGAGATATTACACAGGGAGATATCGGCAGGCAACGCAACTACGGTGTTGTACGCCCCTTTTTCACACTGTGTGTAAGCAACTCGGGGAACAACCAATTAACATTGGAGTGAATAGGGAAAGTTGCGCTCCAAATCGTAGTTGCGCTGTCACACAGCACGATTCTGCCAAATCGCCTAGCCATTATTGCACGGTTTAAGAGCATGCACAATTCAAAAACTATATCGTAGTTGCATCGTTTTTGAGCCGCGTTGCCCATTTACACGACACAACGCACGAACGATATCAACTGCAACACCTGTACCACGTGACTTTTTATCGTAGTTGCGTTGCGATATCGTGACGTGTAAAGCGGCCTTTAGAATTATCACCAAAAAGTTCTATCTTCATCTCATCAGACCAGAGAATCTTATTTCTCAGTCTGGGATCCTTCATGTGATTTTTTTTTTTTTTTTTTTTTTGCAAACTCTATGCAGCTTTCATATGTCTTGCACTGAGAAGAGGCTTCCGTCGGGCCACTCTGCCATAAAGACCCGACTGGTGGAGGCTGCAATGATAGTGTTGACTATGTTGAACTTTCTCCCATCTCCCTACTCTCTGGAGCTCAGCCACAGTGATCTTGGGGATCTTCTTTTCCTCTCTCACCAAGACTCTTCTCCCACGATTGCTCAGTTTGGCTGGACGGCCAGGTCTAGGAAGACTTCTGGTGGTCCCAAACCCCTTCCATTTAAGCATTATGGGGGCCATTGTGCTCTTAGGAACCTCGAGTACTGCAGAAATTCTTTTGTAACCTTGGCCAGATCCTGTGCCTTGCGACAATTCTGTATCTGAGCTCCTTAGGCAGTTACTTTGACCTCATGATTCTCATTTAGTCTGACATGCACTGTGAGCTGTGAGGTCTTATATATACAGGTGTGTGTCTTTCCAAATCAACTCCTATCAGTTTAAACACAGCTGGACTCCAATGAAGGAGTAGAAGCATCTCAAGGAGGATCAAGTGGACAGCATGTGACTTAATTATGCGTGTCTGAGCAATGGGGCTGAATACTTAGACCATGTGATATTTCAGTTTCTCTTTTTTTAATAAATTTGGAAAAACTTCTACATTTTGTGTTTTTCAGTCACGATGGGGTGCAGTGTACATTAATGAGAAAAAAAGAATGTTTTTCAATTTACCAAATGTCTGCAATGAAGCAAAAGAGTGAAAAATGTAAAGAGGTCTGAATGCTTTCCGCTCCCACTGTATATTGTAATGAGGAGCTCTGTCTATGTGACACCTTATACCAATCTTTGGGTTTCATTAATGTCCTCAAGATGTTTAGTGAAAGGCGATTTCTATATTTAAAAAACAAAACAAAAAATAAACAGCTATATTAGGGTGGTTTCACACCTGCAGTTTTTGTCTTGCATTGTAATCCGTTCAAATCCCGAAGCTTCCTGATCCCTATACTTAACACCGCATGCACCTGCAGCCCCATTTTATCAGGATTCAGCCTGATCCTTCTGCATCAGTTTTTTTTCGTCACTCTGAATGCATGAAGTTGCAATTTTGGGGTTTGACTAAAATCCTGTTGCCTCCAGATCCATCCAATAATAGAACGGGGTCCAATGGACAAGGTGGATCCGTCCATCCGAATCAGTTATACCCCACTGAGCATAACCAGAATAGTTCCTGCACCTTTCAAGCATCTACCCCTGCCTCAGAAAAAGGGCTTGTGCCCTATATTATTGTGCAAACAATGTGATTAAAATGTATTGTGCACATCTATTATATAATCACGAATGGGTTTTTTGCCCCTTTTGAGTCCGCTCACGCTGCGAGTCAGCGTGGTCATGTGGATACGCCCGAAGCATTGGCAGCGCAGCGGACATTGCGAGCAGTTCTAAGGCGACTCGCTATGCCCGCGCAGCGGGCATGGCGAGTCGCCTTAGCAGCGCGAAGCATTGGCCGCGAAGCGGCCGTTGCGAGTCAGAGACTCGCTCTGCTAGAATCCCGATGCATGTGCATCGGGCACCCAGCTAGTGTATCTAATATGTGGGCACCTGGGGAGGGGCTGCTGGAGTGGTTTTATACCACTACTTTATTACTATCACTAATTGAAGTCCCTCTTCAGCAAGTGACCACAAATGTGCAGCATTTCAGGGAAGACGGAGCTGCACCGTACACTAGTCATACCGGCAGGTACCATGGCGCTAATAATAACCCCATTCTCCCCCCACACTAAACTAGATGGGTATCGCTGTGATGGTATTGACCTGGTGAATCATTTTCATACCAGACTAAAAGCCAGAAAAGAAAAACCCAAACAGCAGTGGTTAGAATGTGTTTATAACCTAATTTTTTTTTTAGTAATTTTATTGTGAAAGTCATCAAATTGTCCTTCAAATTAGCAAACCCTCCATACAGCTTTGTGTACAGAAAAATTATAAGAAAGACATTTTTGGAATAAGGAGGGGAAAAAGTAGAAAAGTGCAAAAAAAAAATATGGGAACGTGGACGGACGTGTTGTGTGGGGCTTTGTTACTGGTGGGTTCACCTGTCCTTGTTTTCAGTGTCTCTGTTGTAATGCTCCATTAGGGAGTGTTCAGACCTGAGGTCACATCCTGTTACCTGAGCCGCCGGCTGAATAAGTAACTGGATGGGGAAACCACCTGTGAGATCTGCAGCTGCCATTTATATGTGGCCCTCAATAAACTGATCCCAGAGGCTTGCATTCTACACAGTCCGCCCTGTGCTACATCACTTGTTCCTTATTGTGGATCTATAGGTCACACACCCTGTCCTCTTTTTATGTGGGTGATTATCCTCTGGTGTAATCTGGAAGGAGATAACAGCTGTACAAGGGTCTATTCACACTACAGGGCCAAAACCAGGTGGATTCTGCAATATGCACTCTGCATTCAGCAACTGCCTGTGTTGTGTTTTTTTTTTTTTTTTTTTACCTTTAGTGTATTATATTTTCTCATTTTCTTTATATTCTTATTTATTAAAAAAAAATTATTGCTTTCAGCAAGAACGAACAATTCAGTAAGGAGAAAGCAGAGTATATTATCAAGCATGAGATTGGGGCAATACAACGTTGTGGGTTGCGCCCGGATATTGATATGTCCTTTGCACTTCCATATATGAGTGAGTGCCTCAAGGGTTCTCATATATTCTTTATTTTACTTTTTTTTTTTTTTTTTTACCTATTTTCTTTTCTTTCTTTACATTTTTTTCCATCCACTTTTCTCTCCATCCACGTTTCTCTCCATCCACGTTTCTCTCCATCCACGTTTCTTTCCATCCACGTTTCTTTCCATCCACGTTTCTTTCCATCCACGTTTCTTTCCATCCACGTTTCTTTCCATCCACGTTTCTTTCCACCCACGTTTCTTTCCACCCACGTTTCTTTCCACCCACGTTTCTTTCCACCCACGTTTCTTTCCACCCACGTTTCTTTCCACCCACGTTTCTTTCCACCCACGTTTCTTTCCACCCACGTTTCTTTCCACCCACGTTTCTTTCCACCCACGTTTCGTATTTATTTCCCCCTATTCACGTGTTCAGGAAAGTGCTTGAATAAGTCTCCAGCTGCCTTTTTTAGGTTCAGCCCAGGAAAGCTGACCAGACTGACCCCATTGTACAGGCCAAATTCTTATGCAGATTTACATCAGCCTCAGGCAGTGTTCACATGTGCTGTTCTTGCAGATTTTTTTTTTTTGGTGTATTTACCATCTTTTTTTCCTTCTCTGAATTTGAGAAATTCAGCGTTATGAAAAATCCATTCTGGCGGGATTTGTGCAGAATATTTTTACCCATTGAAAGAAATAAGAAACTGCAAAAAACACTAATGGATGTAGTACAATGCTATGTTTTTGCAGTGGTTTTAGTAAAAAAAAAAAAAAAAATAAATAATATTTAACTTTCCCCATAGACAAGTCACGTATGTAATCCACTTGAAAAATGCAGCAGTAGCTGATTTCTGTAGTATCATTTTTAATACCCAAAGTGAAGTGTTTGGCTTCAGCCTAAAAGAAGAAAGCCACATGTGAACACACCCTTAGATTTGGGCTGTGGATCCTGTGGTCATCTGAGCGACTGAGCTGGACTACAAAGCTGGAAGGATTTGAGGTTTGTGATGAGCGGCCACAAATAATCCCAGAATATAGACTGATCCCAACTGATCGAATACTGAATTATCCCTCTATACATATTACCTAAAGAAACAAAATGTGAACTGGAACTAATATGTAACCATGCAGTAGGAGCATGTTCACACGGGCCAACAGCAAAACCAACAGAAAAACTGAGCTAAATACCTTAAAGTAAATGAATGAATAAAAGTAAAAATAGGGACATTATTTGATCAAGAAAATGCGCAAGCATTTGGTAAAGTTTAAAATACCAATAAGTAGGGACCGTCCCGATGGGGTCATTTTCACGTGGTGGGACGGCTTTCGCCTTTTTTGATCAATTAATGGCACTATTTTTACTTTTATGCACTTTGCAATTTATTTATTCATTTACTTTAGGGTGTTTTGCTCACTATTTTTCTGTTAATTTTACATATTACCTAGTCGTTGCGGGAGCGATTGGTTGGCCATCAGCTACCTCCCCACACACAGAGCACTTGGCCAAGTGTTCCTGTGTCCCTCTGAGGGTGGCTGCTGGGCTCCTCTTACCCCCCAGAGAACAAAAGAGGCGGCCACTGAAAACAATCCATTCTAAAAACCTGGATAATTCCATTGTCTGGTCGCTGAAAAGGGGTATTCCCATACATAGGCACTGATACACAGTAGGTTTGTTGGAGTTTGACTTCAGAGACCTCCACTGGTCACCAGAATGAGGACGTATTTGTTCACTATTTGATTGTGTTGTCCAACGGAGGATAACTGGATCGGAGGGTGATGTTGTTTTGATGCTTCTTATACTTATTTGTGAGCAGGTTTTCTTGCGCCCTGATTGTGATCTGTAAGGCTGGCTTCACACTTGCAGATGCATCTGCAGCGTTTTGCAGATGCATCTGCAAGTATCAGCATGCAGACCACGGCCGTGGTGTGAATGCTCTCATTGATTCCTATATGTGAGCCGTAAGCAGGCGTATGCCTGCTTACAGATCACACTCTCCCGCCCGCACTATGGACGCGAGATGTTGCGTCCAAGGTGCGGGGCGGGAGTGTGTGATCTGTCAGCAGGCATACGCCTGCTTACGGCTCACATATAGGAATGAATGAGAGCATTCAGACCGCGGTGCGCCCTATTATAAACATAGGGACCGCGGTCTGCATGCTGATACTTGCAGATGCATCTGCAAAACGCTGCAGATGCATCTGCAAGTGTGAAGGCAGCCTAATGGAGTAATGTTCCCGGATTTATTCATGTGGTGCCAGGACATCCCTCGCGGACAGTATCGCACCATTTGTTTCCCCTTTGTTATTTATATGGTATCCTCTATTGTCGGTTATTTACGGTATATGTTATCCTCTGTTCTCGTCGCTCCTTCCAAGAAATGGAGCGTTCAAGCTTCGTGCTGTAATTTCACCCTTTGCACCAAGTTGCAGTATTACTTTCTTCCGGGATAAGTGCGTAGTCCTACAAAGTTGACTGGCCTTCATTGCGGGGCCCTATTGACCTATTTTTATATGGAGGGGGAGGGGTGGAGGTCGACTACTTTTAGGGTTACTGATAAATTTTTATTTAATCTATATATTTTATTTTTCTCTGTTTTTCCAGCAGTGTTTGTTCTTTCCGCTCAGGTCTTTCTCTTAAGACATATGATTTTTCTCTGCAGGTCTCACCAGCGCTCGGAGTGGAGGTGGGCGATGGAGCGGGCAGCTATCATCTGCCGGTGGACATGGTTACAAGCTCAGGTTTCCGACCTAGAGTTTCGGATAAGGCAACAGACGGAGATCTACAAGCAAATCCGATGTTCGAAGGTAACCACACACATTACAAAGATGCCACCTGCTATAACATGAGCTGTAAAACTATAACATGCCATCAGACCAGAAACCAAACGCTCTCCAAAGACTTCATATTGCCTGCAGGTATCGTAAAGTATCTCTGCAGTTTAAAGGGATTGTAAAGAATGACAACAATGGTTGCTTTCTTCCTGTGTGGCACCACTCTTGTACTCAGGGGGTTGGTGGTATTACAACAGGAAGTAAGCAGCCAGATATTCTTAATCCCTGACGTGGACATCTCCTGTGTTGGCATGGCTGATCAATTAGCTAATGTGCATGGTTCTCCTGGACACTTGTCAGACTGGCCGAGTCCTGCATATACACAGGTTGGGCACGTTGCCTAATGCAGTCACCAGGTGAAATGAGGTCATCCAAGGACACAGGTGAGAATTTCTGATTAAAGTCATAGACTATATCCTCCTGCAGCTGAGCACTCCCCAGACTGTGACCGAGCCCTACAGGATAATGTCTGACAGCTTGTGGGCTGCCTGTTGTGTGAGCCAGAAAGGAAAGTAACTCTGTAGGACCCGGCCTGTCCATTGAGTCAATGATTTCTATCCATATGGTAAAAGGCAGATGCAGACGACTCCACTTAAAAGGAATTGTGCACAAACATTAGCCACCAATAAAACAAACGGAACTCCTTTGTCAGAGGACTGTATCTTGCGTGTTAAGTAATCTGTCCACAGCAGAAAGCTCCCTGTAAAAAGAGGATGAGCTGCCAGCGATGGAAATATAAGAATATTTTATTTATATCACACTGACATATTCCACAGCAATTTACAATTAAGTGGAATATGTCTTGCATCAGGAAAATAATGCAATAATCTGTCGAGTAAACCTAGACCATGGTGCTTTGCATGTGATGGTAATAAAAAGGTAGTCTTTGAGATGTGCCTATTCATGGATGAGTTTAGGTCCCTTTTTAAACTGAGAATTAAATGGTGGTCTCATGAGACCTTTGTTGCAAATCAGTTGGTAATGCCATAAATATCTGATCAATGCAGCTCCCACATCCCCCATACTTTATTCTGCCCAATGGTAAGTGGTGAGGGGATGTAGCCTCAGCCTTCTCTTCATCCATTCCTTTGAGTGGTCGTAAGCCAGTCAAGAACTTGTTTTGTATTCAGAACTGGTATAGAAATAACCAGGTGACCTCCTCTGCGCTAGCCCGCTGGTCAGATGGTGGCTGGAACGGGGGAATATTTATTATAGGTGCATTACCCGCATCTATTGGACATATATCCTACTGGTTTGCCATAAGTGTTTTTCATGAGACCTCAAATTTACTGTAATTATTTTAGACCTCATGAACTTTTGGTTCTTTTTTTAATGAATTTCTACTCCTCATGAGGTGAAGCCTCTGTCTGGGAGCAATGTAATGGTGGGTTTACACACACCAATCATTGTATCCAATATCTGAACAGATCTCTGGTTGCAGTGAAATCATGGACACATAGTTCCATTTTGTGGCTGTGTACAACATGGAGCAATCTGTCCATGATTTCACTGCAACCAGAGATTGGTTCAGATATTGGATACAATGATTGGTGTGTGTAAACCCACCATAAGTCAGCAGTCATTCATGTGGCTACAGACGTGTACCCATGAAATGTCCAGGCACCATGTAGTGTGTGATACAACAATTACTTCATCCAGGCTGGATATTCCCTCAAAGGTGAAATGAATGAGTCCTGTGGTGTGGACTAATCGGCAGCTTTTCTGATAAATGCCAGATTGAGAGGTGACCAGCGCTCGGCTTTGGATATTGTCCGCACTGCCTTACACAATGTTAGTTGATGGCCTTGGTTTTGGGGAAATGAAGACTCTGATTTCCTCACTCGGAGCTGCCAGCGTTGCAGAGTTTCTGATACTATTGACTTTCTCAGCAGTTGTGGTTTATAAGGCCGATCATTCACGATCACTTTAGGCTATTATTTTTATTACAATTCTAAAGTAACCAGCACACAACTTTCATTTATGGAGAACATTTAATGACCTGTAATGGTATTTTGAACAAGGTGCAGACATTAAAGGGTTAGTACCATGAAAGTTTATGCTCTTTTGATAGCTCAGTTATCAATGACTGGGGAAGATCCTGCCCTTGGGACCTGCATCCTGAGACTGTTCGCTGCCTATAATAAATGTTGGACTGTGATGTTGCAAAACGATAATTTCGCTGTGTGAACACGGTCATCTCTTCTGAGGAAACCTCTGACCTTTATAGTGCATCAGAGCAGTTTCTTAAATGCGTATAAGTGCTATGAAAATGAATCCGATGCAACCCTAGGGGCATACCAGTGTCCATCAGGGAACAGGAGACTTCATCTCCTTACTAAGCACAAGGACCCTGCTAGGGAGAGGATTTGTGTATTGTGGGGGTGGGGGAGATACCCTACCAGGGGCAGGCTTTGTGTACGGGCATGACCCTGCCCGGAGGAGGCTTAATACTGGGACCCTGCTGGGGGGAAGGGGGGGGAGGTTAGGGGATTTAGGTAGCTTTGGGTATGGGGACCCACCTGCAGGAGGCTTCGTGTATTGGGGTGGGGGGGAACCATGCCAGGGGGATGCTTTGGTTGTGGGGGGGGATGGACCCTGCCAGGGGGATGCTTTGGGTGTGGGGGGTTACGGACCCTGCCAGGGGGAGGCTTTGCGTGCACGGGGGACACTGATTGGGTTTGAGGGGGAGTCTCTACTGACACTGGACAGTGCTCCTGATACTGTCGGATTCTGTGTATTTTAGTGCTGATTAACCCCTTACAATCCAGATTCTGGATTGTAAAATGTCCTGAGAACATCATAGAAGGAAAGTTCTCTCTGTTTCCTCCCCAGATAACATTGCAGAAGTGGCACCGGAGATCCTGTGCGTTGGTTTTGCTTCTATTTTAGGGCAGTCTGTGACCAAATGATATCGCAGTACATCCTCTTTTTATAAAGATATTTGATGAAATGATTAAGTGGTGGCTCCATTATTAACTCAAAATTGATTTTTATCTGCTACTATGTAAATCATTGTGTTGTCCAGGTGCCTGTGTGATGACTTCAGGTGTTTGTAGAGGAGAACGCTCTCCAGTGCTCCCGTGTGACCCCTGTAGTTATTAAGCTGCAGCATTCAGGTGTTTGGATGGGTGAATGCCCTCCTGTGCCCATGTGACCCCCGATTATAAAGCTGCAGCACTCAGGTGTTTGGGAGGGGTGAGTGCTCTCCTGTGACCCCGTGTTATCAATCTTTAGCACTCGGGTGTTTGGAGGGGGTGAACGCTCTCCAGTGCCCCTGTGGTTATGAGGCTGCAGCACTCAGGTGTTTGGAGGGGGTGAACGCTCTCCAGTGCTCCCGTGTGACCCCTGTAGTTATAAAGCTGCAGCATTCAGGTGTTTGGATGGGTGAATGCCCTCCTGTGCCCATGTGACCCCTGATTATAATGCTGCAGCACTCAGGTGTTTGGGAGGGGTGAGTGCTCTCCTGTGACCCCGTGTTATCAATCTTCAGCACTCGGGTGTTTGGAGGGGGTGAACGCTCTCCAGTGCCCCCGTGTGACTCTGTGGTTATGAGGCTGCAGCACTCAGGTGTTCAGAGGCACAGTCTTCTCTATTGGCACAGAAATATGATCACGGCCGTCGGCCATCTTTGTCCTCCCTTTGGATTCTGACTGTATTAATCAATTTTTTTTAATTTTTTTTATTTTGTGACATTAAACAGTCATTGAAACGAAAACTCTGCATGTTCTGCTGTATATAGTCACTGCTGTCAGGCTTTTATCTTGTAGATCATGCGCCGGCTTACAATGAATGACACCAGATTGACACAATTTCATCTTGTTTCAGGGAAGTGTTTTGCTCGGGGAGACTCCGCACAATGAAGACACAGCACCGCACCAGCCGTCGGGACCTTCAGCAGTGCTGAATACAAGAGGCAGCCGGTTTCCTTTTTCCTCGTGTCCCCCATCTGTCACTAAAGCCCAGTCTGGGGACAGTCTATGTGAAGCCTCATCTGGCGCCCCCAACCCCTCCCCGCACACTTCAGACAAACAGGTGGGTGCTGGGATCATTGACTGGAAGATTATCTGTATATAAGAAGTGATAAGGATTCAGTGTGCACCTGAATAATGCCACACACTGGGGTAGACACATGTAACAGCTGATAACTCTGCCAACATGCAGATACTCTTCAAAAATAAATTGGTGGTCTCCTTATTTGTGCGGGTATCTGAGGTGGGCATATAGTGGGACTCACTCCATATACAGCTGGCAATAAAGTCACCAAAGGGGATAAAAATGAATAAAAGAAAATGTAAAGCACTCGTTTTTATTTATTTTTTTGAAAATGAGAAAAATAAAAATGAGCACACACATTGTTTGTAAACATTGAACATGTATTAAACTCTTTAATGCTCAAATGATTTTTCAGATTTGTGCTGCTTTACTCATTTCAAGAGGCATAACCTTTCTTACTTTCCTATTCCTGTTGAAATTTTGATTGGCTCCATTTATGTTTAGGCCTTGTTCACACAATGGGTTTTTGATGCATATGTAGAGAAAAACGCACAATCAAAACTCCGTATTACAAGTGAAAAAAACATGGTGCGTTTTATTGCTACCAAATAGAGGGGAAGTATACAGGATTCGCAGCACGGTATGACAGGCAAGCACCCAGAGAGTACCGATATAGTGGCATATGACATACAGTAACTCGAGGGCAGGATTGTTTAAAACAGCCACAACATGAGAGGTAGCATTCACATTGTAGGATGTGAAGGTCCGGCACACTGATTCCAATTCTACAAGATTTTTTTATTAAAGTGCTCAAAACATCTTAAAAGAAAGCATCATAGTTAGGCTCACAGGCCATGTCAGACGTGTTTCGGTTAAAAACAACCTTAATCAATGACCCCGAAACACGTCTGACATGGCCTGCGAGCCTAACTATGATGCTTTCTTTTAAGATGTTTTGAGCACTTTAATAAAAGAATCTTGTAGAATTGGAATCAGTGCTGGACCTTCATATCCTTCACTGACATCTATGGACTAGATGGATGCCAGCCATTACTGTGCATCTGTCGGATCTCCAGAGGCGTGAGTGAGCTTTCCCATTGTACATTCAAGGAATACATATATAATATATACTAATGTTGACAAGTCATATGTATCCATGTTATATTGCACACCTTTGTAGATGCATACACCAAATAAGTTCAACCATGACCCCTATTATCACAAAAAGTAAATATGCTCAGATGTTTCAGGTCTTGTGTGCATATATAGATCAGTATGCGTGCAACTTTTTGCATGTATACCACTCCTAAGCAGCCATATGTTAGACACCATATAAGTATTACCTAAAATGGTAGGTGTTCAGCACTCAAACCTGGGGTACCACCGACCCCTATGGCGTTTCGGCTTGTCCTTCATCAACTGTTTTTGATGTACCGTATATACTCGTGTATAAGCCGACCCCCCTACTTTTGCCCCCAAAACCTGGGAAAATTTATTGACTCGTGTATAAGCCGAGGGTGGACCCCAGCACAGGTATACAGCCCCCAGCAGTGTGGTATACAGCAGCCTCCCCAGTGGTATATACAGGCCCCAGTGGTATATACAGCAGCAGCCCCAGTGGTATATACAGCAGCAGCCCCAGTGGTAGTATACAGCAGCCCCAGAGGTATATACAGCAGCCCCAGTGGTAGTATACAGCAGCAGCCCCAGTGGTAGTATACAGCAGCAGCCCCAGTGGTAGTATACAGCAGCAGCCCCAGTGGTAGTATACAGCAGCAGCCCCAGTGGTAGTATACACGCAGCCCCAGTAGTATATACAGCCCCAGTGGTAGTATATAGCCCCAGTGGTAGTATATATATACAGCCCCAGTGGTAGTATATAGCCCCAGTGGTAGTATATAGCCCCAGTGGTAGTATATAGCCCCAGTGGTAGTATATAGCCCCAGTGGTAGTATATAGCCCCAGTGGTAGTATATAGCCCCAGTGGTAGTATATAGCCCCAGTGGTAGTATATAGCCCCAGTGGTAGTATATAGCCCCAGTGGTAGTATATATAGCCCCAGTGGTAGTATATAGCCCCAGTGGTAGTATATATACAGCCCCAGTGGTAGTATATATACAGCCCCAGTGGTAGTATATATACAGCCCCAGTGGTAGTATATATACAGCCCCAGTGGTAGTATATATACAGCCCCAGTGGTAGTATATATACAGCCCCAGTGGTATATATAGCCCCAGTGGTAGTATACATACAGCCCCAGTGGTAGTATACATACAGCCCCAGTGGTAGTATACATACAGCCCCAGTGGTAGTATATAGCCCCAGTGGTAGTATATAGCCCCAGTGGTAGTATATAGCCCCAGTAGTAGTATATAGCCCCAGTGGTAGTATACATATAGCCCCAGTGGTAGTATACATACAGCCCCAGTGGTAGTATACATACAGCCCCAGTGGTAGTATACAGCCCCAGTGGTAGTATATAGCCCCAGTGGTAGTATATATACAGCCCCAGTGGTAGTATATAGCCCCAGTGGTAGTATATAGCCCCAGTGGTAGTATATAGCCCCAGTGGTAGTATATAGCCCCAGTGGTAGTATATAGCCCCAGTGGTAGTATACAGGGCCCCAGCAGGGCCCCCCTCATAATTTGGCGCCCCCACCTCAGTTTCTGGGCCCCCCCATGCAGCGCTGCACATATACATTACGTGTCTAGCAGCTGTTACCCTCCGGTGGCAGATCGCGGCTCCCGGCTCCGGGCTCCATCTTCCTCGCTGTCTTCCTGCTTTGTGACCGGCGCGATGACGTCATCGCGCCGGTCACATGACAACCAGGAAGACAGAGAGGAAGATGGAGCCGGGAGCCGCGATCTGCCACCGGAGGGTAACAGCTGCTAGACACGTAATGTATATGTGCAGCGCTGCATGCGGGGGGGCCCAGAAACTGAGGTGGGGGCGCCAAACTTTGAGGGGGGCCGTATGACTCGCGTATAAGCCGAGGGGGGACTTTTCAGCCCAATTTTTGGGCTGAAAAACTCGGCTTATACGCGAGTATATACGGTAGTTTTACAAGTCTGCTTGACTATCCTTACCCCTTATCACGTACCCACTTCCCAGCACGTGACTTAGATTAACCCTTGAAGGCGCAACCCCATCTCCTTTCACTCAATCCAGCACTCGACCTCTGTCCTATGCTGAAAGGGATCATCAATCACACCCCGACTCAGACCGCGCACCCCTCTTCACACACGCTGCCACCACCCACCGGATTTGAGGCCGATTGCAAGCAGGGCAATAAATTCACACATTAGGAGCCTCAAAGGGGAAGAGAATTGATGAGAGAGAGAAGCCATCTCAAATAGTGAACTTCGAACAGACCCATAAATGGGGAAATCAGGAGACCTAGTCAGAAGACACAGAACATTTAAAACCAAATATATGCATGGCTAAATGAGTGAGTGTCCAATCATAGACCCAGAATTAGGTTATTAAAATGGAGGGCCGGTCTAGAAATCTGACTTCCCCCTAAACCCCCCCCTCAAAGTCTGACTCTATAACTGGATGCTCTCAGCCAAGGCAAAGTGTCAGAGATGGGTCAGCCGAGCTGCTGTGAACAACATTCCACATATCTCTGCTCTCCCCATCGGGCAACAGAAGTCAAGTTTAAGTTTCCTTAAGTTTTCTCCTTTTTATTTCATTGTTTGCATATTTGTATATCACTTTTTATTTCCATTTTTTTATATCTTTTATTGTAAGCACTGTACCTTTTATATTCAAGCTTTGAACTGTAATAAGTCTGAACCTTGTATACTCTAAAGAATTCACAGCCCTAGAAAGGTGTGATTTTGTGGATTGTCTGATAAGTCTTTGTTTAGGGGAACTCATCGGCCCCCCAAAATCCAGTGAGTGGTGGCAGCGTGTGTGAAGCTGGGTGTGCGGTCTGAGTCGGGGTGTGATTGATGCTCCCTTTCAGCATAGGACAGAAGTCAAGTGCTGTATTGAGTGCGAGGAGATAGATTAACCCTTGCAGGCGCAACCCAAGTCATGTCCGGAGAAGTGGGTACGTGACACGGAGATACATATTTCACTACACCCCTTTCTGCAGCGTTCGTACATACCTTGACGCAGGGGTGGGGAACTCCAGTCCTCGAGGGCCGCAAACAGTTCAGGTTTTCACGATGTCCTTAGTATTGCACAGGGATTGGAATCATCACCATGCAAGTGATTATGTTATCACCTGTGCAATACTAAGGAAATTCTGAAAACATGCACTGTTTGCGGCCCTCGAGGACTGGAGTTCCCCACCCCTGCCCTAACACATAATGTTCTAGTGTTTGTGGATTATTTCCCATTCTCCAGTTCAGTACAATTACGACAATACCAAACTTGCAAAGATTTTATTTTTCCGGAAGTGGTAAAAAGAAATTCTGAAGTCTGTAGAAACAAACAAAACTTTTCTTTCTCTCTTTACTCTTTGAGACCCATAACTTTTTATTCTTCTGTGAATGGAGCAGTGTGGGTGACTTTTTTTTTTTTTTTCTTTAATCTTTCTTGGAGGGACTTAATCTTTTATTTTAAAGCTGCTGAGGCTCACACGCTCCAGCACAAGCCGAGATACAGCAGCAACTGAATGATCAACAGCAGCGAGCGGATGTCATGTCCGGCCGTGGTTGTTGTACACATGCATCGCTGGCTGAGTGTGGCTCCTGAGTCTCCGCTATGACAGATATCTCCATTGTGAGGCATTAAGGTGTTAAATCATATACTAAAATGCCAATAAAGAAACTACATAGATGCCATAAATGCTTTACTTTTTCCAATTATTCTTTGCAGCCCTCCACTTTTTTGGAGTAGTAACTTCCGTTTACTACATTGTCACTTTGGAAGCCTAAACCATATTTTTTTGATTATAAAACACACTCTTCACCACCACCCTCAAATTGGGGATGGGGAAATGTGCGTGTTATAATCCAGATATACTTTACCAGGGGGGCGTGGTGGAGAGGTTGCTGGAGTTGAGCTCACCCTGATGGTCAGTGGCCTGTGTGGGACACTATGGCAGGCCAGAGGATGGGGATGTGGTACTGACTAGATGCAGCTCCCATTGATGTCCAGTCACAGTACTTTGATGGGCATTTAGAAAATGGCTGCGAATGCAGCGCACGTGCACATTGAGTTATCTGAGAGTCAAGATTTCATTCTGCACATGCGCTGCTTTCACTGTGATGGACTTCAGGAAAATGGCTGCAGAGGCAGCGCGAGCACAGATTGAGATGTCCGCTCTCCGAGATCTCAATCTACTCATGTGCCGCAGCCATTTTCCTTATGTCCATAAAGTACACTGACTGGACATAAATGGCACCTCTAGCAATGGCACCGACTTTGAGCCACTGGCCCTGACTCCAGTGACCCCTGGTAAGATGCATGCAGATTATAAAATGTAATTCAGGATTATAAGACTGTACCCCCTTTTATAACAAGTATAATTATTGTTTATTCCTCTAAATTTGGGGTGCATTTTATAATGTGGTGCATCTTTATAATTGCAAATTATGGTAAACTGAAAGACTGACCAAATCCATTGCAAATCGTCTTGCTGTTGGGCAGCATGTTTCTTCTTTTTAGGCCAGACTGATACGCTCCTGTCTGTGACGTTACAACGATCTTTCCAGCGATGTCGTTCTGTGTGACACTTAGCAGCGATCATGCCCCTGCTGTGAGGTCACTGATTGCTGCAAAGTGCTGCTGGTCATTTTCTGATCGTTGGTTTCCCGCTGGTCAGCACTCATCGCCGCGTGTGACAGTGAGAAACCAGCGATCAGTGACCTCACTGGCTGGTAACCATGCTAAACATCGGGTATCTAGGCAGCGCGTGCTGCCTAGATACCCGGTGTTTATCATAGTTACCAGCGTTCTCCCTGCTTAGTGCTGCCTGTAAACAGGGAGGACGCTGACATCGCCTTCATCGATGTGGGAGGTGGCTCCCATTGCCCTGATCGCTGGGGAGATCTGCCTGTATGACAGCTCCCCAACGATCCGGTAACGATGCTCCAGTGATCCCAGCAGGTCGTTATTGCTGTCGGGGTCGCTGGAGCGATCGTTGGTGTGACAGGGCCTTTAGAAGTCTCAGAAATGTAAACACAAGGGGGAAAATGGTTTCATGTTGCCGAAGTTCTGATTTTGTTTTAACCACTAAAATAGAGGGGAAAATAATCTTTTCAGTTTGGTGTAATTGTGCTGCCCTGGTCTTTTTTACTGCACTGTAAGCACCAAAAAAAGTTAAATCCCCAAAATTAATGATGGAATTGTTGACTTTATTTTTCTCCAGTATAGTATAAAGTAAAATGAATGGAAACATTCAAAACTACAAAAAAAAAAAACTTTCACCTGACTGCATTAACCCCTTCACCACCCGGCAATTTTTCGTTTTCCATTTCCGTTTTCCCTCTTCCAAGAGCAATAACTTTTATTTTTTTGTCAATATAAACACATGACTGCTTGATTTTCGTGGGACGAGTTGTACTTTCAGATGCAATAATTTTTTTTACCATATAGTGTACAGAAAAACGGGGGAAAAAATTCCAAGTGTGGTGAAATTGCAAAAAAAATGCTATTACACATTTATTTTTTGTTTCTTTATTCACAATGTTCACTATATGGTAACACTGAGGTGTTGGTATGATGTCTGGGGTCAGTACTATATGGTAACACTGAGGTGTCAGTATGATGCCTCAGATCGGTACTATAGGGTAACACTGACGTGTCAGTATGATGTCTGGGGTCATTACTATATGGTAACACTGAGGGGTCAGTATGATGTCTGGGGTCAGTACTATATGGTAACACTGAGGTGTCGGTATGATGTCTGGGGTCAGTACTATATGGTAACACTGAGGTGTCGGTATGATGTCTGGGGTCAGTACTATATGGTAACACTGAGGTGTCACTATGATGTCTGGGGTCATTACTATATGGTAACACTGAAGTGTCGGTATGATGTCTGGGTCAGTACTATATGGTAACACTGACGTGTCGGTATGATGCCTCGGGTCAGTACTATATGGTAACACTGACGTGTCGGTATGATGCCTCGGGTCAGTAGTATATGGTAACACTGAGTGTCGGTATGATGTCTGGGTCAGTACTAAATGGTAACACTGAGGTGTCACTATGATGTCTGGGTCAGTAAATATATGGTAACACTGATGTGTCGGTATGATGCCTCGGTCAGTACTATATGGTAACACTGACGTGTCGATATGATGCCTCGGGTCAGTACTATATGGTAACACTGACGCGTCTGTATGATGCCTCGGTCTATAGATACCAAACATGTTACTTTTATCTAAGTGTGAAAAAAAATTCTGAAGTTTGAAAAAAAAAATGAAGAATTTCACTTATTACGCTATTTTCCTTGCCCTGTATGGTTCTCATTTTTTGGATCTGGGCTGCGTGACAGCTTATTTTTTGCATCTTGAGCTGACGTTTCTAATGATACAATTTTTGGGTGGATTTGCTGTTTGATCGCCAGTTATGGCATTTTTTTTTTTGTATAATCTGTTTTCGGTTATTGCATTTATTGCAATGTTGCAGTAACCAAAATAACAATTTTGGTGTTCGGCCCTTTTTTTTCCGTTACGCAATTTACAGATCTCATTAGTTTATTTTATATCTTGATAGAACGCGGCGATAGCAAATGTGTTTATCTTTTAAATACTTTATACTTTTATTTTGAATGGCGCAAAAGGGGGGTGATTTAAACTTTTTTTTTTTCATCATTTTTGTTTTATATGTATATTTTTCAAAACTTTTTTCTTTACTTTACGTTGCCCCATAGGGCACCACAGTGCTGCGGTGTCTGATAGCTTATGCTATGTCCTGATGAGCTGCAGCACATCAGGACATGGCACAAATGATCACTGTGTGTGGTTGGCAGTGCTTGCCAGCCATCCACAGGAAGTAATCACTGATAGCTCGGGGTCCTGCGGTGACCCCGGATGCGATCAGGTGATACACAGCAAACCCGCGGATTCGATCAGGGCTGTTAGCTGATCTCATCAGCTGAGATGTCAGGGGAATGATGTGAGCTCATGGCCGGAGCTCGCATCAAAGGGAGAGACCTGACCTATGATGTACCCTTATGTCATAGGTCGTGAAGGGGTTAATATGTTGCATAGAAAGTGGAAGACTGAGAAGTTGCAGGAGCGTCAAATAGTCTACAAAGCGATGTAGGGTCAGATGTGAGAGTATCATGTGGGGATGGCTACAGCTGCTGCAGAACATCTCCCCGCTCATCTAAGCACTGGAGTATTCAGAGTAGCAGGAAAAGTAGGTAAAATATTTTGTTAGTGATTGTGGTGGTTCTTAATAGCTGCGATGGATAAATATGTAGTTGTTGCCTATTTCTAGCAGCCTGTCGCACTATGGGGCCCATGAGTCAGGGAGGCCTGATGTTAGCGTAGGCATTGGGCTCCCCCCATTCCTTCACCCCTTTCTATTGTATCTGCATTGCAGATGCCAAAACAGTTGAAAGCAATGATGAAAGAGGGAGCTGAGTGTTCCCCCTCTCATCATTCTCCCACTGAGCCTGCACTCTGTCTCGGCACAGTGGGGCGCGATGATGTCTCTACTGCACACTGCTGTACTGAGACGTGCAGGACGACGCTCACAGGGAGACCGGAGCTACAGGGGAGAGGTGAGTACTTATTTACCGTAATCAATCAGTGAGTACACCACGACCAGAGGGGTGGGGGGGACATTTAAACGATATTGAGGACTATGGAGGCTGGTTTGTTGGCTGCATTGTACTGTATTGTATGGACAAATATATTGGGCCCATTGCTATATGGAGGACTATTAGAAATTCTGCTATCCCATGATTTCTTTGCACGCCTCTGTCTTTAGGTTTAAATCATCAAGATGCTAATTGATGGCAGGTTCCCAACTAAGCAAGGATAGACCTGTAAATGTGGGACTTTGTTCCCCTGTGAAAACCTTTTCTCACAAGATCATTAACCTGCACTGTCACAGTAAAGTTCACCGCTGCTGGCGCCGCTGTCTGTGAGTGATAGATGGAAAATGCAGATGTGAAACCGCCTGCAATAAACACAAACAGGTCTAAAGGACCAAGACCAAAATAGAGTGCGGTAATACAGCAATTCGGACTTTGGGTTTTTCGTCCTCCCCCTTTTGATCTCTCAGTTCACCACCTGTGATTGCGTCCTGTCTAATACATCTGTTTAAAATCTCTTAACAATTTTTTTTGCTGCTCTCTAGGGGACTTTTTACCATTTCTATGGGGTTAAATGATCAGCTTTTATTATGTCTTTATACTCTCCAATGACCAAAAGCTGTTAAATAGAGCCCGTCATTGGACTTGTACACTGTATAGTCGTGCAATCTTCTGAGGAGCTGCCATCAAAGGAAGGAGCAATGCAAGAAACTCCTTTATACATCTGCTATAAAATCATTATACGCAGTGCTTTAATTAAAAGGGTCGTCCAGGCAAAAAGTGTTCCAGGGGCTTGGACCTGTAAAAAGAAGAAAAGTCTACCTTTTTTATCAGTGTTGTGGGTCAAGCTTGCTAAATGCAAGTCTATGACCCCAGGAATAAAAAGATAAGCACACGGCTGTCATTTGTCATTCATATGCTGCCTGCATTTTACTGTGCATTAAATAAAAATTCTACACCTTTTTCTTCACCAAGATTAGAAAAATTAATGCAACGCAATGAAAGAAACTCAGAATTTAGTGTCCACAACCAGGATAACTACCCAGATCTCCTATTCAGTCCTCAAAAAGTGACTGGGCAAACATAAACTCAAATTGTGATGACCCGTCCTCGTCTCAGAGCTTAGTTATCAGTCAGAGGGGGTGAGGGGCAGAAGTCTGGAGGTATGGGGGGCAGCACTGGGGATATTCGATCTGTGCAGTAACGTCATGGAGTTGTTCAGTATAGAATCGTACAGAATGTTTAGATTTCTATTTCAGTAACCATGGAAACGTCAGACTAAAAGAGCAATAACTAGTCAGAAAGATGTGTGGAAACTAAGTGTAAAGTCCCAGCATATCAATAGATGTCACCATTGTTTTCTTGTTGTCCACGGCTATGTGGTTCTGTCTGTAGTCATGCAGAAGTTTAGGTTTTCTTGTCAGACCTCCCCCCTCCTTCCCACCACTCTTCTGCCTCCTATAAAGCTATGCTTTCCTCCACGTAGAACCATCACGCTTTTTTGATGGCCATCTGTCTGGTTTGTTTGTGGTAGGGATTAAGGGACAGTCAGGGTTATGTGCTCATATCACTGTGTCTGTGTTGACGTACACAATCTGATGTATAGAGTTCTTTTAAAGGGAACCAACCAGCAGGATTTAGGGCTATAAAGTGAACCCGGTGCCTTATGAGAATGTCACACACATCAATGTCGGCAGTGATCTCATTGCTGGCGACATTGAAGGCTGATCGCTGGTGAGCTGTCACACAGGCAGACTACCCAGCGATCAGTACCAGCAAGATCGCTGTTAACCATGTAACAAGCGGGTAACTAAACGCCGTGTGGCGCTTAGATACCCACTGTTTATCATGGATACCAGCTCCCAGTGCTTGCTGAGAGGCGCTGGGAGCTGGCTACTCGCTCGTCTCCCGGTGTTGCATGCAGTGATGCGGGTCCACCGGCCAGGTTTTAGAGCAGGTTCTAAAACTTGGCGCACCATTATTTATAGCGATTTGTCGCTGGTTGATGCGCCCTGTCACACATGTCAATATCGCTGCAACGTCATGTGCAGCAGTGATATTGCAAGCGATATTGACATGTGTGAGGTCCCCATTACAGACACTGGGATGCTGAGTCCAATCATACCTTTACTTCAATTATAACAGTTTTCTCTGCAATCATACATGTCATCGAAAAACGTGCAACACATTAGCATATGTGCAGCACAGCGTCACTGAGGGGCTGGGTCTCTTTACTACTCCCATGTGGGCTCTAAGCATTTTATCACAATGTTGCATCGAACAAATAAAGTAATTTTGGCATTTGGACTATTTTTTTTCTGTTATGCCGTTTACAGATCTGATTAATTGATTTTTTTTTTTTTAGTTTGATTTGGCTTTTCTGAATGCGGCGATACCAAATGTGTTTTTAATTCTTAATAGTTTTATTTTCAATGAGGCAAAAGGTGGGTGATTAGAACTTTTTAGATTTTTTTTTTTTTTTTTTTTTTTTTTTTTTTTCCCCCCATATTTGTGTAAAAAAAAGTTGTTTATTTTACTTAGCCCACTTAGGGGGCCTCAGTGCTGCACAGCCTGATCTGTTCCAATGAGCTGATGCAGCATCGGAATACAGGGTAATGCTTGGTTCACACTTGCGGACTCCTCCACAGCGTCCTGCGGAGGGGATCCACAAGCTGAGCGCAGCCACCGCAAGCCCCTATGTTTATAATGGGGACGCACGGTGCTGCGCTTGACTGCGCATGACCGTGCGCTCTCATTCATTTGCCTGTGTGATTTGTACACAGGTGGATGCCTGCACACATTACACACTTTCGTCCGCACCAGGAACGCGGCATGTTGCATTCCTGGTGCGGACGAGAGTGTGTGATTTGTGCGCAGGCATCCACCTGTGTACAAATCACACAGGCAAATGAATGAGAGCGCACAGTCATGCGCAGTCAATTACAGCACGGTGCGCTCCCATTATAAACATAGGGGCTTGCGGTGGCTGCGCTCACATGGCGGTTCCCCTCTGCAGCGTTCTGTGGAGGGGTCCGCAAGTGTGAACCCAGCCTAAGTGATCACTTTCTGCTGGAGACCTCACTAGGAGATCGCCAGTAGGAAGTAATTACTGACAGCTTCCGGGGTCATCAGAGGACGTAACAGATCACATCATGGGACCTCTGATCATGGCGGGGAATGGCTTTGGATCAGTGACTTCATCAAAAGGGTTAACACCACCGATTGGAGCGCTGATCTAATCAGTGGCGTTACCTACACATCTCAGTTGATGACATTAGGAAGGGGGAAGGATGCAAACACCGTGCATGAGCTCGCATCAAGGGGTGTACATCCTTGGTCGTGGAGGGGTTAAGCATGTTTGGCCACTTTTGTTACCTGAGGATGGGTTGTTACCACTTGTTTTTATGACACTGCTGATTTGTGTGGAGTACCTCCTGAAAAAAACTCAAATTCTTTGGGGGCAATCGTGCTACAACCTCATTGTTGTCAGGGGGGGGGTAATTTCAGCTGTAGAAAAGGAAGAAGCAAATATATTGTCTGTCTACAAAATAATGCAGGAGATAAATCGGGGCAAAGGCCCAGTCACACATAATGACGCACCAGCAATCCCAATAACTATGTGCAGAGATCGCTGGTGCGTCGTTTTTCACATCGCTGGTAAGATGTCAACAGGTATCTCACCAGCGATGTTAAAACGACGCACCGGCGATCCAGAATTACACAGTCGTCGTTGGGAATGGTCATTCCATAGCGTAGCATTGAGATCGTTGGTCATTGTCCCTGTCAAACACAACGAACGACGTAAAAATGATCCAGAGCAGTGTGTAACGATCAACGATCTCACAGCAGGGGCCAGATTGTTGGTGCCTATCACACAGAACGAGATCGCTAATGGGATCTCTGTTGCGTCACAAAATCTGTAACGCTACAGCGATCTCATTAGCGATCTTGTTATGTGTGACAGGGCCTTAAGTAATGTATGTACACAGTGACTGCACCAGCAGAATAGTGAGTGCAGCTCTGGAGTATAATACAGGAGGTAACTCAGGATCGGTACAGGATCAGTGATGTAATGTATGTGCACAGTGACTGCGCCTCTTTAATTGTTTCCTGGGAATTACACATAGTTAATACAGCAGTCATAGTGACAGAGCTTTACTGATAATCTGTATTGAAAGCTTCCTTGTTTAAATTTCTCCTTCAGTTACCTTTTGTTACCTTCAACT